>VMOF01000001.1:2373431-2698012 GCA_011764245.1 Trialeurodes vaporariorum
GAGCGGAGGTTGCACAGATCGCACCGAAACTCGTCCACCGGATCGACTGACCTGTGTAGTTAGATCATGGATAGGGCAGTGAGAAAGACAGAGAAGGTGAAGAAAAAACTTCAATCTCCACATTTGAGAATAATTGGAAGCGTACAGGCACATTTTTATTTCGCAGATTCAACAAAACAACAGTGAAAACCCCTCTGATGTAGTCTGGTGTTAAAAGGAGACGTTTGGTAAACACACAGGGGATAGACTGGAGGTAAAGAGGAGGATGTTCACCATTCAAGACTAGGCTGAATCAGAGGAGTGTTAACTGTTAATGAGATTTTATTCTCTTTTCTCCATCATTGAACCACGTACCTATGTTAGATAAAGATAGGCAAGAGGATAAACCCCTTTCTCTCTCTATCCTTTTTCAAACTACAAAAAAGGACCGATTTTTTGGGCCCAGTGTTGTCATGGTGGCATCAAATTGCTACATGAAGCCGGTTTGACCAGGGACCAAATAATATTTGATCCAGAACGTAACTTACGCACGGTCATGTGACCGAACGTAACTTACACACGGTCATACAAAGGGAAAATGAGAGAGATGAAAGATATCCTGTCGATGCGCCACTAATCCTGCGGCAAGTACATGCGCATTGCGCGCGCACTATCCATTTGTTCGCTTTCGCACCCACCGTGCGACGAGCGCCCCCGCAATGCGCATTGAAAGACGATAGACTTGGACTCGGTGTCCAAGTTTTAATCAATGTCCAATGCGAATCGGGGATCGGGATCAAAAGTTCTCGGGGTTGGAACCGTGTGCGGCAAGACCAAGACTATTATCTTTGCGAGGAGAAGCGAGAGGAAGAGAGACGAGAGAAAATCGCGTATGATACGGTCCAGAAAGACCAGTGATGAATGATAGAGAAGCCCTCCTCTTAGGAAGGAATAAAAAAGGTTCGAGGTGGTATCTCTGGAATGAGGGCCCTTAAAACATCGAGTTCGCTCGTTACTAGATATCTCTGTGTTTTCACTTATGTCGACACTAAGGAAAGAGCACACCTAATTTATTGAAGACCTGCACGCCTCCGGTTAGATACCACCCAAGGCTGCCATTTTGAGAATAATCCACGCATTTGTTTCATCTACCTTCGGTGTAATTTTTTTTTAATTTCCCGCCAAATTTGGCAACACTGTTTCCACCTCAATTATAATGGCGATCAAATGAGAAGGTTGCTGGTTGCCACCTCGTCACGTCCTCACTACTAGATCGTGTGCTACGCGCCATTTACATTTTACCGTCCGCGCTCAACGTTCAGCATCCACAGTCCACCGCGTCTCCAGCTTCGTCTCTCTTTTGGTCCTCCGAGCCGGATTTTTCTCATACGATACACACTGATGACGCTATGGTGGCAGAGCTAGCGGCGAGCAGCAAGCAGCATGCAGATATACCTACGGACGTGCTCGATTCTGTTTCTGTTTTTGACCACGCTTTAGAAGTTCCGCGCCACCTCCACTCTTTTAATGCTCGGCTAGTAGGCAACTTGACTGCTCGTCTTTGCTGTTTCATTACTCAGTAATGATAGGTCCACCGCGGTGTCTGAGCGGCCGAGACGCGACGCGGCGGCTTTTACACCGATGCACTCGCACCGCGTCGCACTGAAGATGGCACTGTTGAGTGTTGAGTGAACACGGCAGAGTCAACACTGGCTGAAATTGTTGGCTGTTGGATGTTGGATGTTGGATGTTAGATGCCGAATAGCCGCGGCTGTATCGATATAGTCAGAAAAGTATTTTTTCGTCTAACCTATCCTCAAATGCTCATGATTGAGTTGCCCACTGCTGAAAACAAATTTTGTGTAGTTTCCCTTCTTCTTCTTCCTCTTCTTCTTCTTCTTCTTCTTCTTCTTCTTCTTCCTCTTCTTCTTCTTCTTCTTCTTCTTCTTCTTCTTCTTCTTCTTCTTCTTCTTCTTCTTCTTCTTCTTCTTCTTCTTCTTCTTCTTCTTCTTCTTCTTCTTCTTCTTCTTCTTCTTCTTCTTCTTCTTCTTCTTCTTCTTCTTCTTCTTCTTCTTCTTTTCGGGTGTTGATGGCATCAAAATCATCAGGGATTCATTTTAGCCCGATTTTTCGGAGGGGTTAAGATGAGTCCGAGTAAAATCTGGCAACTTCGCATTTTTCCCGGATAAACTTACCATGAATATCGAAAATTCAGGGGTGCAACAAACACGCTGAAATGCAATACTTGGCGTGGTGTTGAATGGACAAATAATTTATATAATTAAATTGTCATTTTGCGCGATTTTTTTCCCCCTTTTATTTTGGAAGAGTAGGCTGCCCTCCTTCCGTCATAAAATATTCAGCAGTTTCTTTTTCCTGAGCTTTCAGCTATAATGGCAGCTCGTGGACAGTCTATGATCTTTTTTCTCCTTCTTAAATCGTTGTAAAATTATTACAGTAATTCAAAAAGTAACTCAAAAACACTGGCTTAGACTCGGTAAAAAAGCAGTCACCAATCAGAAGCCAAGTCAGCTGACTCCTTAAAATCAATAAGATTGATGAGATATTAGATAATATTTTAAAACACGCCGCTTACAGTGACCGCCGCGCCGTCGGCCACACCAATAAGTATACGAAACCGTAAAAGTGGGAATGATGATTGATGAGTAATGATTTTGGCAGTTTTCGTTGCTCTTGTTGTTGTTATTGATGCAGGTCAACTAGACACGGTGCGCGGCGTAAATGACGAGGATGTAGTCGAATGGGTTGCCAAACTTAACAACAAAACTGCTCCTGTGACCGAGCACAGTAAAGCTTGTGAAATAAAAGATAAAATCCTAAAATAATTGACAACCCAGAGACGAAACCATACAAAATTCATCGACCGGTGACCGTCTTTTGGAAGTAGTGCTCCTTTGGCATGAAGTCACAGCTGCCGTTGCACTTCCTATAGAGTCTATCGACTATAGACTATTTTAGTGAGGCGCGGTTTATCGATCGGTAGATAAACTTGCTAGTGTCGAACAAATGCTTATGGTTCAATGTCGATCCTTGCGGTTACTTTAGACCAACCGAGAGTAACCACGAGCAGTGCTGCCAGATTGGGTGTGAAAAAGCCGTATGTTTTACATTGATTTAAATGGGGACGATGCGGCTTTTTAACCTCGATCTGGCAACACTGACCACGAGTAACCCACTCCATATTGCTCCACCCAACTTCGCGGATAAAAATATTCGGCAGCATTTCATTTTCGCACACTTTTTGCTTGTGACTTCATTTTCGCACAGAAGTCGGATTCCATCTTCGCACACTTCAAAAAGCCCTACTATTATCCCTACACAAAATGGCAACAATGCAACATAAATAAGAAATTAAATACAGTACTCACCATTTTAAACGTCTTCATCCTCATCGTCATCATCATCAGCATCTCTGGTTGCATCCTGCGACGAAAGTCTGATATTTTGTTTGTAGGAGAGTAGTTTTTTCTCTTCGCCTATCTCTCGAAGGAACTGTAGTAAGGTGATGTACTTGAAGTCGTAGCCGGCATTTGTAAGAGCAGCGATATTTTCTTCCAGGGTCTCTTGGTCGTTTCTTTTTTTAAACTTCTCTCCTCGAAGAACCGATTTAATTTTCAGAGCAATGATGCATTGATTATCTGAAAAAGATTGCACGACTTGGTGGATATTTGGATGGGGATAGTAGAGTTCGGATTGAAGTTACTATTAAAACTTTCAACCCCATTTGTCGTGGTAAGATGTGCATGAGTCAAAGGGCAAGCCCATAATGTAAGAGGGTACTTTGAAGTGGACATTATGTAATTTTTTTCAGACCTCGGCCGTTGGAACGCTAGAAATCAGCTCATCTCATAATCAGAGACAACATTTTAAAAACACAACAAACGAGAACAAATAATACGTTGCCAAATTGTCCAGTGTGCGAAGATGAAATGTGCGAAAATGAAAATCTGAAAAAGTGTGCGAAAATGAAATGTGCGAAGATGATATGCAGCCGAAAATATTCGCCTCTATAGTCTTTTTGCGCAGTTCTATTTCGGCAACGTTGCGTACCGTGCACGACGACGGCGACGCACCAAATGCGCATGACCAAGCAGAGCGCACAGTAGCAAGTTCTTGGAACTACTGAAATATAATATGCGCGCACTTGACGTGTACAAATGCGTATCATTTCTTTCAAGAAATTATTCCTCTTTTTTCTGGGGTCGGTCTGTGTCTTCTGTACCTGTGATATTCATGGACATTGGACAAGCAACGTGCTCTAATGTCCCACCAGATGGCGCGTTGGGCGTGGCATAGTGGTGTGGCGCACCCGCACCTTCCCACTCATCGCACCACCCGCGGGCGCGGAAAAACTCCCGTCGGGCAATGCTGCCAGCGAACGTGAAAAATCACCGGATTTGATGGGTGTTGGTTTTTTCTTCTTTTTTTTCAAGATATTCCGCTGCGATTCTTTGAGGCTTGAATAGTTAGTAAAATCAAAATTTGACTCAAATCTGTCGTGATTTTCTGGCGTTAGCTGATTCGGGGAGCAGGTGCCACGAGAGTCCTGCCCTATATACATATGTATATACAGGATGTTTCTAAAACTTATGTCATCCTTTCTACCACGTATTTTTGAGGTCAAAATAAGACTTTTTTTTCCTATAAACGTGTGTCTGAAAATGCCCCCCTTTTGAGCTACAGCCCCCCAAAGTTTTAAAAAATTGTTGGTTTTTTTGGTATACCGACCATAAATATAAACCAAATGTCATGAAAATTGGTGTCACGGAGTACTTTTACGTGTAGAATCCATTAATGACCTCGAGAATCTCAGAAATGAGGTCTGGCTGTATTTTTCAGGCAAACTTATACCTTCAACGACGCAAATTTTATGGAACGGATTGGAAATTTGAAAAATAAAAACTGAAATAAGATGGGAAAAACTCTTATAAAGATATTTGGTTCTCTTTGTTTTAGTCGATACGACGCGTATTAAGCGAGATAATCGCTGCACAAGGTAGAAGAGTCAGCGCTTTTACCATGAAGAGCGACAGTAAGTATGCAACCCGCCACTCCGCTGCTACTTCGGCCCGCCCGCTATAGGAAAAGCGCTGACTTTTCTACCTTGTGCAGCGATTATCTCGCTTAATACGCGTCGTATCGACTAAAATAAAGAGGACCAAATATCTTTTTAAGAGTTTTTTCCATCTTATTTCAGTTTTTATTTTTCAAATTTCCAATCCGTTCCATAAAATTTGCGTCGTTGAAGGTATAATTTTGCCTGAAAAATACAGCCAGACCTCATTTCTGAGATTCTCGAGGTCATTAATGGATTCTACACGTAAAAGTACCTCGGGACACCAATTTTCATGACATTTGGCTTATAATTATGGTCGGTATACCAAAAAAACCAACAATTTTTTAAAACTTTGGGGGGCTGTAGCTCAAAAGGGGGGCATTTTCAGATACACGTTTATAGGGAAAAAAAGTCTTATTTTGACCTCAAAAGTACGTGATAGAAAGGATGACATAAGTTTTAGAAACACCCTGTATAGTATGTAACAAAACTATAAGTACTCATTTTTAGGGCGTGTTCTGCGGATAAAAATAATACTTTGGTATATATTCCTCTAAATATGTGTGTCCGCAAATGCCCCCCTTTCGAGCTAGAGCCCCCCCCCCTCCCAAAGTTTTGAAAAATGTACTGTTTCCTTAGAAAAGAGTCCACAATCATTGTGTCATGAAAATTGATTTTTCGGGGTATTCATTAATGACGTTGAAAAATTCAGAAATTAAGTCTGACTTTACTCTTAAGTAATCTTGCACCTTAAACGGCACAAATTTTAAATTATGAACAAAGATATTCATAAATATTACGAGCATCGGATGGAAAAACCCCTGAAAAAAATGTTTAGTCTCTAACATTTCTTCGATACGACGGAACTAGGCAAAATAGTTGCTGCTCACTGTGGAAAAGTCAGCGCTTTTAATAAGGCGTGTAAATATGCAACCCACCACTCCACTGCTCCTTCGTGTCTTGAAAAAAAAGTATTGTTTTTACCTCCAGAATTAATACGCCCTGAAAATAAGTCAGTACGTCTATATAGTTTTGTTACACCCTTTAAACTAAGATAATTGCGCCATTCTGGAATTCATTTCTGTGATTGGCTCTCACACGGAAGTCTCAGGAGGCAATTCCAGATCGTGGGTGGTACCTCCTTCTTTGCGAAAACGACTTACTTCAGGTCTTGATGAGGCTTTCAATGAATGTAATTTATTTGTAAAGGTACGAAAAATACGATCTAAGGGATTTTAGACGCAACTTTGAATATTTGTTCGGCGCTCTGGATTACATAACCTCCTTTTGTCTCCTCTGAACGCTCCAGAGACCTAAGCCCCTACTCCCTCTTCCTTTTACCAATTGTTTGGAGGAAGAAAAACATGACAAAGCTCAGTACTCAAAAAGTTCGGGGAGTCTTAGTTGTCACCAACCCGTGAGTAAAGTCACCCAGTATGAAAACCGGCACTCTCTGGTCGTTTTTCCAGTGTTGCGACTTTGCGGATCTTTAATAGTATTCTCAACTGATTGAAGCAAAAAGTACATAAATTAGTGAAGAAGTAATACAATGGATCATAGAAACACGCCCATTTGTGATTTTACCTTCCATTTGAAGCAAATTTCACAAAAATATCAGATGAAAAGTATAAGAGTGACATAAAGATACTCATCACTCAAACCAAGCATCTTTGCTTCAACTAGTTTAATTAATTATTCGAGTCCCTTGATGGAAATATTGTATAGGGAGTACCGACACGACGCTTTGTGTATTTGAGAGGATTCGACCACGTGAACGCATTCGTTCGATGGTTGAGTGCGACAGTGAACCATGTGGTGGACTGGCGGATTCGCTGGCATTCCGGTTCGTTCCCATACGTTCCTCAAAATCATCGACTCTATTGTGTGGAGCCTTCGATGTTGTCGACTCCTGCTCGCTCGCGTCCGTGAAAGCCTAAAAACCAACGACCAATCAGAACTCGTTGAGCTCGTGTCGGCGGTACCTACTCCACAATATTTCCATCAAGGGACTCTATTTAAATCACCGATAGATTTTAGAATGTAATTTAAAGTCTACAAAACGGCATCCCCGCATCCCTGGGTCATTTTTCAAATTTTCTCGTCGCAACATCACCGACATTGCCTTCCGATGCTTTTTTATATGACAGTAGTAAAGGTAACAGGGACCAGATCATGTTAAGTCCCGAGCATTGAATTGCGTGCATCTTGCGTGCGGTTTCGACCAATCAAAGAGCTTAAGCACGGTCACATGATCGTGCGTAAGTTACACTCGGGACCGAACATTATTTGGTCCCAGAGCTATAGTGCTAACCTATGTGGATTGACTAAAGGCCAAAGAGTAAACAAGAGTCGCAATTGAATGGAAGGCCTGCGTGGTCAACGTAGATAAGGGATCCGAACGCGGGCTGGCCTGGGCTGGCCTCTGATTGGCTGCAACGGGTGGAGCAAAAATGACTCGGGGTATAGGGAAAATAACGCGGGATTTTCGTTCCGGGACGTTTATCTCGAAACCTAAGCAAAATCGTATCTAAACAATTTATACGAGTCGATTCAGCAGATTTTTCCAAACAATTTGATAGGTCATAAGTGCCACTTTCTTGCAACTTCGAAAAGACTGTTTCAGTTTAAAAGTACGCACAATAGTGAGTTACTCAAACACTGCTCAAACACACGCCAAGCATGTAATCACACTATTGTGCGTACTTTTAAACTGAAATAGTCTTTTCGAATTTGCAATAAAGTGGCACTTATGACCTATCAAATTGTTCAGAAAAATCTGCTGAATCGACTCGTATAAATTGTTTCGATACGATTTTGCTCAGGTTTCGAGATAAACGTCCCGAAACGAAAATCCCGTGTTATTTTCCCTATACCCCGAGTCATTTTTGCTCCACCCGTTGCAGCCAATCAGAGGCCAGCCCAGGCCAGCCCGCGTTCGGATCCCTTATCTACGTTGACCACGCAGGCCTTCCATTCAATTGCGACTCTTGTTTACTCTTTGCTAAAGGCACAAGAACGCGGGTGCGACAAACTTGATCGTACGATCTCAGACACTGAGAATACTTTAGACGGGAAACTTGCGTCTCGCGTTCCCCCCACAGTGCCAGGTAAACTGATCATTTATAAACTGTACAGCATGTTTCATAACAGTCATTATTTTATTACTGAATGTTGTGTCCTAAACAGTAATTTTTGAGAATTTTAACTTTGTAATATATCTTAGACGTTCCTTAAATAGCTGAAGAACCATAAATGATTAACTATGAAGGTTATACTTATAGAGCCGTTCAACAACAAAAAAACATAGATGAATATTCATAGAATATCAGATTTATCGCTGAAAAACAGGCTGTTACGGACGTAGCTGTTACGTGACAAGGTGCACAAAAGGTTTGCTATGTTCTACTAAAATGCTTTTGCTGGGTAATTTTTCTAAAACACGTACTATAGTCGAAATAAAAGCGTTTTTCTGCGTGCAAACTTACGCTGCAAATGAATCCGGTGTGTACAAGAGTAGGCATCGCTGTAAAAAACCAGCAAAAAAAAAAAAAAAAAAAAAAAAAAAAAAAAAAAAAAAAAAAAAACACATTTGTAACTGTAAAACCTTCCAAAATGTTCTCGGTGACTTTATATTAAAAATTTAAAAATTGAAACTATTGAGGTGTAGTAACGCAATCGCAGGTTCCATATGGGGATAGTCCTCTCTGCTTTGTCTCTTACTCCAATGATTAAAAAGGGTATAAGTGCAAATCATTATTTTAGTGTCTCTGATATTAATATGGACCTTAATCCACACAAAGTAAAAAAATATCCTTATTTCGTTGTTGATCTTTGAAACTATCACCGAGAAAAGAGTTCTAGCAAAAATAGCGGATCGAATAATGCATTGGTCTCTGAAAAGAAGTGATGATATTTTTGGAGGGGAATTCAGGTCTAAAAGACAAGATTTTAGTGCCTCAATGTCTGACCGCTTGACAGACTTTAATTTGTTGTGCAGAATCCAATACGCATGCACCTGCTCCCAACAAATCATGGGCGGAGCCAGCAATATGGCAACTGTGAATTCTTCCCATCTGAATGTATGAGAAACAATCGATTTTTGAGGGGACCATTGCCCAATTTCTAATCGATTGTTTCTCATATATCCAAATGGGAAGAATCCACGGTTGCCAAAATGCTGGCTCCGCCCATGCAACAAATCACTTTATACTATGGCTTTCAAAAGAAAGTATTCTGATAGAAATTTTCATTATTTCATTTCTCAACCAATTTGAGAAATTTCACGGTTTTCAGCTATTTCAGATTCTCTCAGTATTGGCACTTGTGGCATTATACCTTAAACAATTTTAAACTATGGAATATATAAAAGAAACCTTCATCAAGAACAATTTCTATGAGAGGACTACCTTTTGAAAGTCATAGTACCTTTGACACGTGCTATCCTGAGATTGCTCCTCTGAAACACACTGTATACAGTATACCTATACTGAAGTGATTACCGCGTGCTTGATGCTGCTCCTTCATTCAGACCACCAGATTGTAGGACGAATGGAATGATAGCACGAGCTCATCCCGCCGTGCACCGCAGAGACAAATATGAATGAATTTTGAAATGATTTGTTTGTGATCGCTACTGGTTAGACAGCGTTGCCAAATAATGAGCTATCATTCCGAACCCTGCCTACTATTACAAGAGTCCCATGAAGGAAATTTTGATGGGGAGTACCGACTGGAGGAGTACCTTCCATTATTTTTCAAAGTTTTTTTAGATTTTTTAGGTCATACTTTCAAGTGGCAATGCCGTTAGACTCTGAAATACCTACCTGAAAATTGCACAAAAATTTAAAACTGGCCGAGGAATTGAATAACGAAAATTTCTACCATGGTACTGCAGGATACTTCCTTTTGAAAGTAATGGCATACACAAATAATTTAAAGTTACATCAGCATATATAAAAACTTAACAAATTTTCGGAAGTAAGATTCACGATAGAAAAAAAAATTAAAACGATATGAAAAGTGCCCACAAATAAACAAGCTATGTCAAAATTAAAAATATGTAAGTTTTAAGTTTTCCATGTTTTGAGTTAAAGATGTCTAGGTGAAAATTTAACCATTAGATTTTTATTTAAGTGGTTAAAATTCAATCAAAAAGACTTGAGCTCATACGACGGAAAACGTAAAATTTACAATTTTCTTGGACTGTCAAAAATTCAAACCCATATTTATGGTATGAATCTTACGATAGCTGTTTTTTTCAGTGTAGTTAAATAGTGTCCATAAACGAGCAGGCTCTTTCGTGCCAGTATGTCATTTCGAATCATACTAATCAGACAGCCTGGGCATGAGTTAGAGGCTGAAAGGCATGAAAGACTGAACTGAATGTGGATACAGAATTTTCGCTTTTCCTGTCTCGTCAAATCAGCCTCAAAATAAAACTTACGGGCACAGTCAAACTTCGCGACTCCCTCGTCCCTTGCCGCATCCTTCTCTATTTCAATCTTCAATTGCCACTTTGTAATCCCCGAGCCTAAAACGCCATCCCTTGTTACCGCGGCGAGAATTCAAGAAATACTAAACAAGATTTGACGTAGATGAATCTCTTTAACTCCTCGATATCCTCCCACCACCGACCATGGGCGGATACAGGGTATTGTCTTTCTCTCTCTCCTCCCATTTGAAAACGTGCGTTAGAAAAGGACAGAAGAGGGGGCCAAAGTCACGTGATGGCCCCCTCTGCTGTCCTTTTCTAACACATAAGTTCAAATGGAGAGAGAGAGAGAGAGAAAGACAATTCCCTGTATCCGCCCATGCCACCGACCGTTAGGTCCGTGCCAACATATTTCGTTCGTACTTCCCGGTTTCCAAAAACTTTTTGAGGAACAACAAACTCCGACTCTCCTATCAAGATCAACCTGTGCCTTTTTTACATCTTATGATAGGACCAAATTCAGCAAGACATTAATGGGTCTGTTGCACACTTCGGCTACAGCGTTTTAAAGTATCAATTTCTATGTAAAAAGTCGAGAAAATAACAATGACAGCACCAGAAAACAATAAAATTCAGTATTAAACTCACAAATTGCGAAAAACACTAGACTCTATTCACCCCTGTATCTTTCCACCACGTGCACGATATTTCGCGAAATTAGCGCGGCACATTCAAATAATCACGGCCGACTGTCATCACAGCTGACTTCTTAAACAAATAAACAGTAAACACTGACGGAGTCTGTTTGAATTCTTACGTTTCAATATCCTCAATTCCTCACAAAAGGTTGTGAAAGGTGCGGAAACCGATATTTGTGTCGAAAACGTATCAAAATGAAACAATAACACACAGGAGCTCCAAGTATGACTCCAACTTTCATCATCATTCTTGGAACTCCTGTGTGTTATTGTTTCATTTTGATAAGTTTTCGACACAAATATCGGTTTTCGTACCTTTCACAACCTTTTGTGAGGAATTGAGGATATTGAAACGTAAGAATTCAAACAGACACCGTCAGTGTTTACTGTTTATTTGTTTATGAAGTCAGCTGTGATGGCAGTCGGCCGTGATTATTTGAATGTGCCGCGCTAATTTCGTGAAATATCGTTCACGTGGTGGAAAGATACAGGGGTGAATAGTGTCTAGTGTTTTTCGCAATTTGTGAGTTTAATACTGCATTTTAGTGTTTTCTGATGCTGCCATTGTTATTTCTCGGCTTTTTACATAGGACTTGATACTTTAGAACGCTGTAGCCGAAGGGTGCAACTGACCCATTCTCAAAAATTAAAGACTTCCTAAAATTTCCAAACATGCATGGTACCTAAGTACACATGGAACAAATTTCGTGACAATGGGTCTGTTGCATACTTTTGCTATTACGTTATATGGAGAATTGATACCGGTGTAAAATCAGGTAAAAAACTCATTAAGAGCATTAAATAGAGTCAAAATCTACTCAGCAACCCACAAAACACTCCCTAGCCCTCGAGTGGTTGTGTGGATGACATAACGTCATCCAGCTACTTGTTTTTGCGTGTATTTTGGCGAATTTTGAATTTTCAAAGCTGAGATTTTCAGTAGCTGCCCTTCTTGGATGGGACAAGAGGGTTCCGAAGTTTTTCTTTTTCTTTCTTTCAAAACCTGGAAGTTACTAAACGTCAAAGTGGCTGGATGACGATTGTCATCCACGCGAACACATCCAAACACATTTTTTTCAAGTTTCAAAAATTCTGAAATTTGAACTTGAATATACATCCTACGAGAGAAACAAACAAAAAAAAGTATATTTCTTTGAAATCATCATTAAAAATTTTGAGCCTAAAATATTTGTATTTTAAAAAGTGGCAAAATCTGAATTTCCCATTTTTTAGTTTTTCGCCATTTGAAAAAAAAATGGGTCGGAATTTTTGAAATTTCTGTCATTCAAGTTACTTGGGAGGGTTTTTTCTATCGATTGAGTATACACTATACATACATGCATTTTTAGGCTTAAATTGGCAATATCAAGGTGCGTGCATGCAGAGTTGATTTTCCCATAGGTATTCGACCCCCATCTTAGGCTTGCTTTGAAACGCCTGTTGTGAGTTTCTGAGTGGATTTGGAGGCTTTTCGTTACTTTCGAAGTGTTTTTTACACGAATTTACCCAACAATCTACCTTTCATAATGATGCAGCAAAAGTTTGCAACTGACCCATTACACTAAATTTGTCAACAGCGCACTGGATACGCATCTCGCTTAGATTTGTCTGAAATTCCAACAGCCACGCATTCGATTCCACGCATAATTTCCGAATCGTATATTCGTCCAAGAATAATCTGCAATTAGAAACGGCGGGAAGGCGGAATGAATGATAGAATGACACAGAATGGTGGCCTCAATGGCGCGTCAATGCTCGATTCGTGAATGCGTATTGTCAACGATCATACATTATGAATGGTCGCGCAAACATACGGTATGTGCCTTTATCATTCATGCAAATATACGGCATACGTTATGCATACTTGTATCATTCTTGCAAGCACGCTCATGTAGTAAAACGCGAAACTGTCACTAATGGGATCGGCTCTTTTGAGATATACCTACCCAGTAGCGCACAGAGAGTTTCTTCATCTCTCTCTTTTCTCCCTTAAGAAACGTATGTTAGACAAGGATGGACAAAGGGATAAAACCCCCTCCTTCTGTCCTTTTCCTACTTGAACATTCAAATGGAAAATGAGAGAGATGGAAGAGATCCTGGTTGCGCCGGTGTACCTACCTACCGACCTACACCGAAGCTCCCGCTCAGCTACCGGGCTTAGACAGAGGCGGATCTAGGAATCTGTCATCCTCTATCACTGTCCATTTCAACGCGTGTTTTTTAAAACGATCGAAGGAGAAGATCGAGCTGCCGCTTTTGTAAATAATTATTTGATCACGGAGAAAAATTTTTTGTTGAAATTACGGAACGTATTATAAGAAATCGGGGTAGAAAGAAAATCCTTTTAAAATAATAAGACTTTTTATTGATTTAACGAGAATTGTCATTCGTCCAATTGAACGTTCTGATGATTCAGAAGAATCACAAGAAAGAATCGTTGGATCATAAGAATTCTCATTATTTCCTGTTACCCCATAATTATTAATACGTTCCGAAATTTCAACCAGAAATTTTTCTCCGTGATGACATTTTTTTCACCAACCGATGATCCACTGCGATATGATTGCTAAAAATCGGGAGTAAATTTTAAATTCCAAAAATTGCAATTTATAAAATGTCCATTTAGCCCGTAATACCGCTAAATCAGCAAAACGTTTCGCTAGTTTAACAATACAATTACTGTTGGAGCAAAAAATATTGAATATTTTTTGCTAAATTTGCATGTCATAATTTGCGCGGTTATTGAAATGTAATTGCATAGTGTACAGAGTGTAATCCGGGATGTATTGCATTTTCTTGCAATTTTACGAAAAATGGTTTTTTCTGAGCATTTAATTTTATAACTGTAATGCACGAAAATAATACTCGTATCTGTGTAATATTTTCTCAATCGGTGGAATCACCGTAAAATTATCAAAATATCCACATATTTTTCAAAGATAGTGATGGAGACTCCGCCGGATGAGAAAAGGATCAGATCAGAATATTTTAGAGCATTACATTCATGCACTGCGAACTTGATCAGTAAGTATAATTTTTCAGTCAACCGTTAGAATGGGACAGTTGCAAGGGTCAACAATGTTGTGTTTTTTATAAAGAAAATGATAGTACTCGATGAGTTGAGAACAATGGTGCGTTTGGGTTTTTCCTAGATGTCCCGGTTTCGGAGATAAACACGTGTAAAGTTTAAAAAATTGGGTGTGTAGTGACGTCACTACGCGGAATTCCCATTTAAAACAATGTATTTTGGGCCAAAATCTCATCTCTGGAACGATGGGACGAAATTAGAAACCAAAGGCATCTTTGTCCTCAGGTCATCAAATACTTTCATTTTCTTTACAAAAAACACAATATTTTAAACCCTTGCAACTGCCCCATCGTCCATGAATCGAAAAATGCCATTAAATGTACACAAAGCGGCCGCTTTTTTCCAATGTAATTTTACAATCATATTATGAGTCAAGGCGTAAGTCTTTATCTAGAGTTGTGAACATTATGAATCAGCGTAATCACTCAGGAGAACCTTTGGTTTTAGACAGATACGCTTTAGGATGATTGTATGCCTCTTTAACTTAATCGTCCACCTCCAATGACTACAAACCTAGTTTATTTCTGTCATCCCTGGTAGAAATAATTACTCCTACGAAAAGTCCAAATTTTCATAGAAAATCGTGAGTTCCCGTGCAAAAATTCATGAGAACGCATGGGAAATCGTGACTCTCCATGGGCTCTTCTCATGGAAACCCATATTAAATCCATGATGAGCCCATAACTTCCCATGTATAAGCTCCCTTGATTTTTTATGGGAGCCCATGAGTTTTCGTTGGTTCCCATGAGAGAACATGAGAATTTCATAGATTACTAAGAAATCATAATATTAAATTTGTCATGGGTTCACATAGGATAACTCTTGATTTTCCATGCAAATTTGACCATGATTTCTCATGAGTCGTTTCTACGAGGGATGGGCAAGCTGACTGAAGTAATTCTGTCTTGCAGAAAGCTAAATTCGATAGAAACTCTGCCATATTAATTATTGATCGGTAAGCCTCTGATTGATCGAGCTGGACATAAAGATTCGGCGAAAGACTTCACTTTGATCTCAAACAGCTATTTTCTGTCATCTATATTGCAGTAAATCGAGCCGGCGGCGCAGTTTTTAAGAAAGAAAGAAAATAGTTAAGGAATGGAACATTGCCTGTGGGGATATGGCCGCTGCTACAATCCAATCAGTCCGATCAATCCGATCATCGATTACCAATCCGACCAATCACGTGTCGTAATTTTGTGCGGCATACAAAATCCCGCCTTCAGGTGTCCGAACTCACATGAGATGCCGCCTAGACGCTTCCGCCATCAGCCGTGCGGTTCAAACGAACGCAGTCACCTCGCGCGCGTAGTCAATAGTCATGTAGTTTGACTCTGTATACAGCAACGCTACGCGACGCACGCCAAAGCAAACACCGAACGCCCTTTAATACAAACCAATAAACCGCGACCAACGGAAGTAACTCAATTTCCAAGTTGCGACCGGACCGCCTTAAAATATTTAATGCCTCCGAGGAAAACTAATTAGTTTATCTTTACGATCCTATCGTAGAATTCACAGCTCTAGAGCTCCTTGCTTGCTTACATGAAGGTGAAGGAGGCAGGCTGCGGTAGCGGATAAAATTTCCTTCTCTCCTTCCTCCCCCTCCCCTTTCTATTCCCCCCTCTCTTCCTCTGCCACTACCCACCCCTTCTCATGCCCCACTTCCACACACTGGATCGAAAGATGAGTTTTTCCGGACATGAACAATTTTTTGTGTTTTTGTTTAAAAACATTTCAGTGTTGATATTCACCCTCAATGTTCCCAAACTCATTTATAAGCTTTAAAATGAACGATTTCACACATTTATCGTTGAAATTTTCTTCTCAACGCCATGCTACGCCTGACTCTTTTAACGGGAGTCGGACGGCCTATCTCAGCCCATGTTAAACCATCAATGTTTAAGGAACATTTTCTTCATTCAACCGATTTTCAAAAACTTTGGCTTGTTTGATTTGTCTTATTGTCCTGCACACTTTAACACGGGGTTTAAAAAAAAATGAATTTTGTAAGTGTTACGATTTTTTAAAATTTAGTTCCTAAAATTAATTATTTTTGGGCACTGTGAAGCTCATAAAAGTTGAGCCAAACAGAATTTTGAAAAAAGCCCGTGTTAAATTGTGCAGGGCGTAAAGACGAATCAAAGAAGCCTAAGTTTTTCAAAATGGGTTGAGTAGGTCCTGAGAAAATGTACCTTTTGTGTGGAAAAACACAAACTGGGGGAAAACACAATTTAAAAATTCCGGGAAAAAAACACTTTAAG
The DNA here is from genome assembly GCA_011764245.1 of Trialeurodes vaporariorum. Classification (NCBI taxonomy): domain Eukaryota; kingdom Metazoa; phylum Arthropoda; class Insecta; order Hemiptera; family Aleyrodidae; genus Trialeurodes; species Trialeurodes vaporariorum. Next base: position 2,389,969 of record VMOF01000001.1, read on the forward strand.
TTTAACTTTGTTTCTCTTTTTTTAATGAAATTATTCTTAAAGAGTAGACTACTTATCAAAAATAAGTGAACTTGATCTTAAATTAAAGCTGATGATATATGGAACAAGATTAGCAGAAAAAAACAATTTTTCAAAATTTTGACCGAAATCCTTGTCCGACTCCCCTTAAGCTCTAAAATTAACAATTTGGCACATACATTTGTTAATATTTTCTTCCAAACACCATATTACACTTGACTCTTTTAAGCTTTAAAATGAAGGATTTCACACATTTATTGTTGAGATTTTCTTCCAAACACCATGTTACACCTGACTCTTTTAAGCTTTAAAATGAACGATTTCACATCCATTTGTTGATATTTTCTTCCAAACACCATGTTACACCAAACAAGCTATAGCCACAGAATAATACAATCAGAACGGAAACTCTGTCGGATTTTGAAGCAAATTCGTTTCGCGTCCGCCATGTTGGGATATAGGATGTTTACATCTGGTTTCGCGCCTGAAAAAAAAATATAGGACATGATCCGCGAAATTTTCATTCTGAAATGCCATTAGAATAAAAGTGAGGGCGGGAACTTAAGATTTCTTTCCAGAATTTACAGAAATAAATGAGTTTCAATTTAAATCAATCACGTCCGCCATGTTGGGATATAGGACCACGCAGCGTTGCCTATTGGTGCCGTTAAATTCCAAACTTGCTTCCATTGGCTCTTATGGGAGTTTCCGTTCTGATTGTATTATTCGGTGCTATAGCGATAGAGAGGATTCGTGGGACGTTTCGTTGAGGCAGCACGGCCCCCATGATCGAAATCTCTTATGAACATTTTTCACACAGCCTCAGTTTGTTTGCCTCACTTTTTTTAGCCTTTAAATTGTTTTTTAAAAAAAATGGGACGAACTAAAGCGCAAGTGTTTTAGAGTGGCTATCTGGACACAGAAATCAATATTATTAGCCTCGTTTATGCGAGAGATCTGAACCTGGGTTGAGTCAACCCGAGTTGAGTTTCAACCTGGGTCCAACTCGGGTTAGCGCATAAACACCCGTGTATTTGAACTCGAGTTCAAAGGATTTCTTTCTTCTTCTTCACTGTGTTTGTTTACATTTTTGACGAAAATGGCGGCGATGCTTGGTGCGGTACGGACAAGTGCGACCGCATAAGACGCGTGTTTAACCTCGCTCGGATTGGTGACATCGATGCCGCGTGAACCCGGGTTCTGAACTCCGAGGTGTTTATGCGTGAAATCTCAACCCGAGTTCACCGACTCGACTCGGGTTTGAATCGGGGTCGAGTCGAACCTGAGTTCAGCGAGATCCGAAGTGTTTATGCGAGCATCTCAACTCGGGTTCAGCTGAACCCGGGTTCTAGAACCTGGGTTGAGATGCTCGCATAAACGAGGCTATTGTTTCTTCTAGAAGGCTTTGCACGATAAAAAAACTGACACTTAACAGAAATATTCAAAATTTTCTCACCTGGATAGTTGTATTATAAAATTCTGTGTCCAGATAGGCACTCTTGAACACTTGCACTTTCGTTTAAAACCAATTTTTACTGGATTAATTACAAGTTTTTATTTAAGGTTAAAAAATGTGAGGCAAACCGGCACCAGATTCAGACCGCCCATGATTGCCTCACCTTAAAATAGGACTAATACTTATAACATGTATGGACCGTCTCGTCGGTTACATCTGATTCTTTTAAACTCTAAAATGAACAATTTCACACTTTTGTTGATATTTTCTTGCAAACACCACGTTACCTGATTCATTTAAGCTTTGAAACGAACGATTTCACACATTTTCAAGTTATCTCGCTACATAATGTTCATTGTCTTGATTTGCATTCATAAAATTATGTCCGGAAAATTCTTATTTTTGGTCCACTGTGCCCCTCCGAACTTCTCCTTGAGTCTCATTCAACAACTTGATTAGATCTTTGGGTTTGGTCACGCGGTTAAATTTTTCAGATTCCCGTCGGGTGTGGCAGTCGTCCGCTCCCCCGAGATCATTTCAATCTTCCTCTCTTGAAGAAAAGGGATTTAAGGGCGCTTTAATAATGTAAAATTTTAACCCTTTTTTGGAAGCTAGTGCTGCGGGTTCATTCTTTCTTTTCAAACTCGAAAGTTGGAGGAGAGTTGAGTCAGATTGAGAGCCTTGACGGAAAAAAGACGTACACGCGTAAATGGTGTCGTTTTCCACCAACACGGAGAAAAAAGACTGGTATAATTTACCATAATGATAGCTGATTTTGACCTTAGCAAAAAATGATGGTAAATTTCACCAGAATGATGGACAAAGTCACCAGGCTCCGGTCCAAGCTCTGGTGACTTTGTCCATCATTCTGGCGAAATTTACCATCATTTTTTGCTAAGGTCAAAATCAGCTATCATGATGGTAAATTATACCAGTCTTTTTTCTCCGTGAAGCATCTCAATCAATTTGTCATACTTTAACCCTTTCAGTCATAAATTATAAAAAAGAGGATTAACCGACTGAGACCGATACTGGGATATTGAGTAACTTTGTCTTTTATAATTTCATGTGCTTGAAAATTTTTCAAAATTCCATTCAACTTCAGGTTACTTGTCACCATGAGTAGTGGTTATTGCACGGAAAAAAGACAGGTAGAATTTACGATCTGCATAGCTGATTTTGGAGTCTGCTATCAAGTATGGTGAATTTTATCATCATATGGTAAATTCAACGTACCTTGAGGTAAATTAAGAAAACCTGTTGGTACATTTCACCATAAGGTAGGTACGTCGCAATGGAGCTGTTGCAAACTTTTGCTACAAGCTTATTAATAGTTGAATATGGGATAATACCCTGTAAAAATAACGATTAGCACACTAAAAAATCACGAAATCCACTCCTAAACTCACAAAATGCTTTTAAATTCGAGACCGTAATGGCGGCCGAGGCCGCGGTTTTCTTATGGCAATTGTATGCTTCTTCTTCTTCTTGTGTGGTGTTGCGAGAACACCTCGTGTAGATGGCGCTGATTGAAGATAGGGAGCCCCGATGAAAACCGCGGCCCCGGCCGCCATTACGGTCTCGCGTTTAAAAGCATTTTGTGAGTTTAGGAGTGGATTTCGTGATTTTTTAGTGCGCTAATCGTTAATTTTACAGGGTATTATCCCTTATTCAACTATTAATAAGCCTGTAGCAAAAGTTTGCAACAGCTCCATTACTATGATGATGAAATTTATCAAACTTGATAGCAGACTCCAAAATCAGCTATGCAGAAGGTAAATTCTACCAGTCTTTTTTTTTCGTGAAATGTATGTATAGCTATGGATGTTTCAAGGAGTATAATGTAATTTAAAATGAGTGAGATTTGGGAGGGGAAGAATATCTGGGAAAATGGCTCATAAGCTAACGCACAGATATATAGAGGTTTGGTCCTTTTTCAGGAGATCTGATATGATGCCGTAACATGGATTATTGGCGGTTTTCTCATCTTACCCATAACTGAAAAAACGCGTGTTCTCACATATTTACGGGCATTATGAACTTTTAATGCGAGCAGTTGCAGAGTGGACCCACTTTAAACTTTCAAACGCGTTTTTCTTAAAATGCAGTTTTTGCTTTTATTTCGTTTTTCAGGTAAGATTCACGATCATAGAACGGGACGTAGAGATCTGGGGGGTGATCACGGAGGATCGGATCGTTTCGTTATCTTTATCGTTATCGTTGTCGTTATCGTTATCGTTTGCATTAAATCAAATGGGCTTGCTTCTGCGCAACTCGATCGCGCAGGTGATCCCCTCCTCACCTCTTTCTACTTCAAACGATCGAGATTACGACAGCCTGCGACTCATCGCTTCCTTTCGTCCGTTTCAATCGTTACGAGGAGCTCAAAACGATTCGATCAGTTGAGCCACCCATAAGGTTACATGTAAACGATAACGATAACGATACCGAAACGATCCGATCCTCCGTGATCACCCCCCTGACCCACGCACTGTCCTTAAATCTTGTGATAACCGAGATAATTTACCAACGAATATCGAAAGTCAAATGCAGTGGGCGGGGGTGGGAGTCTGGAGGTGGATTAATTTTGCACCCCAATATCAATTAAGTTTTTTGTTTTTTCCCCCGTCATAGGCATTGATAAGCACTTTTAAATCACAGTGTCAAAGTCTTAGGCATGTTTTTCTTTGATTTGAAGGAATGCATATTAAAAAATCAACGAAGATTATTGGTTCCCTGCACTTCTGATACAAGCTCTGCCTGTGTGTCATTTCATCCAATTTTACAGAAAAAATAAGCAAGTCTCAGATCGTCGTTGAGAAGGTAGAGAGAAAACTATTTATCTACGCATTCAAATTTCTCTGCAAAACAGTCTTTATAATTAGAAATTTTTATGAATCTTTGATAATATAAACTTTGATACTTTCAACCTCGTAGTTGATTTTTGCTTCGAGTTACGTTGCCGTGGGTGCCAGCAGGAAATTTTCATAAAGGCATGACTTCAAAACGAGATTTCAGGGGGGACCTTTGATTTTCGTAGAATGTTGATTGTCTTCAGCTCATTCGTGAGAAAATCGGTATTTTTCACATTCCAGGGAAAAGTCCCCCCCCCCTCCGCCGGTGCCCATGTACATTGCACAGACTTTCTTTGAACTTCTCTCGAATGCTTGCGCTGTCCTGATTTTTCGAAAATATTCAAAAGACTTCCTAAGAGTTTTGTCACTGATTGATCAATACACTGAGCATGATGGGTAAACGCTACAGAATAATTTGAAAGAGAAAACAAAAATCAAAGGTGCAAAATGTTTCAAAACGTCAGAAGTTTCACGCAATCCGGGACTTTTTCCTCGCAGGATTTCGAAAAATTTCCTCACAAAAATTTAAAAAGTGATTTAAAGTGTTTTGCTTATGTAAATATCTTAGCACACAGTACGTACGCAAAATGACCCATATTTTCGAAATTTTGAGGGCATTTTCCGGGAAAATCCTAAAAGAAAAATAAATCAAAGTTCCTGCAATAAGTCTCCTCACTTTCACGTAATCCGCGGATCGCTAGATCGGGCACGTTTTGCACCCCTGACAAAAATCTCAAACAACAAAACGCATTGATGGGATATCATTCTCCTCTACTCGGAGTATAAGCGAAGAGAAAATGCAAACTAAAACGGAGGAGGGTCCGCGCGGAAGACTGCATGGGGGCGGGGGGGTCTGTAAATTAGCGATGTGCAGAAGGGTACGATTAAAGGGGTCCCGTCCCGGCATTGCGCATCGGCACAGTGATGATGCAGTCAGTCTAGAAGTCTAGAAGTCTAGACGTGGAAGCGCAGGTCGAGTTGATAGAATTTGATCATTGGCCACTTAATGCGTGTGAGTGTCAGTCTGATGTGAAAACATATAAACACGAAAAACACTTCACTTCACACTACGACCGCACAGTGCAGTGGATTTCCAAGAGTACCTGGATACGTGCGACGAGGAACCAGTGGCGTAGCGTGCAATTTGGCAACGTTGCAGTTCGTACATTTCAACCCTTGAAAAAGATCGAACTATAGGGTTTTCGGTGAACACCTTCGCATTCGACCTTTTATAAGGTTTTAAATGGACAAATTGCAACGTTGCCAAAATGCACGCTACGCCACTGCGAGGAACCTGTACAAGAGCAGTGCACATGCCAGACATTTTTCAAAGGAGGATTTGTCTGCGGACCTAAAGTATATTCGGAAGAGGAGGGGTCCAAAGGGGGTGTTCGAGGTCTAAAATGTATCGCAATTCCCTAGAAAACAGAGTTGCCGTTTTGCATATAATTAATGGTATTTTTCAATTCACCGATGATTCTACCGGTTAAGAAAAGATTACGAAGCTCAGTTCAGTATATGACTGTATTGCACAGAAATACTCTGATCCGTAATCTTGTCTCAATCGGTGAAAACGCCGTTAATTTACTACTAACATATGCGCACATTTTTTAAAGTCATCGACAACTCCACCTGTTGAGAAATAATTACAGATTTGAATATTTTCTTGCATTACAGATATACACTGAACTGAACTGTGTAATCTTTTCTCAACCGGTGAAATCATCGGTGGATTGAAAAATGTCATTAATTATACAAAGGAACGGCAGCTCGGCTAGAAAGCGCGAAAATTTAGTTGACCCTTCTCTACCCGGCTTTGACCAAGCTGGCCGATCTTTGAAATTCCCGACTTTTGGGTAAACTGGATAAGAATGGAAACCGGTGATTGGTGGAGACAAGTCACGTGGTTGCCTCTTGGGTAGACTGGATAAGAATGGAAAGCGGAGATTGGTGGAGACAAGTCACGTGGTTACAACGTCTAATCAAAATACAGAGTTTATCTAATTGGTTATTGGGCAGTCTTGAGCTTCTGATAACCAATAATGTCCGTACTTTGATTAGACTTGGCAGTCACGTGACTCGTCTCCGCCAATCACCGGTTCCCATTCTTATAATGCTAGGATCGGCCATGCACAGTCTCAGGTTACCAGAAAAAAGAAGTCAGGCTGTATAATTCACTCTCTTTAGTAGGTAGTTAAATATTCGTGCTTTGCTGTGTTCATTTTGCCTATCTCGGTAGTTGAAGGCACTCGATGAAACATTATTTTTCAAATATTACAGTTTGGAATAGTTTTACTGTCAATACGAGATCGAGTTATGAAAACGAATAACTTGGGCTTGGTACTTAAAGGGTAAGTGTGGGGGAGTTTCGATGTCAACGGGTGGGGGAGGGGGGAGAGTAGATCCACTGGATCAGGACTCCCCCTCTTGGCTACACCATTGAAAAGACAGTCTTTTGTGGTACCACAAAAGGTGACAAAAAAGCTGGACGCAAGTCCGTTTCAAAGGCTGGATTTTTAGTATAGTAATTTTTAATTTGACCGTGACACATCATGCTCGAATTCTGGAACTCGGATGTAAAATGCTTTGACTGGACCAGAAGAATATGAAACACTGACCTTGATTCAGATGCTTTTTAATCTAATAATACATACCTACAGACATTTAACATGTTTCACATTTTTTTTATCTCCAGAGTTTTTGCCAGGGGTTCCTAATTCCTATATTGACAGTTTTAAGACATTTTAGTAAATTAACCTTCAAAATCACTTAGGCTCTCTCTAACTTTTTTACGGACAATGGCTTGCAACTTTAAAGTTGTTAGTGTGATACGAGCCTCGATAAGCTAGCACTCATTTCGCACATTGCTGATAACGTGAAACCATCTGCACTGGCACAAAATGTATCTTTGTCATTAATACATATCAGCCATTCTTATGAAGGTTTTCTTTCACTGATTGTGGGAAAATGTCAAGTTACCGTAAGAAGAAATCTGTTCAATACTCTCCTGATGACTAAAGTTCCAGTAAATTTAACAAGAGGTCCTGAAATATAACTGGAATTCCTGCTAGTGAAACCGGATTTCCTGTGAATGTAACCGGAATACTGATAAGTTTGACAGAAATTACGGTTACATTTCAGGAACTCTGGATAGGAAAGGATTAAACAATTTATTCTCTTAACGGTGACAGGTAATTTTTCTCAGCGTTACGCAGATTGTGTCTCTACTATTCTTAGACTTACTGATGGTTAGTAAAATATACTTAAAACCTTCAGTTTGAATCAACAGATTATAGCAATAGAGACCCTGATACATGTTAAATAGGTAAGTCCTATCCTCAAACAGTGGCGGCTCGTGAAATTTGGCAACAGTGTCCTCCCCTCATTTAACCAATGTAAAACAATCGATACTTCCGGAGGCTGTCAGCCTCCTCAAGAATCGATTCTTTTACATAAGTTTAAATGGAAAATTGCACGGTTGCCAAATCGCACGAGCCGCCACTGTCCTCAAAGTGTGACAGCATGGGTGATCTGATTCTGGTTTGTTTGCCTCATTTTGTTATAACCTCAAATCAAAACGTGTAATTAATTCCCGTAGAAATTGCTGTTTTAAACGAAAGTGCAAGTGTTTTATAGAGGCTATCTGGACATAGAATTCCAATACAACTATCCAGGTAAAAAAATTCGGATTGTTTCTGTCATGTGTCAGTTTCTTTATCGTTCAAATCCTACCAGGAGATACAGTTATATCGATGTCTGCGTCCACACCGAGAGAATTCTTTTTTTAACCCAAGGTGTGTTTCGTTTGTGTTGAAGAAACTTCGCAGTAAAATATTGACTAAGGGGGCCGGGGTTCCTTTAACCCAAGGAAAATGTCTGCTGCTACCAGTAAAATATTCCTTGTAGTGACAGTGATTCTCCTTCATGCAACAGAACTTTACTTCGCGCAAGGAAAACTGTCATTCAAGTAAACGTGTTTCCTTGTTTTTAAAGAAGTGATTTTTCTCAGTGCAGATAGCCACCCTCAAACACTTGCACTTTCATTTAAAATCAATTACAAAGGGATTTGTCACAACTTTCTTTTTAAGGTTGAAATAAATGAGGCAAAAGATTGGTGCTATGTCATAATGTCCAAAAAAAAATGTCCTAAAATCAAAATGTCCAAAACTTTAATGTCCAAAATTTTTTGGACATTTTATGTCTTTGGACATTAGCAAAACGTTTGGACATTTTTTGAGTTGGACATTGGAGTTTTGGACATTTTGACTTTTGGACATTTATTTTTGGACATTTATTGTTGGACATTATGACCTATCACCAAAAGGGTTCCATCATGGCTGCCTTCTTAAAGTTTCAAAATCGCGTCCCATAAATCCTCTGTATTGCCAAAGCTCGTTGGTTTGAATGCACTGTGCGGAGTATCTACTCGTCAAGAGGGGCAACGGGGGTAGGGTTCCCAGTTCGAAGCCCGGGGGAGGTGATTTCGAGGGAGGGGAGTTTTGAGGTGTTCAGGGAGGCAGGAGCAGGGTGGCAAGGCAAGGGGTGGAAGAGTGGCAGGGTGGGCAAGGGTGATAGCTCATCATTAGACCAGAGAGGTGGCGCGAGTAATTGAAACTTCGGAGCGTAGCCTCTAATTTTCGAAGCCGCCGAATAGCGCCTCCCGCCCCCTCCGACCCAAATGAGTACCCGCCTTCATATGTTCACAGCTTATTCCCACCTAACCGCACCGCCGCGCCAGTCCACCAGTCAACCATTCCTTCACTTGCCGCTCTGAGTCGATGATGCTTATTGATAAAGGCTCTCATGCACTCGCTGTATATTGAGCAGAATAATGTATTATGAGACCAAGGCGAAGAAATGGGGTTATTGCAAGCTATTTCTACGGATGAATTGAGTGTCAGAGTGCACGAGTAAACCAACTAAAATTAAATGATGACACCGAAATTTCAATTCAAGCGTTTCAAACTTATCATTTTCTCTCCCTAGAGACGGCTATAGGTACACAATTATCTCACTTTTATTGCTAATATCGTATACACAGACATTTTTTGTGAACTTGTTTCGGCAGAGGAGCTTTTTGAGTAATTGCTGCTCTCGACGATTTCAAGATTTTTTTATTCTTTATTCCCTCAGATTTATACTCGTATAGTTACGCGGGTTGTAAACTAACCTCTCAAATCTAGAACTGTATCAAAATGATGACCGCAATATGCCACAGAATACTTCAATCAGAGACATCAGAGTGGGATAATAGATTAGGAGCCAACGAAAACAAGATCTAAAATTTGCCATCGCAAACTAGAAACCGTGCTTAATCATCTCACAGGATGCCGGACGAAGTTTTTGTATTGAAAATAGTAGAAGATTGCCGGAAATATACATTGTATGCAGTCTACATTATGACGGATTGATGACATGACGGACCCAAATATTCTGAGGAAAATATTTTTCAAACACCTCGCTCATATTAGAGTTCAGATTGTAGTATTCTGTAACAATATTAGCATACAATGATGAGCGAAGATACATTTGCCTGTTTTCAATAATCAAAAAGCTCTCTTAACTCTCTCTGACTCTTAAGCTATACTAAAATTATTTAGCATGGAACTGGAGTATATGTATTTCACAGAGGCTGTTTTGATCAGACCTGCCGATTTGCGGATCATAACCTTTTCAATACAAAACCTAATAAGTTAAATTACCGCGTTTCTATATCCTCATTCCATTCAAGTACGTGGGTGGATAAATATTTCGACTTCGCGGTATTTGTTTTTGCCTACATCATCAATTGAAGGCGCTCAAAAATACATTCTTTTTTTTAGTTATTGACAGGTGAAGGTACTTTTAATGGCACTATTTATTCAAATGAAACTGAGTGAAATAGAGTCGAGCAAACGGATTTATAAGAGCAGTGGCGGATCCACAGGGGGGGGGCACGGGGGCACGTTGCCCCCCCCAGAAGCCTCAAATTTTGCCTTTTTTCCATTGAAAATAGCCCGAAATTGCTTCCACCAACGCTTCAAATTTCAAAATTTCACAGGCGTTCTATTGAAAATAGCCTGAAATTGCTTCCACCAACGCTTCAAATTTCAAAATTTCACAGGCGGGCCCCCCCCCCAGAAAAATTTTCTGGATCCGCCACTGTGTATAAGGGTGCGGGCCCGGGCGTAGCATCTAAAACTTTAAAAGGATTTTTCCAATTCACCGATGATTCCACCGAATGGCAAAAATATTACACAGCTCAGGTCAGTGGTAGTAGTACTATTTAATCCACAAAAATACTCTGATACTCTGATCTGTAATATTTTCGTCCACTGGTGGAAGGTGGAATTTAAAATTTGATGGAATTTTACCATTCCCCGATTATTCCATCGGTTTGAAACATTATTACAGATAAAATTACGTATTGCCTTACGTGACACATTAATACTGCGCTGTACTGAACTAAGTAGGTACACACTCTTCTTGTCAATTGTGTTTGATTCTCATGAGTCTTGACACTGCTATGACTTTCAAAGCATTGAATAAAAGAATATTAGAATGTTAGAATCATTTCTAGTCCGGTTCACTTTATTTTCGAAAACTCAGTTACCTTGTAAAATGAACACAAAAATGTGTTCAACTTTCATAGAGAAGGGGGGGGGGGAGGTTAATAACAACTGCCCTGGTAAAAGTGTTCCATGATGAATTTCCATGACCAGAATTCCGTGGGCAATTAATTATTACTTTTCCATGACATTTCTTGGAATTCGGTGGGCAAATATTATTTTCCCATAATATTTCATGGAGTTCCGTGGGCCGTTCATTGGATTCCAAAAGATTTTCCAGAAACAAATAGAGACGGAGCACTAAATGGCTGCAGCAGAAGCACGCTGCGTCTAACGAATGTCACCGTTCAACACCATGCGACATCAAAAGGTGTTGACTGTTGTTTTGCATGTTATTTTGTTGAATCCCCGAAAATTCAGTGAGCCTCAAATCTTTCTTGTGTATTTTAACGCTCCGTCTCTATTTGTCTCTGAGATTTTCCATGTAATTTCATGGAAAAATAATAACTATACCCACGAAATTTTGGTTATGGAAAAACATGGAACACTTTTACCAGGATGCTTTCAATGTTGAACTGCGTGCTACCTTTATTACAGAGTTTTTTGTTTTATTGTTGTTTTCTTCAGAGCGTCTACCAAATATATATCTCTCGAACTTCCCTCCTACAAAAATCGCGGCAGCCTTGATAGCCCCCGAAACACGTGCACGTGAACTACATATTCACGGTCGCACCTCGCTTCTCGCACGTGAACACTTGACCGTCTGCGTGGGCAGTCTCAGCCCCCCCCCCCCACGGACCACACCACATTCTAAATTCGAAAGGGCTATCACAAAAAAAAAAAAAAAAATCTTTGCGCGACCAGGCATCTGCGATCATTAGTTGGCTCATTCCCGTGCCCGCTCTCACCTATCCCATCAGAACCCACAAGTGCTCGAGCGCATTGCATGCGTCTATGTCTGCGCATGTGCTCTGCGCAGCCGAGAAAAACAGCGGGAATTATGTTTTAGACCTAACCGTACATTAAATCTCCTCTATTAATTTTCAAGATTAGCCTACTCTCTAACTTCGCCATTCTTCCGTCCGTCCGCACCGTGTACAGGGGGGGGGAGGGGGAATACGGAGGGGGCGGGCGTCTTAAACTCGATTGTGGGTACACCAATACGGCCACACCGTACCCCTACATAGAAAATGCTTTTATTATGTGATATCTTTTTCATTCAGAAATTATAGGAGTCGCGCTCTTGAAGTCTTGATATTTCCCTCCCTCCTGTCTATCAGACTCTCTCTTTCTCTCTCTCTCTCTCTCTCTCCCTACATCTCTCTCTCTCTCTCTCTCTCTCTCCCTACATCTCTCTCTCTCTCTCTCCTTCTCTCTCTCTCTCTCTCTCCTCTCTCTCTCTCTCTCTCTCTCTCTCTCTCTCTCTCTCTCTCTCTCTCTCTCTCTCTCTCTCTCTCTCTCTCTCTCTCTCTCTCTCTCTCTCTCTCTCTCTCTCTCTCTCTCTCTCTCTTTCTAACACTATTGATAGAATAACGCGCTTGTATATGAGTCTCTTATTCCCTTCCCCTACTTTTTCACTCTTCCACGAGTGAGTGTTGGCGTAATTAACTTTGTAGAAAATGTAACAAATTACATCAAGGTTTATAACGTAAACCTATAGGTGGCGGTGAAGCTCACAGTAATGCCAAACACCAAGTTTTCTAGGTTACAGTTTTGGCTGATTCGCTTTTTTGATTTTGGGGTCAGAGTTTTTTTTTATTATTATTTTTCCTTTTTTTTAGTCATAGTGCGTGTGGTTTTTAGATTATTGAGGATATACGATTGCGTCCGTGCGTATTTGCAACACGAAGGTCCGGAGGTAAATATCAGACAAGATGGCGGTTGTTTTTTTTGTTTTTTTTTATTCGGAGAGATGAAGTTGTCATCAGCCGTGCACAGCAAAACCTTGCAAAATCTCAATAGGCCTGTCGCAAACTTTTGCTGCAATATCATGAAGAGTCGATTCTGTTGTAAAATTGCGTAAAAATCACATTGAACGCATCAAAATGTCTCAAAATCCACTCACAAACCCACCATTCAATGGCGTTTTAAGGAACGCCCAAGATGGCGGTCAAATGGACGAATCAACCCCAAAAGCATGCACCACGAGCACGTCGAGAAGCAAAGATGGCCGATGACGGCATTTTGCACAGTAGGTACTTGCTTAGCTTTTTCCCCTTTAGAATTCGAGCAAATTGACACAAAACGTGATAAACCCACCATAATAATCACAAAAAATAACGGGAAGGTAAAATTTACCGGGGAAAAACACACACAGAATGACACAAAATGGAGGCACAATGAGGAGCTGAATCGTTTGTTCACATTCAAACCAACAACATAAATTGCTGCCGTCGGTCATCTTTTTGTGTTCGTGCGGTGCATGCATGCAGGGTTGATTCGCCCTTTCGACTGCCATCTTAGGCTTTCCTTAGATCGCCTGTTGTGGGGTTTATGAGTGGAATTTGAGACTTTTTGAAGCTTTCCATGTGATTTTCACGCAATTTTTTTTTATCAAAAGCTAAAATTTAAAAGTTTTGGCAGTCAGCTTACCTCTTCTTTACAGGAGTGCCCACTCAAGTTTAAACTCCTCCAGTAAGAGGGAGATAATAGAGTAAAGAGAGAAAGAGAGAGAGAGAGAGAGAGAGAGAGAGAGGGAGAGAGAGAGAGAGGGAGAGAGAGAGAGAAAGAAAGAGAGAGAGGGAGAGAGAGAGATAGATAGATAGATAGAGAGAGAGAGAGAGAGAGAGAGAGAGAGAGAGGGAGGGAGATAAGTGGCGAATCCTCGTGTAATCAAAGCAATCTTCTGTGCTCCGCGTGAATTAGTAACCGTCAAAACTTTTGCGTTTGCTAGTAGGTACTATCGACGAATTAAAGATTGTCTCGAGATTTTCATGAGCTAAGTTTCGCCTGCAAGGTTCTGGTTCGGCCACTCTTCATACTCCTCACACCTTGAAGGTGAGAGACCAGTGCGGGTGGGGCAGGAAAGCCTTTGCAGATCAGTCCAACACTCACACCCATAACTGAAGATGTGTGAAAATCTCACGACAATCTTTAATTCGTCGATAGTACATATGAATCGACCCCCTCCATAATGCTGCAACAAACATAGGCGGACCGTGGCCAAAAAAAAGTGGGGGGCTAAAAAGCGATGACTTTTTTTTTTTTTTTTTTTTTTTGGCTTCTCAAGTCTCAAGTAATGACTTTTTTCCCGATTTTTCCAACCAAAAAAATGGGGGGGGGGGCTACAGCCCCCCCTTATCCCTTGATACGGTCCGTCTATGCCAGCAAAGGTTTGTATAACAGACCCATTGCACCCAATATGAACTTGCTGTCACTACTTCTGCAAATAGCTGCTTTCGAGTACCCCTGTGCGATGGTCCGGTTACGGCATGGTGGTTGGTGGTGCGTTGTGCACGCGGCCATGGCTCTGACAATAAGTGTCGTCGATTTATAAAAAAAAAAAAAAAAAAAAAAAAAACTCTTGTCCGCACTCCTCCACTCCAGCAGCCTGCAGTCCGCAGTCCACGGTTCGTATCTTGGCGTCCTCATCCGACATCCTCGTCTACACCTTCGACGTTAATATCTTCAGACGTCATCAATTCAAATTATAGGCTAGAGAGAGTTAAGGATCATGAGTCCACTGGACTTACTCCTCAATTTTCTCGGCTTCTCCGCCATAGAAAGCAAAGTAGATGAGAACGGAGAGGGAAGAAAAGGGCAATCTAGCGACCGTTGCGGCGCCTTTGTCGCGCAGAAAAAGGATTGGATACATCTAATGTGAAGGGTCAGATCGTGGATGGAGGAGTACGGAGGTCGCTGGGTCGGGGTAAAATAAATGGAGGGTGAAAGTAAACAACAATTTTGGAAAGTGGCTATTAATAAATAGAGGTCCTCCTGTAATTGCACGGTTGGTTTTGTCTTTTTTTTTCAACAAGAGAATGGTCAAATTGCACGTGGGGAGGTTGCGCCCAAACCTCAAACTCAACAAATTCATACCTATACATTATTTTTCTCCTCCAAGATGTTCTTGTCAAAAACCTTAAAAAAATTAGGAAAAAAAGAAAAGAACGCAAACAAATAGGAACACGGAAAAAAAAGAAAAAATACACGGAAACACTATAAACTGGAGATACATTTTACATTGATAAAATTGTATTTTGCATTTTTCAATAAAAACTGCTGAGTCAGCAATATTTTAGGCTTCACTAGCAATTTTATCACTAAACTGGCAGGCAGTAACAATCGATTACTTATACCGAACAATCGTAACTGCCGTTTTTTGGAGGGTGATTTTACGGCAGGTAGGTACTTAGGACTGAATTGTTTACAATGAAGTCACTCATCATTTTCGTCGTGAAGAATTAGATTTATACAAAGCAATATGAACTTAAATGTTATTTTAAAGCTGTGAAGACTACATTAAATTACCATCTAAAGATTTGAAGATTACAGTTTACCCAGCAATCGCTTAATCGATTTCACTCCTTTTTGCCCATGATCGGCACATACGGTCATACGCGTATGCTGCGAATGGGTCGTACTTCAGGAAAGGTCCACTATGAGCTCACTAACTTTAGCTATATGCGATTGAATAGTTCGTTCTAGCGTAAAAAAAACCTCGAAAATTACGACGAGCACATTAGAAAATTACGAAATCTTTGCTTTTAAATGGCGGAGTCACCTAGATGTCTTGGAGGATTCCTGTCTTATTTGTCACTCTCTCAAAAGAAACGCACAGTGGAAAGACTCAAATTTTAGAAAAAAAATGTCCTTTGGTACCTGCGGACCTCCGCCATTACGCCTTAAACTTTAAAGTCGTTTTGTGAGTTAGTGAGTAAAATTGCGTGATTTTTTAAAAAGCTCATTGTAATTTATGTTGCGGGTTTTACGCTAGGAACTATTCAATCGCATACAGCGAAAGTTAGCAAGAGCCCCGTTGGAGTTATACCCAGTGCATGGCGTAGCGTGCAATGTGGCAACGTTGTAATGTGTCCATTGAAACCCATTTAAAAGGTCGAATGCGAAGGTGCTCACCGAACACCCAACAGTTCGATCTTTTTCATGAGTTTAAATGGGCACAGTACAACGTTGCCATATTGCACGCTACGCCACTCGTTATACCATTAGATCAAATGCGTTTCATTAATGGGACAGAGAGACATTTGGAATTGATAGAAGGATTGGGAAGAGAGAGGGAGGGTGAGGGCACGGTGAAAAAAAAAAATTTAGAGGGCATAAAGACTATATGAATTGACGGACGAGGAGGAGGAGCAAAAAGGGAAGGGGGAGCGTATAATGTAAATATTTAACTTTCTGTGCAACACTTGCGAGTTGAATACATATGCGTGGTGCTCACTTTGCATAAGCATTTCTCTTTCCAGTCTCGTTCAAGTCAATTTTCTTCCCCCTTTCGTCCCTTCCGAGCCGTTCCGTTCATCGGATAGGGATTGAATTGGGGAGGAACAAGGCGAGACGTATACATGTACATAATATACATACACAGAGGGACTTGTCCTGACGGTTCCTTTGGGAGCGAACAACATTGCAGAATCTTTTTTTTATTATTTATTTCCTTCTCCCTTTTTTTTTTTTTTTTTTTTTTTTTTTTTTTTTTTTTTTTTTTTTTTTTTTTTTAATCGATTTTATAATGTTACGTCATGGCTGAATCGTGTCCCTCGGATAACATGCTAATATGTCTCGAATGAAAATATTTGTTCGCCGTAATTAGGTATTTAAGATAAACAAAAGGAAATACATACCTATAGTAATTAATTGTTTCTCTCTCGCCCTGTTTCCCTACCCTCTGAATATACCTCCCTTTTCTCCTTTCAAATCTCTTTCAAACTGCTGAGGGCTTTCTGCCTCTCGACGCTGTCTCACTCACTGCAGCGATGACAGAGTCGAAGGATGTGAAAAAATTCAGCTTTTAGTTCTAAATCCGTTCACCAGTCGATTGATGGTGTTTTTCAATTTTTTAGAGCTTAGATTAAAAGAAAATACGGCTACGCGTCATCGAAAGCTATTTGATGTGAATTTCAATAAAATAATTAAATAAAGAAATTGAGTGATGAGGTTGAAATAACTGCGTACGAATCAAAGCAACGCGCGACGCGACGATGGAACATTTCAGGGCTGCCGTTTTGCGTATAATCAATGCTATTTTTCAATTCACCAATGATTCCACCGGCTGAGAAAAGATTACACAGTTCGGTTCAGTGCGAGACTGTAATAAACTAAAATACTCGCATCTGTAATCTTTTCTCAACCGGTGGAGTCGTCGATGACTTTATAAAACTTGCGGATATTTTAATTAATCAACGGAGTTTCCACCGATTAGGGAAAGATTACAGATCAGAGTATTTTCGTGCATTACAGTCATACACTGAACTGAACTGTGTAATCTTTTCTCAACCGGTGGAATCATCGGTGAAAAGAAAAATAGCATTGATAATACGCAAAACGGCAGCCCTGGAACATTTGCAACTCCGCGTCGCCGCGCGTCGCACCGCGCCGCAACCGTGCGCTCGTAGCTGGAAAAACGGCCTTAGTAGCAAAGTCGCGTTCTGAGGAAACGGCTGTTAAAGTTTTTATTTTAGTGCCAATCTAACATAGATGAAGAATCAGGCTTGGGTTGGATCAAAAAAGTTGATCCATACCCTTAGGTTGAAGTTGGTACAGTTGAAATATGCTTTGGCTGTATAGGAAAGAAGAAAATGGAGAAATACGAAAGGTCTACTAATAAGGTCGTTCTTTCATAGAACGACCTGTTGCACAGAGACAAGTCCTCATCAAACGCTGAGTACTAAGGCCGTTTTTCCAGAGAACGACTTTCTGTATGGAACATATGTACTACATGATAGATGTAAAAAAAAAACAAAAACAAAAACAAAAACAAAAATCTGCAAAAAAAGAGGCGAATTTATTAGAAAATAAAGAATATAAAATTATTCGTCCTCGTATTCACTCTCGCTTTCACCGTTGCCCGAGTCCTCTTCACCATCTTCAATTTTCCCCATTATGGTCATTATAGTCGCCAGCAGAACTGGCAAGCTCTACTCATATAAACTCCCATATCTCACTCAATTTTTGACGTACGGTCATGAAATTTTGTGGAGATAATTATTATTATTGAGCCTATGTTCTCTCAGAAAAGTCGTTCTCCGGAAAAAAGACCTTGGCCGGATAAGGTCGTTTTTCCAACTAGCTCCTCAATTTGTATCAAAATATTTTGAGAGCGTGTGTTTCTGAGTTTCAAGATGAATGGTTTTTCTTTTCTTTTTGCAAGAAATGAAAATGCGCCCATTTGTTTTTCCTTTTATTCCTGAAAGAATTTTCAGATATTTTCAGAAACCATATAAATCGATGGATGTACAGGCAACTAGTGTTTGGCAAATAGCGTCTTTATTTCGTTGATTAAAGTTTCCTTAGAACTAAAATCAAGTTCCCTGGTTATAATTATTATTATTTTGGGTTATTTTCGTGTCTATTTTGAAGAATTTTTCCACATAAAAAAATGAATCAAAGATTGTTTCCATAATAGCGCAAGCAAAGACCCTTTCAAATAGGTATGATACATATCACTCTAACGATATAAGGGATTAGCTTATTTTGAAGTTCTGTTATATATACTTAGCCTCAAATCAGAAGCTAAGAGAAATACACGCGAGAAAATGCGGATTTACGCGACTTCTTGACGTGTTTTCAAAATTGAGAAGATCATTTTTTTTTTCTCTCTCTGTCTTTTTTTCTTTCTTTTTTTTTCTTGGAGTGAGCATATGTGAATGGGATAAAATACATTAGTATGGAATGAAATCAAAACAGCCGCAATTTGTGAAAACCATTTCATGCTTTTCATATAAAAAGAAAAAAAGAAAAAAAGATGAAGCTAGCTGCGGTCGGCTCGATTAGACACACAAATACTCACAAGCCACAGGAAACGGGCATATAAACATAGCATTTAAACACGGCGCGTTTTTGACATAATGTGAACCTATCACAACAATCACAACAACAACAACACTAATCTGTCTTCTCAACCGGTAAATAAGACTGACCCGTGTCTCCGTCGCTCAGTGAGTGAAAACATCTTTTTTCTTTTCCTTCTTTTTCAATTTTTTTTTTTTTTCTCTCAAATCTTTTTTTAATTCTACAATCCGTTAGTTATTCAACCAGTTGAAGCAAAAGTTACAAATACCAGTAGCAATTGAAACTATTTTGTTTATGGAAAGCCATCGGTGATTCTACTGGTTGAATCAAAGATTATCTATTTGAATGAATTTCAGTTGAAAATTATAACAATAGCTCATATAATAACTCAAGACCAACAATCATTGCTTCATTGGTTGAATATCCGTTAAATTGTAGAATGAAATTATAGAAAATGACAGTACACAGTACTGTACAAAGATGCAATGATCCAATTGATATTTTTCTACTCGACCGTGAATCCAGGCAAAGCTCTTAGAGAAATCAATTCGATGTAGATGGCACCACCATTCGCTTTTTCCTAATTTCGTCTATGTTGGGTGATTCAAATTGAATGTTGATAAGAATTCACAGTAACTATTTAACCGTCATTCATTCGGACCAACGCAAGGTCATTTTTTCGGTGGATTTTTTAAGCAATAAAATTATAGCTAAACGAGAATAATTTATGGAAATGTTGACCACATCTGTTTAGGCAATGCGAGGCAAGTGAGTCGTAACTCGGATCCCTTCAAGTGATTGTATTTCGCCATTCAAGCTCTTCTCTTTGAAAAACAGGCACTAAAAAATCGCCCGATGACAAAAAGTTCACTATGCAGGCAATTTCCACGAAAGTCGTAAATAAGACGTTAATGTTGGGGAAATAATTGTGTCACGTCTCTTTTTTCATTTCATAGATCTACGAATGTCTTGGATATTTTACAATTTAATTCTCCCTCCGTACCCCCCCCCCCCCACCAGCCCCACCTCGCCGACCCATTCAGTACCATATTCATAGTCAACTCACCGCCCGATTGTTCAAATCAAGCAAATATAAGTCTTGTTTTGGCCTACATCAGCAATTGAAGGCGCTCATCAACGAAACAACAAGAAAAATGCGTCCATTATTCAATATGTTTCCTTTTTTGTTTTCAATCGAATGAATTTAAACCATAGGTATAACTGAAAAAAGTTAACGAATACAGGTTTGCCACCAAAAGAGTTAAATTATTTTACTAGACAATGGGGCTGTTGTGCACTTTAGCTATAAGCGATTGAACAGTCGATTCTGATGTAAAAACCTCAAAAAATAGCAATGGAAGCACTAAAAACTTTCGAAATTCACTCTTAAACTCAATAAACGCTTTTATTTGCGATGGCGTAATGGTGGCCGAGGGCAGTAACAATTGGAAATTCCTATCTTAATTTCGTCACTCTTTCTATGATGACAAGGATGATTCACAGAGTAATTAGTCATCAGAGTGATGATCCACATCCGATGAATGGTACCGCATAGTGACACCGGTGTCAAATGAAAGTCGACTCTTAATGGCCACTTCTTGATGGAGTTACAGTATTGTTAGATGGGAATCTCCCATTTTTACTACCCTCAGCCACGATTACGCCCGCGCAAATAAAAACATTTATCGAGTTTAGGAGTGGGTTCTGGAAGTTTTTAGTGCTGTCATCGTTATTTTTTGAGGTTTTTACACCAGAATCGACTACTAAATCGTTTAAAGCAAAAGCAGTTTGCAACAGCCCCATTTCGTAGTTTTTAATATGATCGAATTGTAAACGGGTCAGTAGAATTCGCCTTTTTAAAATATATAAATTAAGGCCTCTCAGAGAATCTTTTTTTTTCCCCCTCAAAAATTGTGATTTTGACCCTTGGTGCGGTCAGATCCAGGAGCCCGCAGCGATCAGACTAAACGCGACTTTGAACGGACAGCAGCCTCCTCCCTCCCTGTTCTGACATTCCTCTCCTATTCACCCTCCGCCCTCGTCAAGGATTCCCAGATCACAGAAATGCCGCTCTCAGACCGCTTGACGCGTATCGTAGTGACGTTTTCAATCATTGCCTCGTCACTTTTTTTTTCCCTACTTTTCTCTCGCTTTTCTATTTTGATCCTCAAATCGGCATTGATATAACCGTCCCGAAAATTAAAAGAATGAAAACCGGATTCCGACTCTCCTAACCGCTTTAGTTCACGTCATCGTACCGGTTTTAAAGCCGCGAGAATCTTCCCTCGGGAGTCGGCAGGATATCTATTTGACTTAAAATCACCTTAAATTGATTTCATCTCCACGTCAAGCTAACCACAGGGTGTGTAAAAAAAAAAAAAAAGGACAATATTTCGAGAACTACTTTTAATTTTGAAAATGCGTAGCACATACGTGCTATTATTTCGAGGGTGAAATCTTTTCAGGATGTATATTCAAACGTCATTCTTTAAATATTCACAGGTGCTTCTTTTTTTTTTACATTCTCTGTATACTTAAAAATGAAGCTGTTTCCAGGATCTGACCTTTGATCGCATTCGAATCGAAATTAATTTACTACAGCTTTTCCTTTGTTTACACTTACGTGATTCCTGCACGAGCACAAAATTATGTTTGCAGACGCCGAAAGATATCCGATGAATTGCATCATTAGAGCGTTTAAAACTACCAAACCAATGAATATATCTGAAAAGTGTTCCTTTTAGCAAGTTTACAATGACAAACTGTACATTTAATGATTTGTTGAAATCACGCAGCCTTTGTGAAGAGTCAAAACGGGGGAATGACATGGCAGAATGACCTTTTGGCTCTCTTCAAAACCTGCGTGATTTCCGCGTGACTTATTAAATTTACGACGGTCCGTTGTTGTTTTGAACTTTCTAAAAGAAACTGATTTAACAGAAATATTTATTCCTTTGGTAGTTTTAAACGTTCTAATCACGCAGTCTCTGTGATGTTTTTTGGTAACAGCGAAAAGTCCTGTTTCTAGTAATATTACCCGAAGCACAACGATATGTGAACCATAGAAAGTCTAGTACTTTGACCAGAAAATTCTGGTGTTCATACCAAATCGTAGAACTAAGATTTCCTCAACATTTTCAAGAAGTATGGTACAAACACCCGCGTTCTGATAATTAATTGTACTATCGTTTACATTGGTTCACATATCGTTATATGCTTCTTGTATTTTCTTTTCTTTTTTTTCTCTTTTTTTATTTTTTTTTTCAGTGTGGAATAACCTTTATTTGTTTCTTTTGAAAAGAATCTATTTACCATCACCAGAATGCCCATTTTCAATTGACTCTTGAAGGCTTATGCATGGACAGTAATGTTCTTGCTCTATGCGAGGTGCGTGATCCAGTATATAGGTAGAAAATGGTTCATACGAGTGATATGCTAATTGTGTGAAACCCGGGAAATTATCTCGCCAACCGCAGCGGTAGATATGAGGCTCACCTCACCGCAGCGCCATACAGTCATATCGCCATAGTTATTGCCGGTCGGGGTCGCGAGTTGCCACGGAGCGATAGGAAATTAAGACATAAATGTTGGCCGGTTCGGTTCCGAAGCAGTCCAACTCTCCGACGACGACTATTATTACATTTTTCTTCGATTACAAAACGCCGCTAATTATTGGCCATAACCGACCGTTATAACCAATAATTGCCGTCATCTAATTCGAGAATATTACGACCCAACTCTGATTCAAAACCGTTTTGTTCCTTCCTCGCTGGCCGAAGCCCCGCCCTGCCTGCATCTAGTTGAGCTTTCAAGTTCGCAGACAGGCCGCTACTTGTAGTTCATTTCGGAGCTTTCAAGGAAAAAAAGTTATTGGTCAGATCTACCATCACGATGCATGATTTTTGGACCTATTAAGACATATGTATAGTAAACTTGATTAGATCTGATAGAATGAAACAAGTTATATGGGTCTGTTGCAAACTATTGCTGAGTCACTTGAAATTAACGTTTGGAGCACACAGCACACAGAAAAAGTAGTATTTTTTAACGGCTACCACACATACTTTACTATTTCGTAGAAGTATACTTTTGGGCATTTGTATAAACATAATTTTTGTTTTGAGTAAAGCAGAAGTGTCTTAAGATGATTCCAGGGTCGATTAGTTCCAACTTTGGACACCACGTCGCGCTGCTCGAAAAGTCAACAGTTTTTGGCTAAAATTGACGAATTCACGCTAAAAACACGAATTTCAGGAACGTCAGCACCTGCGAGCATACTCCAAGAAGATACCCTGAAAGTTTCAGGCTGAAACACTCAAAAATAAGGCCGAAAATTATGAAAAACGAAACTTCCCGTAAGCCGCAATGAGTGCGAGTGAGGCAGATAGACGTATCATCACTCGCGCTCACTCTCACTCACTAAGCTTATGGTGAAACGAATTTCATAATTTGCGGCTTTAATTTTGAACCAATTTTGCTCATTTTGGGCTCAAAAAATCCATAAAAAAATTTTGCAGGTGCTGACGTTATTGGATTTTGCGTTTTATCGATGGTTTCAGTTTAAAACGCTAAAAACACGACTTTTCCAAAAAGCGACTAGTGGCGCTATCCATCGGATTGAAATCTGGAAAAGTTTCGCCTGGAATCACCTTAAGTATTATCAAAAATTCTGATCGAAGATTCTAGAAAATACCTCTACGTAATGGTTATGATTTTTCGTGTTGCTGTTAAAATAGGTGCTCTTTTTTCCATCCGTCATAATGTCCAAAATTGACTCACGAACTCAAAGAATGCGTTTAAGAAAGTTCCAATTTGGCGGTCAAATGAGCGGATCTTATCACGCAAGTTCAATCTATTCGCAACTTTATCTATGTGCTGAGAAAAATGATTCATCATAAAGAAAACTGCGCAATTAGATGGGGCTCCCTGGCTCCCACATTGTGACCCGTTCGTTTTGCTATCACTTTGAATTCCTCTTAAAACTCATTTTGTAACTTACGAGTGGATTTTGAGACGTTTTGATCCTTTCAATGTGATTTTCTCACGATATGTTACACAGGATTCGACCCACTATAGCACTGTAGCCAGAGTATTTGCAACAGACCCTTTTAGTTAAACATGTATGAATTTAAGGTTAGATAATAATACAAACGGTCCATTTCACTCAGAGACAATATATAATAGAGACCACGCACTATCTATCTTCCCCATGTTTGCGCGCGGTGGCCACTTTTTTTTTCGGGGTCTCAACAGAACACTGCAAACATGGTCCATACGTTGACTGATGAGAAACGCCGTTGAGATTTTTGCCTATAGTGAATCCGAAGCACCGAAATTGCATCAGTCAACGTATGAACCGTGTTGGATGGTGCTCCTTCATTCTCCCTATGTTAATTTCTGTTGAGCCCCGAAAAAAAAGTCAGCCACTGCGCGCAAGGCTAGTGCGTGGTCTCTATTATATACTAGCCGTTCCATGCACCCTACGGGCGCCCTCCACGGCCAGCATTCTAGGGTTACGGGCTAGTTGGTAGTTGGTAAAAAATGATAAAATGAAACGGAGTATTGGTGCTGAGAATTAAAGAGATGAAAATGTAAGAATGTGAGCGCAAAGCGCTTGCTTTTTCTTGTATTAAATAAATAAATAAAAAAAAAAGATATTGCCGGGCAATGCGTAAAAAGAACTAATAAGACGCGGAGGATACCAAAATAAAAGCGTTGAAAATCGAAGAGGAATTATAAAAGAGAAGCGAGTGCTTAAAGGTTACATATAACGGTGACAATTCACGGAAAAAATAAATGCACAATGCGCTAAGAATGTTTTCTTAAAAAAAAAAATAATAATAATAAAATAAAAAAAAAAATTAAATCAAGAGCATACTGCAAAATATTTGGGACGTTATTCAACGATCCCGAGTGATTTAAGTCGAAATGATGAAAATTTAAAGAATAAAATGAAAAGAGAGGAAAGAAGAAGAAAGGCAAACGAATGGTTAATACGAAGAATGGGAGTGCGTTAGTCGAGAGAGATGAGCGTCCGTAAGGAGTGAGAGAGAAGGTTGCGGGTGCGGGCGAGGCGAGCGACAGAAAAATTTTTGAGAAAGAACGAAGTAATCAGTGCGCAAGAGATGAGCGACGAACGAACCTCCCCCCTCCACCGCTCTCGCTGCACTGACTCGTCAACTGATAAGGTGAGACTCTGCCGAGCGTAGAGTGGAGGGGAGGGGCAGATCAGAGAATCCAGCTCAGGCGATGGCGCGGAGCTGCGGAGCATCTCGTCACCTCGCTGTCCGTGCGTCGTGCGAAAATGAGTTTTCACTCTTATTTTAAAATTCATTTTGCGGCGCTCACAGACGACTTTTTCAAAAACTGTTCGGACAGATTTTTTCTAAATACCCTAAGGAATCATCGTGTCAAATTTGAGGGAAATCGCTTCGGCCAATTTTCGGGAAATAGAAAAAACATTTAGGAGGGACGACAGCTTTATATATATAATTGTCTCTGATTTCACTCAACCCGGAGTGTGGTCTTTACCGTTTTGTTTTACAAATGTAAACGTCGGCCATCATAATGGTCAATCTTATCATTTTTTTCCCGAGTTTTCTGGATCAATTAAATGAAGAGTGAATCTTTGAGATTTTCAAGGAAAGCAAAATAAGTCCAAGTTCCAAGATCCAAGTTTGCAAGTTTCCTCAATAAAAAATCTAGAAAAACTATTGCTTCTTTTATACCTTTCAATAACATGTTTAATTGTTTAATCAGTCAGCGCACCGCGTGCTCAGTCAAAATAATAATTCCTACTCCGCGGTAAGTACTTGTTTTTGCCTACACCATCAATTGAAGGCGCTCAATGAAGCATTTGGACTTTCTTTTATTTTCAATATGATGAATTGAAACCATGCATGTGATGCAGATTACAGTAAACGAATATGTTCAAGCTTGTACCGAAAGTCTTCGTTTTCGGGAAAGGAAGCTATTTTTATACATATAGGATTCATCATTTAATGCACAAAAGTCATTTTTTTTTTTTTTAATTCTTCCAATTTTCACGCTTCTGCTTCTGTCACTGCGCCTTATATTTGTTCATTTGTTATCTCTTGTCATTAAATCGGAAAACCATGTTATTCAATTAGGGGGGTTGATTTCCCGACTTTGTTAGGTTCCATGCTTAGCCTATAGCCGGCATATGAAGGGAGCAAAAGATTGCAGCTCTATATCAGACTGACATGATCGTACTGCTTATGGTGCTTATTAACTCATCTGTTTAATATTTCAACCCATGCAGCACTTATACGCATAGAATCACCAATGCATTTGTGGGATTCAGTGGCGGATCCAGCCCTCGCGAACGGGGGGGGCGAATTTTGGGTTTTCGCCCCTAAATGACCCCCTTTTCTTGTTTTCGCTCTTGCTTTACCCCTTCCTCTCCCCTCTTTTCCCACATTTTGGGCCGAACGGGGGGGGCGATCGCCCCCTTCGCCCCCCCCCTGTATCCGCCAATGTGTGGATTTCATTAAATTCATGCAAACCGGCAACACTGATTATTTTCAATCAGAGCATCTGACACGTGTGCAACCGCATGAGTTCTAGCAAGAAAAACAAAATAAAGACCACTTAAATAATGGTACATTAGCTATAATAAACCAATTCAAGAAAAAGGGGGTTATAACACTTTATACATTCGTGAAAGGAGAAGAGAGAAAAGAGACGAAAATAAAAGGAGCCAAAATCTCCTTATCATGACAGTTTTATAAACACACTCTGCCTCCGATCGGATATGCGCAAGCCTCTTCTTACAACTCCTAAATCAATGCATTCAAATAGAATATTGGCAATCAACGAAGCGTGGAAGAGCAGAAGTTATTAAAAACGCGCCGGACCAAATCGCCGTTCAGAGCGATTCATCCTCGAAAATATACAACGCTAATAAAAGTGTTAATAGGAAGCCGTTCCCGAGACACATCGATACGAGACGAGAAGATTCGGAACACACGTGAAATCTTGAATGGGGGGGGGGGGGCTCCATGCTCCATGGTTGCAAGATCGAACGGAGAATCTTCAATAATTGAGGCCATTTCTGGAGGAAAATGGCCCATTAGATCAACGGTGAGCTCTTCAGATCAAAGCCTCTGTTCAAAAACAATTATGTCATCTCAGGAATATCACACCCGTTGTTTAATGTGCCCTGCGTCATGTAAATAATGAGTGACAATAGTTTGATTATTAATTTATAGTTTGTGGAATTAATGGGGCTCTTGCAAACTTTTGCTACGAGCAAAAACATAGTCCAATCTGCTGTAAAAACCAGCGAAAATCTCGAAAATCACACTAAGAAAGTCTAAAATTCATAAATAAACTCACATAACTGCTATGACAGCAAGATCGTAATAGCGGTTCAAAGCAGGTATCATGGGAGATTCCTGTCTATTATGTCACTTTCTCTACGGAAACACAGAGATATGTCTCAATTTAGATAGGAATCTCCCATGATACCTGCGTCCCTCCGCCATTAAGCCCGATTCTGAGAGTGAATTTCGTTATATTTTAGTGTAGGTACTCATCGTCATTTTTACAGGTTTTTATTAAAAAATCAACTCTTCGATCCCCTATAGCAAAAGTTTGCAAGAGCCCCATTGTTGATGGTACTTACTTTGGCGAATCCAGCCCCCGCGAAGAAGGGGCGAACTTGGGATTTTTGCCCCTCGATGACCCCCTTTTTCTTATCTCTCTCTCTTACTTTCCCCCTTCCTTCCCCCTCTTTCCTCATTTTTCAGTCGAGCGCCCCGATCGCCCCCTTCACCCCCCTCCCTTGTATCCACCAATGTGGTAGTAATGACTTACGGAAGTCAGATTTAGTAAGATTTGTCTGTTGATTTTATTGTTATGATCGGAGGAAAATATTTTTTGATGCTTCTTTTGAGTCATGCTTTGACACATTAATCAATTTCGCATGGTTCATATACAGATTGCTTTATATAAAGAGGTTGTTTTTACCAAGATAAAAACAAATGATAAAATAGGCGGGAAAACTAGTATGTAAGCCCTTTTTCCGGAAATGACTTCAATTATTGAAGCCTTCATTACTTTGAGGAAGGGGAAAAAAGGGCAGAAATTAATTATTAATAGTCACTTAAAAGTGTGGACAAAGAAACAGTTAGTTTTTCCATTTAAAATAGTTAAAGTAATAACACATTAATGAGGTTCGTTTTTTAATTTAAATGGTAAAACTAACTGTCTTTCTTCATTAGTTTTGTCTATACTTTCAACTATTCAAATAGTCGAATTCAGCACTTTTTTTTGCAGGGTTGGGAAATTTGAAGATTTGTCTGCACTATCTGGCAACCGGCCTGATTGCATCCCACCCGAGGAGCTTGTTTCACTTGCCTCATTCACGGTCCACCCGATTCATCTCGGGGACCCATTGTGTCGTATTTGTATTCTGCGGTGCGTAGATCGGTTGTATGTATCCGTGTCATTCAAGAAGTCCGAGGATAATCTCTGAAAAGAGGTCAGATCAATAATCGTCTAAACTGTTCATTTCTCTATAGGTAAACAAGAGTTCTGGGATAGTCCCATAGTCCTCCGCTCGAAAGTTATTTTAGATCGCCGTGCGGTCTATATGGTGGTTCCACGTGGTTTGATTGGTCCCCCTGCGCGCGAGGAAGCGGCTTGTGGCTTGTCACTCGTCAGTTTCTCGGCCCGCAGAAGAAGCCCGCGGTGTCCGATCCTGGTAGGTAGGCGGGTAGGGTAGGGTAGGCCAGGCCCCTCTCTCGGCCTCTCTCGTCTATCGTGTCATTTAAAATACTTGACGAATTGTCATAACAGAAATTCTAGAGTTGCCACCCTCTCTTTGTCATCCGCTGAGGTCCATTGTTGGTTCCCCGGCTGCCTCCCACATTTTCCTTGATCGCCCAACTCGTCGAATCATGTGCGGTAATCTACCGTGGAGAAATATCGGATTGTGAGCCGAGAGTGCTTTTTGATATCGTGCTATTTTACTTCTAATACAGAGGAATGGTCCTTTGAAAAAAGAAACAAAAAAAAAATATGCTATAATTGACATGGTATAGTATAACACTGAAAAAACGAAGTTTATGTACAGCCGAAGCAGTCTTTCGAAGTAGCTTCGCAGAGCAAAAGTTCAAGCTGTACTAAAGAAAGAGCTGCAGGTGTACCAAAGCACTACTCGGTAGAGTCAACGCAAGAAAAGAGGCTGTGAATCTACAGAATTAGTGCTTTGGTACACCTGCAACTTTCTCCAGTACAGCTTGAACTTTTGCTCTGCGAAGCTGGACTTAAACATTTTTTTTTCAGTGAAAGGG
The DNA here is from genome assembly GCA_011764245.1 of Trialeurodes vaporariorum. NCBI lineage: Eukaryota > Metazoa > Arthropoda > Insecta > Hemiptera > Aleyrodidae > Trialeurodes > Trialeurodes vaporariorum. The sequence continues at coordinate 2,419,133 of VMOF01000001.1, forward strand.
AGCCAGACGCACTTTTGGCGGAGTTATGTTAGTTTACTTTTTGAAATCTTCAATACTTGCATAATACTCTAAATTCCATTTTTTTTTTTTTTTTTTTTTTTTTTTTTTTTTTGGATAACATGCATAAAAATAATGGAAATAAATGCGCAGTAAATGGGTTTCACTGCAGTGGCGTAGCCAGGATTTTGTCGTGGGGGGGGGGGGGGGGGGGGGTTTGTCTGTAAATTGTCGGGGGCCGGAAGGTAAATATTGGGTAAAACTTCTCTGAAAATGCAAAAAATACCCTTTTTAGAGCAAAGTTCGGTGTCAAAAGTTCGGAGATCTAGACCCCCTAAACTCCTCCCTTTGTCTACGCCACTGTCCGTTTCAGGACAGTTCGTCCAATATATGCTGTACGTTCAAAGTTATTTCGTCCAAACTTTTATTAGACTTTTCTATGTATATTTTGTCCAAAAACTTTTAAAACGTACAAAAGAAATGATGTCCAAAAAAGGATATAATAAGACCTAAGTAGAGATAAAGCCTTAATATTCTTTGTCCAAAACGTTCTTTTCATTCGGTCATTAATTGATTGAGGTATCAAAATTTCGTATTTTTAAGACTTTTGTCACAAAAAGAAATGTATAGTATAACAAACAAAAAAAAACAAAAAACAAAAAAAAAAAAAAAAAAATGCTAAAGTAGATTCTCTAACCACTCATTATAAGATTTTTTTTTTTTTTTTTTTTTTGGAGGAAATTTGGAGGAGCCGTTTCAAACAATCAATACCTACCTTTGGACATTCGGATTGGGCTTCCCATAGGTTCGATGAAAGTTATTTATAGGTCCAAGAATAGAATTGGATAAAAAAAATTTGCAGACGAAAAATTCATGGACTACATAAATGGACCAAAAAAATTGGACAGAATTACTTCGGACGAAAAAATTGACGTTTGAAGTAAAGTCGCCTATGTGTCTAGAAAGTTACCTAAATTAGTTTTATGACAAAGAATTGAAAATAAACCATGCTCGGACAACGCGAATATCAACGAAAAAACCGCATCAAATCGTCTAAATTGGAATTCCCGCAAGAGAGAAAGAAAAGGATGAGATGTCCTTTTTTCATAATTTTCGGTCTGCCTCTAACATTTCGCATTCTGCGTCACAGAAAGAATAGATTCTCTTGAGCTAAAAAAGGCCACTCATCCTATTGTGATGGTCAGAGATTATCCCTCATTCAAAACAGAGATTACATTTCACCGACAAAGACTGCGAGGGATCACAAGGACGCGTGAAGACACTAATCAGTCATCCTCGGGGTTAAATATTATGTTTGCTTGGACCCTTCATCTCATTTTCAATTATAACTTGAGAAAGGTACTCATTGTTAAACGATGCCACAACATTTACGAACATTTCTAAACCTTTCTCTCTTTTGGGAATCAGGGGTGAACAGCCGTCCGCATCCGTGGTCCCAAGGGCTGAGAATGACAACACCTTGACTTTGCAGAGTGGAGATGATTCTTGGGACTCGCACTTGACTCTTCAGTTTGATGAAACCGCTGCATATTGCATGCAGTAGCGAGCAGGGCTGCCGTTTTGCGTATAATCAATGCTATTTTTCTATTCACCGATGATTCCACCGGTTGAGAAAAGATTACAAAGTTCAGTTCAGTGTATGACTGCAATGCACGAAAATACTCTGATCTGTAACCTTTCCTTAATCGGTGGAAACTCCGTTGATTAATTAAAATATCCGCAAGTTTTTTAAAGTCATCGACGACTCCACCGGTTGAGGAAAGATTACAGATGCGAGTATTTTAGTTTATTACAGTCATGCACTGAACTGATCTGTGTAATCTTTTCTCAACCGGTGGAATCATCGGTGAATTGACAAAATAGCATTGATTATACGCAAAACGGCAGCCCTGGTAGCGAGTGACGGCTCTTGCAGTTTGGCAACAACGTTTTCTCGCCCTTAGAATGTATGTGAAACAATCGATTGTTGGTAAAGCGCTGCTTCATTATCAAATCGATTGTTTTACATAGAATCAAACGGAGGAAATACATGGTTGCCAAATTGCACGAGCCGCCACTGGCATTTTGCGCTGGTTAAACGACGCACAGTGTTCGGAGCGACCCGGATCTTTGGCGGAAACCTCTAGCATGCTCGCATTTCATTGAAACTTGGTACTAAGGGGTTTTTTAGGTCGTAGATTTCATTTTTTATATCAGATTTAACTTTAGATGTCAATTATTATTTTTTTATTTTTATTTTCGAGAAAATGACTAAGTCCCACACAAGCCACAGAGGCACTTTTAAACACAAAAATACGAAAGGGGGGCAAGTTGGGGCAGGATATTATTGTTGGATCGTTCAGAAAAAATGTTTTTTTGAACTTTCCTAACCATATTTTCCCGGGGCAATGCTGGGAAAAAAAGATATTGACTCGCGAACATGGCTCATCTCACGATCGTGAAAATGACTCAGTCCCACACAAGCCACAGAGGCACTTTTAAACACAAAAATACGAAAGGGGGGCAAGTTGGGGCAGGATATTATTGCTGGACCGTTCAGAAAAAATGTTTTTTTGAACTTTCCTAACCATATTTTCCCGGGGCAATGCTGGGAAAAAAAGATATTGACTCGCGAACATGGCTCATCTCACGATCGTGAAAATGACTCAGTCCCACACAAGCCACAGAGGCACTTTTAAACACAAAAATACGAAAGGGGGGCAAGTTGGGGCAGGATATTATTGCTGGACCGTTCAGAAAAAATGTTTTTTTGAACTTTCCTAACCATATTTTCCCGGGGCAATGCTGGGAAAAAAAGATATTGACTCGCGAACATGGCTCATCTCACGATCGTGAAAATGACTCAGTCCCACACAAGCCACAGAGGCACTTTTAAACACAAAAATACGAAAGGGGGGCAAGTTGGGGCAGGATATTATTGCTGGACCGTTCAGAAAAAATGTTTTTCTGAATGTTCTTTGCCTTAGATTTGCCGGGCAATCCCGGGCATTTTTTTAAACGTCCTCCAAAAAGAGCACAAATGCAGATGAAAAGTCGATTTTTGAGGGGTTCCGCCCCCCCTCATAATAAACATGAAATAAATGTTTAAACGGCTTAAAAGTAAGTTCATATGTCCTAATTGATGTACAGAGGTCTAAATTGGAATGTGAGTAAAAGAGTATTGTTTTTTTTACAATTATGTGTAAACCCACCCAAGTTGACTCAAAATTCGCGTCAAAACCGGTACTTTCACATGACTGTGGGGGCAAGTATGGGGCTTCCAAATTCATCAAATATGGCTAACATGCATGTTCTATACCCTTTAGAAGGTAGGTAAGGCCTTTAAACCAACTTCAGAGCCGATTTCAAATTTGAGGTTTCTGCCAGAGATCCGGGTCGCTCCGAACACTGTGCGACGCAAAGTGGTGCCCTCTACAGGGTATACCATAAAAAGGCCTCATGAATCATGGAAAAATTAAAGAATATTATGAATCTGAACACGCGCCTCTAGCTTAGGTCTGCTGTCTTGCAGCTCTCAAGTCGAATTCTTAACCCTTCACTGCATGAAGTTCCACCGGCGGAACAAATTCTTCAAACGCTCATATAAAATACAGGTTTTGAGATATGCCTTTGGCGCATGGTGGGTCAACGCGGGAGAAGGTATGTTTTGAGCTCACAAAAAAAAAAAAAAAAAAATTGGCTGAAAGAAAACATCATGCAGTGAAGGGTTCGTGATCGAAATCATGTCAGGGGGGAAATTTGCCCCCGTATCCAAACTGACCACATTTTGATTATTTTTATAAAGTTTCCGGCAGTGGCTTTTTGAAAAATCCAATTGAAGTAAAAAAAAAAAAAAAATTGAAAATTTAAAAAAAAAATAAATAAAAAAAATTCCCGCCATTTCTTATAGTGTTAAGTATATCACTTGTAAAAAACGAGTAAAAAATAGAAAAAAGAGAATTTTGACCGAAAACCCGTCAAATTATTTTTTTCACTATTTTTCCCATGTATTTGACCACCTAATACATTGAAAAATCCACATTTGCTTGAAAAAAAAAAATCATGCAGTGAAGGGTTAATTCACCAATGATTCCACCGGCTGACCAAAAAAAATACAATCAAGTTCAGCAATATGACTATAACGCATCACAAAAATGCTCTAATCTGCGTGTAGTTTTTTCATGCGATAGAACTATCGGTGAAGATCTAAATTCCATAAAATTTTTAAATTAATCTAATTAGGGCGAAAAGATTATAGATCAGAGCCATGTCCTGAGCCATTGTCACACTTTTGACCAGGACTTCGTAATCTTTTCGTCGTCCGATGTAAAACCGTCGCAGCTGGAATTTTAAGTCAAATTTTAAAAAATTCGACTTAAAATTTTCGTAAGGACAGCCCTGCTTCGGCTATGAGACGTCGGTTCACCTGACTGTGGGACTGCCCTTTTTTTCACCCGGATAAATCGCAAGACTCGCATTTTTAAGGCATGCTATAAATAAATGCAGTCGAATTTGATCGACGTTTTTAACAATAAGTGTTCCTTGTGGTATCATTATTGCACAGCTCGGGTCCTCGGGTCTCAGCGAGGCCGCAGCTTTTAATTTCAACAGGCACCTCACTCCCGTCGCCCAGCCCTCACCCGCTGAGCAGATCAACTCCCGTGGGGTCACGCCGAGAGTTCGCGATAGTTTCGGAATCATTTATCAAGGTATTTGGAAGTAGGACATCCGTGATAATGATTTGGAATCATTAACATTCCAAACATATTTATCGAAAGTAAAATACGAGAATTTTTATGGTGAGCGATGAGCGTATGGTTTTATGCATTGGCGTCGTCAGGATCTCTTCTATCTCTCTCATTTTCCTTTTGAATGTGTGAGTAGAAAAAGGATAGGAAGATCTGGTTTCATCCCCTTGTTTATCCTTGATTAACACACTTGTTTTAATGGTGCAAAAAGAAAGACAGAGAATTTCTCGTTGCACTGTTATGTGCGAATAAACGCCCTTCACTCGAAAATTTGATCGATCCTTTGCATCCTCCCCTTCATTGGCGGATACGGGGGGGGGGGGGGCGAAGGGGCGATTGCCCCCCCCCCGTTCGGCCCAAAAAGTGGGAAAAGAGGGGAGAGGAAGAGGGAAAGCACAGCGAAAACAAGAAAAGGGGATCATTTAGGGGCGAATTCCCATGTTCGCCCCCCCCCGTTCGCAAGGGCTGGATCCGCCACTGCTCCCCTTTTTGTTGATAGAGAAACTAAGCGGTATACCTGATGAATGTCCTACCTTTGACCGAATTAAGCATTCTAAAGTTTGGGTCGAATTTTAACACGTTTCTCGAAATTTCCTCGCCTCGAAAGATTACAGCAGTAGCGGCTCGCGCACTTTGACAACAATGTTTTCCCTACATTTGAGTATACGTACAACAATCGATTGTTGGTGAAGCGCTGCTTCGCCATCGAACGGATTGTTTTACATACGATCAAATGGAGGAAAAACATAGATGCGCTAAATTCCATGAGCCGCCACTATGGATTACAGAGGAGAGGAGGCGATCTGCCACTAATCCTCGCGCATTTTTAGTGGAGAACTTGAGGAAAAGTACACGGAAAAAAAACTACGGTGAAATTAACCATACGATAGCTGATTTTGGCACCTGCTAGATGTTATGGCAATGTTAACCAAAAGTATACTATGTTTTGAATAGGTACTAGGTGATGTTACCTGATTGCATGTCGAATTTACTCAAAGTATCGGTAAATGTACCATACTTCTGGTCAAGTTTACCATAACATCTAGCAGGTGCCAAAATCAGCTATCGTATGGTTAATTTCACTAATCTTTTTTTTCCGTGTAGGACATTTAACGCTGTTCAATAGGTGATCACAACAAAAGGAGCTTCGTTCTGGAATAAGGGTCACTCAACCAAGATTTTTCGCCAGTTTCGCCAAGTTTTAGAATGGAATGGCAGGCAGGGGATTTTTCATCATTTTTATCTTCTAGATTACGAGGAATTTTCTAGGTTGGTCCTGACTAGCATTGAGGAGATTTGCTATCAAAACAGTGTAAAATGTGACCAGTGGCGTAACAATAGCCCCCTCAGCCCCCGCAATTGCGGGGGGGGGGCGCAAGGCGTCGGAGGGCGCAAAAAGAGAGGAGGAAAATACGGGGCAAAGGAAGGAAAGGAAATGAAGGAAGGAAAAGAAGAGAAGAAGAGAAGAGAAGAAGGAAGAAGAGAAGAAGGAAGGAGAGAAGAAGAAATAAAACAAGAACAAAAAATAGGAAAACAGGGACGAATATGATAGCGAGAGGATTGGTAGAAAGAGATAGGTTTTGGAAGACTTCTTGACGAATTTGTAACATTTAAGGCACGAAAGAAAAAGTTTTGAAAGAAAAGGTAGGCAATTTTTGATCTAAAATTGACAAAAAAAATAAATTGATTAATAATTTTAGGCCGGTAAAGAGTGGAAGTGGTGTGTGGAGGAGAAGGGTGAGGATGGATGGATTGGGATGGGATGGGGAAGGGAGGGAAGGTGACGGGGGGAGAGGGGGGCGCAGCTCTATTTTTTGCGGGGGGGGCGCATGCATGCCTAGTTACGCCACTGAAAATGTCCCTCCTCCTTTCATCGATATTTTCTCAAAAAATTCTCGAGGAGTAATGGTAGATTGCCTTACTCCCCCCTGTAAATTTTCGAGCCGAAGAAGTTTCGAGAAACTTGTTAAAGCTCGGCCCTGAGTCAATAGAGCCTCTCATATTTTTATTCAATTTTCAATTTTTACAAATTTTGGGGTGAAAACCCAGCCATTTGTGCAGTCTTTCTTCCAAAAAGTGTTTCTTAAATAGAACGTCAAAAAACAACAGTCAAAATGTGTCAAGGGTTAGACAATCTGAAAATGTGTCAGAGAAGGAACTCATCTGCGACAGTTTTCGAAGCTTTCAAAATCTAAAATCTAAATCCCATAATGGAGCTCGTGCAAACTTTTGCTAGAATGATTGAGGAGTTGCTTCTGGCATAAAAACCTGCAGAAATGACGACGAGTACTTTCAAAAATCTCAAAATTCACTCTCAGAATCGAACTTAATGGCAGAGCTACGCAGGTATCATGGGAGATTCCTATCTAATTTGAGACATATCTCTGTGCATGGGCGCCCGCAGCGGGGGGCAAGAGTGGGCGCTTGCCCCCCCCCCCTGAATTCAAAACAGTCAAAATTTCACGAAGAAAAATGAAAGGCCCAAAAGAAATTGAAATGTGAATCAAAGGAGTAATAGTTCACGAACTTTATTATTTGTTTATTTTGTAATTTTAACTCACTTTTTACAAGGAATAGTAGAATTATACAGTTTTCTAACTACTATTACCATCTGTTGTTCCTTTATTCATAATATCAAACACGTCAAAATTATTATTATTATTTGTTTACACCTACCATGGCTTAATAAGTGTACACTATTTGGATTAAAAAAAAAAAAATCCCCTTTTCCTCGGGGGGGGGGGGGGGTGTCCCCTAGACCTTCCGTCCGGGTTCAACAATTTTGCCCCCCTTGGAAATTTTTCTGCGGGCGCCCGCCCATGTCTCTGTGTTTCCGTAGAGAAAGTGACAAATTAGGCAGGAATCTCCCATGGTAACCGCGTACCATTGCGATCTTGCTGTTACAGCTGTTTTCTGAGTGTATTACTGACTTGGACTTTTTTAGCGTGATTTTCGTGATTTTCGCTGGTTCTTACAACAGATTTAACAATTCTTTTGCTTTTAGCGAAAGTTTACCAGAGTTCAATTCTCTCTTTGCTTTATCTGATCCTCAAAATTTTTGAAAGGATCAAAACAACTCAAAATAATATTTAAAAAAATAAAATAAAAAAAATAATAATAAAAAAAAAAAAATCCCTCGTAGCTCAATCACAAACCATCATGAACATTAATGGACACACATGAACACGAACAGTGAACATGGCATGTTACCAGACTGAGTATTTTCGCCTCCTCGATCACAAGAGTGAATTAAAACTCGTTCAAAGATAATTCACTGAAACAAAAAGAGAGAAGGAAACGGTCATTACCGATTTGCAACAATCAGTCACGGAAAGAGAGGATTTAAGCAGCGCTAATTAGCTGCGCAACTTTCAGTGCCGGGCGAAGCTAATTCCGAAAATGCTCAGATGCCACCAGAATCGTTAAACCGGTTCCACGTGACTATGGTGTTGCCCTTGCGCTTGCCGCACGGTCAGTAAACTTTCTTGATCGCTATGCAACGCCCAAATTTGATCTAAGAACGTAGATAGCTTATGAGGGGTGTTTCAGGTTGTTTCAAGATTTCGAAAAACATTTATTTACGCACAACAGTATCAAGCGTTTTGGTTTTAAACGGAAGGGTGGAGGACGTGCAGGTTCCAGGTGACCAAAATTGCTTTGTATGGGTGGTCGTGAATCAATAGCTTTAGCTAACTACATAATTCGCTTTGGATTTTTGAAAATTTCAATTGAAATAATTAAATACTTCCTCGTGTAAAGAAGATTATTATACCTGAAAAGCAAAAAAACATGGTATGCTCTTTTAATAAACTCTTTCGTAAAAATGGTGAAATATTCGTCGTTCATCATTTTCAGTACCAAGTTAGTCAGTGAACTAACCATGCGCTTATTCAAATCAAGCGCGAGTTATTGACTATATGTATAGTCCCTCTCTGCGCTACTTGTTTTTGCCTACATAGTCAATTTAAGGCACTCTTCTTTTGAATTGTCCACAGTTCCAAGTTCTATTATTTTCAGTAAAATGAATTGAAACTAATTTTAAAGTTGAACTCATTGAAGCACACGAACATATGCGGGTTTGAGGTACCTAAAGGGTTAAGGGTTTCTTCAAAGTGGAAGGATTTGATCATCCATTCACCCAACCAACAATAAAACTTTGTTTCACAATGGAAGGCAGAACCAAATTTTTCGTGACTAAAGTTCATGCTCACATAAAAATCGATTTCATAAATTTTGAGAGAATGGTGCATTAGTGTGATCCGACAAAACTCGGCGACCCGTCCTTAAGTTCGTAGATGAATGGTGAGTTTCTTGTTGCAAACGATATTATAAGAGGTATGGGGGATGGGATTAAGGTGCCCGGGGGCTCTCCAACCCTTCAATTTTTAGGGTGCGGAGGAGGAGTTAGAGAGGACTCGGTTGTGCTGATTAGTGATTTATGTAATGATAAATCCTTTCGCAATTTGTTTGCGCCTTCATTTTCAATAAATGCAAATACATATCCTACGCGCACGAATAGTTAACTAACCAGTGAACAGTTAGATTCTGCTTTTTATTGTGAAGACTGTGAGGAGGGTTTGTTTGGTGTTGGCGTGCGGCGTTCATAAGCGCTTATTCAGCGGTGGGCAAAGCCTAACCGAATACACCAGAGGAAGAACCCTATAGATTTTCAATAATTTGTTTTTAGCTTATTTTAGGGGAAATATGCTGTAACAAGCAAACAAACATTCATACAGGCGCACTCGGCGACATTCCAAGGAATTTTTTTTTTTCGCTGATTTCTCCCTCTTAATGCATTGATGCTTTTATTGTTCCGTAGCGTGTGGGGGGGGGGGGGGGGGGCGTTCCATTGTTCCAGAGATTCAACTGCATCCTAGAATACATTAAGTTTTAAAAGTGAATTCTGCAGTGCGGCATCAAAATAACCCACATAACAATTTTTCACAATTTCACCTCCCAGAAATACTCGAGGAAAAACTGGAGGTGCTCTCAGCTCTCTGAGAACATTCATTTTCATCACTCCAAAAAAAGGAGGGGAAATGGGGAAATGGAACACCAAAATTCAGACTCATGCACTATGCACCACTGCGCAAAAAATGTAGGAATTCCCTCTTGAAATATAATTTTATGTAGCTCCAAAAAAAAAAAAAAAAAAAAATGGGAAAATAGATATAACAAAAACCAGTGTATTATTTTAAAAAAATAACATGGCAACAATGATACCGAATTAGATCAAAAACGGTCGCGGGTCCGATGTGATTTGCTGCCGTTCGAGTTGCGTTTAATGATAATCGTCATTGTAGTTCCGCTGCCGCTCAAAAATTTTTAATTTAATCCTTCTCTAATTTTATCTCTCTCCCTTTCCCTTTCCCTCCACTTCCCTCCTTCTGGGACTGTGAGGGAGTGGGCGCAGCTATATTCTGTGCTGTTCAAATGTATCCACATTCGTTTATTTCAATTGGACGAACCATGGAACGTGCGGGATTACAATCCTTGAGAGCGTTCATAATTGATTTGGGACCATCACTCATTAGATAAGATCCCTGGATAACCACAGGGTTCTGCGCATAAGGCGGTGCGGTCTCTCAAGATCGCCTTGTCTTGTCTTGTCTTGAGTCTTGACAGCCGCAACACGTAATGAAGTCAAGTCGGTGAGGGAATCCGGAACCCCCGAACCTGGTATTTAAAAAGTAAAGCTTCTACAATTCGCCCAGGTGCATGGAACATACACGTAAGTATAATGTACGGTACTGCGCATCCTGGTATTTTGTTTTGTGCACGAACCAGAGGGAAGGGAGGGCCCTCCTCCGGGGGCTCCAGGCAACTAAGCCCCCCGCCCACCGAAAGGGTTGTAGGAGGACCTGGGCGGGGCCGCTTTCTGGTCTCTGGACACGAGCGGTTTCGCCCTTGATAAGATCCTATGACGGAGTTTCACCAGCGGCGTAGCGTGCAATTTGGCAACGTTGTATTTTTCCCATTTAAACCCATGTAATAGATCGAATGTGAAGGTGTTCGCCGAACACCCAATAGTTCGATCTTTTTCATGAGTTTAAATGGACAAACTGCAACGTCGCCAAATTGCACGCTACGCCACTGAGTTTCACCCAGCACACCTTAAGGTGATTTCAGGCGAAACTTTTCCAGATTTCAATCCGATGGATAACGCCACTAGTCGCTTTTTGGAAAAGTCGTGTTTTCGGCGTTTTAAACTGATTCAATAGATAAAACGCAAAATCCAATAACGTCAGCACCTGCAAAAAATTTTTATGGATTTTTTGAGCCCAAAATGAGCGAAATTGGTTTAAAATTAAAGCCGTAAATTATGAAATTCGTTTCGCCATAAGCTTAGTGAGTGAGAGTGAGCGCGAGTGATGATACGTCTATCTACCTCACTCGCACTCATTGCGGCTTACGGGAAGTTTCGTATTTCATAATTTCCGGCTTTATCTTTGAGTGTTTCAGCCTGAAACTCGCAGGGTATCTTCCTGAAGTATGCTCGCAGGTGCTGACGATTCCTCAAATTTGTGTTTTCAGCGTGAATTCGTCCAATTAAGCAAAAAACTGTTGACTTTTTGAGCAGCGCGGCGGGGTGTCCACAGTTGGAACTAATCGACCCTGGAATCACCTTAAGAGTCCCCATTTTCAAGAATATTTGATCGGGCAATCAGCAAAATATCAGCAAAAATTGAGCATAAGTTTTAAGCTTCTAGCTGTTATTTTCAGGAGTATTTCATCGTGCAAACAGCAAAAATTGAGCATCCTTTTAAGCTTCTCACTTTGATCGTATTCCTAATCAGCACTTTGAAAATATGCACGGTAAAAACTGTATGAATTTATATACTCTTTGAAACCAAACCATTCACATTATCTGCGATAATACACAATTCAGCCGAGCTATAGCTCGTTACATTTTATTACGTTTTGAGAGAGAAAATTATATTCGAGTGCTAAGATCATACTTAGATTTTACCTTCACATCTGTAATAGGCTTTAACAAGAACGATTTATAGACCACTCATGAAAATCGATAAAACCTCGTGTCTGGAATCGACGCGACGGGGGATAGTATCCCCCTCCCCCCCCCCCCCTATATCTGCAGGATCAGCCATCGTCCGAAAACTGGAGCAACGGAACACAAAACATCTCCTTGAGCGCCTCCTTCTGACAAGGGTAATAATAAGCCCAGATTTACGCAATCCTCGATTCTGTCAATGAAAACACATCGGGAGGATCGCAGATCGAGTAAATCACCGCAGCAGGGTTGCGATCAATAATCAATGATCAATGATCAATGGGCATGCATCGTGTTGACCCCCCCCCCCCGAGGCGGGTCTAGCATCTCCTTGATTTGAGAATAATGAAGACTCGAGAGTCGATAGTCAATATCCAATAGAATTGTCATCTCGGAGCTCTATTTTATATATAAGTTAAACTCCATTAATTTTAAGATCTCTTCATATTATTACCATTCTGTCCTCGAAACTAGATTTCAGGATCGTTATCTCGGAAACCCAGCAGTCTACCTTTTTTGGCCCGTGCTACACGATGAGGCCGGTTCGAGGACCTCATTTTTATTGCATTCCCTCCGAAGAACGCGAGATGAAGTGAAAAAAAAAAAGGTCAAAAATTTGAAAGAATAAAATCAGCGATCTGATTCTAATTGTTGTGGCCAAGATTTGACGGATCCGGGTGAGGCAAGTGTTGTACGTATATCGCATAGACGATATCTTCGGTGGAAGCGTGCTGATTTTAACATAATAATCTCCAGGAATTGAGAATGCCACGTTGCCGAATGTATTTGAGCAATGGGACTCTTGCAAACTTTTGCTACAAGCAAATGACTAAGTACTAAAATCTGATGTAAAAACCAGCTATAATCACGAAAATTACACTGAAAAATACTAAAATTCAATAATATACTCAGAAAGCAACTGTAACGCTTAGATCGTGATGGCGGAGCTAAGCAGGTATATTATGGGAGATTCGTGTTTAATTTGTCTCTCTCTCAAATTGGATAGGAAACTTCCCAGATTTCTCCGTAGCTCCGCCTCTATTTAAGCCTGATTCTTGAGAGTGAATTTTGAGAGATATTTTTAGTGTGCTCATCGTCATTTTTACACAGGTTTTTATGCAAGAATCAACTCTTCAATCGGCCTTAAAGCAAAAGTTTGCGAGAGCCTCCTTCCCCTGACAAACGTTACATTCGGCGCAGAAAACCCGTACGTTTTTAAAAATCAAAACAAATTGAAACAAAAATCAGAGACGCCCGCGGCTTCAAAATGTTTCATTGGTTTTTTAAATGTCATTAGACGGAGGAAAATTTGCGTTAAATATGCGGACTAACAAGACAATTATTTTAGAATTCCTGGAATTCTCAATTATGGTTGGCTGCAGAATTTTACTAGAGCGACAGGAAGGCTCCTTATACCTGCGTAAAATTGCTTGTAAATTACATTCACGGAAAAAAAAGATCAGTGAAAATAACCATACGGATACCTGATTTTGGCACCTGCTAGATGTTATGGTAAACTTGACCAGAAGTATGGTACATTTACCGGTACTTTGAGTAAATTCGACATGCAATTAGGTAACATCACCTAGTGCCTAGTCAAAACATAGGAGGTATACTCCTGGTTAACATTACCATAACATCTAGCAGGTGCCAAAATCAAGTATCCGTATGTTTATTTTCACCGTAGTTTTTTTTCCGTGTTGAAAGCATCGAATAGTCTCAAAATCCCAGAGACAAATAGAGACGGAGCACTAACTGGCTGCAGCAGAGGCACTCTGAATTTTCGCGGATTCAACAAAACAATTGTCAACGTCGCATGGTGTTGAATGGTGAGCACCCTCCTCTTCACTTCCCTCCCATCCGCCCAAGTTTTCCGAATGTCATCATTCAACACCATGCGACATCTCAAGATGTTGACTGTTGTTTCACATGTTATTTTGTTGAATCCCCGAAAATTCAGTGTGCCTCCAATCTTCCCTGTGTATTTTAATGTATAGTGCTCCGTCTCTACTTGTCTCTGCAAAATCCACTCACCTACTCAACTAACCCGTTAAAAAAATTCAAAGATGGTGGTCGAATGAGGGGGTCATAAAATAGTTGAGTCTCATCTAATGGGGCTATTGCACACTTTTGCTATAAGCGATTTAATAGTCGATTATGGCGTAAAAACCTTAAAAAATAACGATGGCGGCACTAAAAACTTCCAAAATCCACTCCTAAACTCAATAAACGCAGTTATTTGGGCGAGCGTAATGGTGGCCGAAGGCACTAACAATGGGAGATTCCTATCTTAATTTCGTCACTCTTTCTATGCTGACAAGGATGATTCACAGAGTTATTAGTCATCAGAGTGATGATCCACATCCGATGAATGGTACCGCAACACCAAGTGACACCGGTGTCAAATGAAAGTAGTCTCTTATTGGTCACTTCTTGATGGAGTTTCAGAATTGTTAGATGGGAATCTCTCATTGTTAGTGCCTTCGGCCACCATTACGCTCCCGCAAATAACTGCGTTTATTGAGTTTAGGAGTGGATTTTGGAAGTTTTTAGTGCCGCCATCGTTATTTTTTGAGGTTTTTACGCAATAATCGACTATTAAATCGCTTATAGCAAAAGTGTGCAATAGCCCCATTGCAGATTTTCCTATGATTAATAATTTTTCTCAGCTTAGAAGGCTGCAATTATAGATGGGACGAGATTGTCACCCGTTCATTCGACCTCCATCTTGTAATTTTTTTGAACTCATTTCTTGATTTTGTAAGTCAAATTTGGAACTTTCTGATGCTCTCGCTCAAAAATAATTGTCTATCCGTGACTATTAACTGTACTACTGTGAACACTAACCGCTTGACTGTAAAGAATACTGAAAACTCCTCAGTTTTATTTAACCATCGCAATAAAAGTATTAACCATTCAAAGTGCTACGACATAATAATAGGTACTATGACTTTCAAAAGAAAGTCCTTCTCATCGAAATTGAGGCATTTTTCGGTAAATGGGCGTATGGCGATTTACCCCTACAAAAAATAGACACCATTGACCAACAAAATCTGTTCCAATTTCCAACAATAAATGGTGGCACCAACAAAAAAAAATGGTGGCGCCAACAAGAAATTATGTTGGCGCCACCATATTTTGTTGGAAATTGGAACAAATTTTGTTGGTCAATGGTGTCCATTTTATGTAGGGACGCCCTTTTTTTGGAGAACTCGTTTTTGAAATCTTGAGGATGTGACCTAACAGGTGATGTAAAGTTATTCATTCATGTGTTAAACGGAAAATAACCACGAAACAATCGTTCGGATGGACGCACCTACAACGTTTTGTTACAACGTTTTAAACTTTCAAACGCGTTTTTCTCGAAAATCGTTTTTTCGCCATACGCCCATTTACCGAAAAATGCCTCAATTGTTCTTGATGATTTTTTTATTTTATTTCCCATCTTTTTAAATTTGTTGAGGCATAATGTCACAAGTGGCTAATACTGTGAGACTTTGAAACATGCCTGAAAATCGTGAAATTTCTTAAATTGGTCGAGAAATGAAACAATGAAAATTTCTATGAGGGTACTTTCTTTTGAACGTCATTGTACCATCCAAGGGTATTTACACTTCCACTTTTTTCGGTGTAGGGTTTGTGAAATTTTCTTTTGGCTATCCAGTAACATTCTGGCAGTTGCCTTGGAAACTATTTCTCAAAACAAAATAGTCAACGCTGGAAAGGGAAGGACTGCGGTTGTGCTGATTGTACTGATCACGAGCGACACACCACACGCGTAGACCAGCAAAGATACAAACCGAGATATGCGGAGATGTTGACATTGTCAGCTGGAGGGATTGCGATTGTTATATTGAGGGCGTGATTAAGGGCTCGATAATTTAATGTGATCGAGGAGTCGATACTCCCCCTTCCAATCTTTAAGCATTATTTAGCAGTTTATTATCGGGCGTTTAACTGCTATGCAGTTGTCTTCTATCCAGGCGAATGAATGAATGGACCTATGTATATACCCTTCTAGGCACACTCTCACTCTCATATACTCACTTTTTTTTTCAAGCTATTGACGGGGGAACAAAAGGTAGGGCGGAGTGACCGAATACAGTTGTCACGATTAAGATATCCATACTTAACGGTGACGCGCGAGCCATGATCATGACACAGCGGGGGAAATTTATTACCGTGAAAAATGGTCCCGGAATTCAAGGGGGATGATGTGCCTATGTCTGAGCGAGAGGTTATGGAGGCGAAGCGATGCGACACTTTGGGCGCTTGGGGGGTAAGTCCGGTCAAGAACAAGAACTGGACCGCTTCTCCTCACGGATTGAGTGTCCACAATTTGAGTTTATATTGACCACATACTGGTCCACCATCTGCTAGTCAAACAGCCAAAACAAACCACAAACGAACGGGTGGTCACCGGACAACGAGCGCCGCAATTACGAACGTTGCCAGATGAGGTTTGTAAAAGCGTATTTCCACGCGAATGTAGAGGTAAGTAGTTTCAGAAGTGTAGACGCACCCAGACCGATAATCTTTAGAATCTTTATAAGTTATTTCTCATGTTATACAAAATGGAAATTAATAAAAAATAAATTATAGTGTTGTATATTCACTGAGAAACGCTTTAAAATCAAAAGTTTAAATGTTTGAGGCAAGTTTTGTTTTGATTTGAAGGAGTGAAAATTGAAAAATTGCCAAAGATTATGGTCTAGGTGCGCCCACTGTTCTGAAACGAGCTCTGCCCGAATCTCGAGTTTTCATGATCGGGTTGACTGCTGCTAACCTTTGAAAACAAATGTTCGAGGGTTTTCCTCAAATGTTTCGTTAATGGCATCTGAGAAAGAATAGATAAGCCCGATAATTTTGATGCAATCGATACAAACAAACATATATACAAAAATCAAGAAGTAGCCAATGAGAAGCGACATTCCTTAGGCACCGGTTGTCGTGGTACCATTATTTGGCTGTTAATTATACTACTCTTGTGGCTATAGTCACTCTGTGAATCTCCCATCTCAGCATAGAAAAAGTGGTGAAATTAAGATGGGGATCTCCCATTATGTATTTGTGCCAAATACCGCCTTTACATTCGCACGTTTAAATCATTATAACATGAGTTTATAGATGTGTGAATTTCATGAGCTTTCCGAGCAACCATATCGTTATTTTTGAAGATTTTTTCATCTGAAATCATCCTTACAGCGTATCATGAAGCAAAAGTGTGCAACAGCGTCATTGTTCCTCTTTCCCTGGGATTTTGTTAGGAATTTGGATACCTATTTCGCGCCTCTGTGAAAGCCAAAAAACCAACGACCAATCAGAGCTTGTTGAGCTCGTGTCGGTATTCCCTGTAAAAAAAAACTTTCATCAAGGAACTGTAACATCCCATCCGTGCGACTAAAGAATATAAAATATTTCTGGTAACTGTATGCACGATTTGGCAACAAAGATTAGAACTATTTTTTTTTTTTTTTTTTTTTTTTTTTTTTTTTTTTTTTTTACTTTCCCCGATATATAATCCCCTCTGATCATATTGAACTGTGCATTATGCATGTAAATATATTTCCTATTCCCTCTCCCCCTCGCCCCCTCATCCGCACCCCACCAGTGTCGCGAAGGGGCATCCATCATTGGTCGAGTGGTCGTCGCTTCTTCAGAGATTCTCCATTGACTGACTCGAGCTTCGAAACCCCCCTGGAAACGAGTTCTTCCAGAAAACTCGTTTTTACCGTCACTTTTTTTGCTTTCCTCCACCGTCCACCGACCAACAGCTATCGACAGAGACGCTCCTTTGTCTTCTTCATCCCTCCCTAAAAAGCTTCTTCCGTCTCCTATAAATTATCTCTCGTGTCCAATAATATTCACTTTAAATTTTTTATAATACACCATTATTAATACAATCAAAACGCAATAAAAATGTTGGAAAAAACTTAAAAAAATAATAATAATATAATAATAAACGCCAAGTTAAATAGAGAGGGAAAAAAGTCTCGCTTCTGGTTGATCGATGGATATTAACTATGCGGAAAGTAAATTCATTCTTTTTCGAGTTTGTTATCAATGTTTTAGAATTACATTCGTCTGGTTGTCGCGGGGGGGAGGGGGGGAGTACAGGGTGTTCATGAGTTCTTGCATATCTTGATTCTGAGCCCCAATCTACATTGTAGTCATTGCGTGCAAAAATTTACGCGCAGGCTTGACTCAGGATAGATTTTTCAAGGCATGTATAAAACAAGGGGTGCAGAAGATTAGGTTTTATATTAAGTAAGTACAGTTGATGGTTAGGTATGCACTTTTTCCTCGCCAACTTACAAGAAGTGATCTTCAACATTTTTATAAATAATTAGACAGCTATATGCTGAAAAGAACTGTTAGTTCTTCTTTGAAATCCCTCTGATTGTAAAGGGTAACTTTTCAAGTATTGATCTGATTTTTCCCTTTTCTTTTTTTTTTATTTTCTTTTATCTTCTAATCTTTATTAGTTAGTTACCTTTTAGGCTAGCAAAAAGTCTTAGTCATCTCATGAATCTGAAATCTTTGCCATGCACAAATTCAGGAGAATTAGAAGCTAGAAAGGGGTCCAGAGCACAACTAGAAAGGGTCCCCTTTCCTCCTCTGATGACTGAAAAACACGGAAACAAAAGGTACTATGACCTTCTCAAAGAAAGCCCTCTCAACAAAACGATCCTTGATTATGCTGTCATTATTTCTCAAAGAGTTTCAGATTTTTTAAGGCATATTTTCAAGTGGCAATGCTGTTAGACTCTGAAATATCTGAAAACTGTAAAAATGTTTAATGTTTAATGTTTGGTCGAGGAATGAAAGAATGAAAATGTTTACCAGGATACTTTCTTTTGAAAGCCATAGTACTTAGCCAGTGTTCTCGACGAGACCCACGTTTTAAACTTTTTAAACACACAGTGCTTAAACATAATCACTGTCGGAAATATTATCCAGGTTGCTCCTTTTGACGGCCCCTTTAATCATTCGGCCATTTTAAGGGCGCGGCTTTGAATAGGTACGTAAGGTGTAAGGTATATACGGTGTACGTTAAGTGTGAGCTCGAGCCAACTGTCTCGTCTCCTATATAGTGTCTTGCCGACAGATCATGTGATATACCTACAGCCTACAGACCTACACTCATAAAAACAACTAAATGAATGAGATGAGGCGAGTGTAAGCACGGAAATACTTCTCAGAAATATTTCTTATGAATGGACTCCAAATGACGCCGATCGAAAACCGGTACAAGCTCAGACGGCTGAAATTAATTTGCTCAGAAAGCTGATGCTCCTCCTTTGAGATAACAAACCGTCTTTTTTAACCTAGGCAGAAGGAATGAAAAAAAATATATACTTGAATGAATAAATAAGAATAATTTCTAATGAGAAATGAAAATGAAATGAAAAAAAAAAATTAAATGATTGGGTCTGTTGCAAACTTTTGCTACAACGATTAAGAGTGTATAATCTAATGTAAAATCACCGGAAAAGTCTATTGGTGGCATCAGAAAATCATAAAATGCAATAATAAAC
Organism: Trialeurodes vaporariorum; assembly: GCA_011764245.1. Lineage (NCBI taxonomy): Eukaryota > Metazoa > Arthropoda > Insecta > Hemiptera > Aleyrodidae > Trialeurodes > Trialeurodes vaporariorum. The sequence goes on from VMOF01000001.1 coordinate 2,438,428, forward strand.
TCAAGAGGCGTTTAATGAAATCCAATATGGCGGAGAAATATCGAGCAATCTGTATGCATGCACCGTGAACATCCAAGGATGGCCAACTTTGACAACCTCACTGGAGGTAGAGGTTAAGTGTTTGTTTACGTTGTGATTGGTTGTGATCGATATTGTGAGGTTGGCTATCCTTGGATGTTCGTGGTGCATGCATACAAATTGCTCGATATTTCTCCGCCATCTTGGATTTCATTAAACGCCTCTTGTGAGTTTATTAGTGCATTTTATGACTTTCTGATGTCACCAATGGACTTTTCAGGCGATTTTACATTAGATTAAACACTCTTAATTGTTGTAGCAAAAGTTTGCAACAGACCCATTCTCTCTGTTGCTATCTGAAAGCAACTAATCGATGGTCTGAGAGCAGAACCGCGTATCTGCAAAATTCGATTTAACATGCTGGGTCCAAATGGAAACGATAGAATATGTGTTTGTTTTACTGGGTCCTCTGATCACAAAGCTTTCGGCCAGGTAATGAAGGGGGGAAAGGAAGCAGGAGGAGAGAAGGTGAGAGGTATTCCTTCCAAATGTTGGTTGCGGTTACAATACTGATTTGTTAAAAGCAAAATTTAGCAAAAAGCACGTACTGAGCAACATGTATATACAATACATCATCTGTAATATAACTTATTGATTTGTTATTGTTTTTCCGTCTTCTTCCCTCCCGACCCAAATAGGCTGCTTTCACTTTCACCCATTGAAATCGAAGTAATGAAGAAACCCCAAGAGCTCCGCTCGAAGAAAAACTCCGACTTTTTACCGTAAAAATGCTTCTCTCTGTCAAATTACTTCGAGCCAACAACGAATCACCCTAACCACAATCATTAAGACTATGTCGATGATCGGAGAAATGTCAGCCTAGTCTAGTAAAAAATTAAAGTTCTGAAATATGTCCGATGAATGTCCGTATTTTGGTCCGGAAACTTGGGAAGATCTCAAATCTGGAATCAATGTCCAGGACGCTTTTATGTTGAGACGATCGATAAAATAAGACTTGAAGTTGGGATAAAAAGAAAATTAAGCAAAACAATGGAGCATATTATTTTTAAGCTGTGGAGAAGGAATGATGACAATAAATATAATGACTCAAATCTGAGAAAAGGGAGAAGAAGGAATGGCAAAGCAAGATATGGGTAAAGACAGCAGAGAAGGGAACCCTTTGCAAGATGTGTGGATTGTAGAAGCGGGTGCGTGTTAAATAGCTACAATCAATAAAAAGAAAACGCTTTTGGCGGAGCGTGAAGAAGTAGCATAAATCGTCAACGCGCGCCGAGTTCCTGCTGCCCGTGGAAGGTTTTTTTTTTTTTTTTTTTTTTTTTAAAGTGAGAAAGGGGTTCTGCACTCTGCAGTCGCAGCTCACTTTCAACGCACAGAGGGAGAGAAATCCTAGAGTCCCTGTATGTAGAGAGTTAACCCTTTAACCACTAGCGGATCCAAGAATTTTTCCTTATCTCTCTATGGTCATTTGATTGCGTGCGTTAGAAAAGGACAGATAAGGGACAGTCACGTGACTTTCGCCCCCTCTTCCATCCTTTTCTAACACACGCGTTTAAATGGACAGAGAGAGAGAGAGAGAGAGAGAGAGAGAGAGAGAGAGAGAGAGAGAGAGAGAGAGAGAGAGAGAGAGAGAGAGAGAATTGAATTGAATTGAATAATCGATTTATTTTAAGTGGCAATGTTAGGGCCAATAATACTGGCCCTCTCTTCCACATAACCACTAAGATAAATAAAAAATAAAGTACAAATAATAAACAAATAAGAAATAAAGTTACATAAATTAATACAATTAAAGTGATAAAATTAAAAGTATAAAAGCAAAGCAATGATAAATTGAATATAAATTGTGAGTAGAAAAAATGAAAGTTATCAGAAAGTATCAAAAATTTGAAAGTATATATAAAAAGAAGAATAATAATATTAAACTAAATTGAATAATAATAAAAAAAATTAATAATTAAAAATTAAAAATTGGATAAAAAAAAAAAAAAAAGTGAGATAAGGGAAGAAAAAGGTGGGGGAGGGTGAGGGAAGGGTGGGAGGGGAGGAAAAAATAAATAAAAATAAATAAAATAAAAATAGAACCTGCCTTTAACCATTTGACTCAAAATGAAAGTTGAGAGAGAGGAAAGAAGAGAAAAAAAAAAAAAAAAACAAAACAAACAAACAAACAAACAAAAATGATAATAATAAGTAACAAAATGCAAAATTGATGACAACTTAGTTTTGTTTGCTCCTGTTTAAGTAGTAATCTTTTAGAGCTTTCTGGAATGCAAAAGGAGATAACTGGAGGTCAGCTATCTCCTTTTTCAATCCATTCCATAGGCTCGGACCTCGAACACAGAATGCATTGCTGAACGCCGTCGTCCTGTTGAGTGGAATGACCAAAGATTGATCCCTAGAACGAGTGGCAGCTGCATGGACATCAGAGAAAAATTTCAGCCTTTCAGCCAGGTAATTAGGGCAACGATGTTTTAAAACTTTGAATAACTGAGCTAGGAGAAGAATTTCTCTTCTGTCATGCAGCTGACTCCATCTAAGTTTCAGATAGTATGGTGAAATATGTGAATCACGAGGAAGATCGTAAATAAATCTAACGCATTGATTTTGCAACCTCTGAAGCCTTAAGTTCAGAGTTTGAGCAATAATGAGCAATATAATAGAGAGAGAGAGAGAGAGAGAGAGAGAGAGAGAGAGAGAGAGAGAGAGAGAGAGAGAGAGAGAGAGAGAGAGAGAGAGAGAGAGAGAGAGAGAGAGAGAGAGAGGGGAGAGAGAGAGAGAGAAGAGAGAGAGAGAGAGAGAGAGAGAGAGAGAGAGAGAGAGAGAGAGAGAGAGAGAGAGAGAGAGAGAGAGAGAGAGAGAGACAATCCATTGGACCCGCCAGTGCCTTTAACTACCAGGTTCCGGTTATCAGAAGAAATCAAAGCTATAAATCGCTCACATTTAGTGGGTAGTTAACTATTCCTACTTCGCTGAGTTCATATTGCCTATATCGGTAATTGAAGGTGCTCGATGAAACATTGCTCTGCAAATTTTGACCGTTTGGAGTCGATTTTACTGTCAATGACAATGAGAGATCAAGTTACGAAAATAAATATACCTAGGGTGTGGTATTAAAAAGGGTTACGTAAGACAAGTGAAATCATGGGCCGCCAAAATCCGCGAAGTTAGCAGGCCATTGGATGCGATTTTGCACTTTTTTTGTTTACATGATGCGTGAGGGCTGTTGCGTTGGTCCACGGCAAATATTACAGTGCCGTAAAATCTCCGACGGTGTAATCTTTCACTGTGTTTTTGACGATTGACATATATTTTTCCTTTCAAAGATTCTTCTGGACTTTACAGACATTCTTGAGATGCATCATCATGATTAAAATTATCAGCTTCGTCGACAATGGGGCCCTTGCTAACTTTAGCTAATCGTTTTGTCTCACTTTATCCACCTGTCTCGATTTTGCACGACAACGGGACTTTACTTCACCCAACCAAAGAAATTATTCTTTCTGAGCACCGCGACGTACACTGGATCCGAACATAGATTTTTTCCGGACATTAAAAGATGTTGTTATTTTGCTGTTAAAAAATTTTAGTATACCTATCGATATTTTCTTTCAAAAACCATGTTGTTTTAATCATTTTAAGCTCTATACTTAACATAAATGGTTAAATATACGTTTTCATGTTATCTTACTATGTAATGTTCATAAGTTTTTATTCGTTAAATTTTGTCCGGAAAATTCCAAGTTTCCATCCACTTTGCAACGTCTCAATCCTCTCCTTCCTCACTAATGCCTCTCTTCTCTCTCTCTCTCTCTCTCTCTCTCCTCTCTCTCTCTCCCCCCCCTCTCGCTCTCTCTCTCCCCTCTCTCTCTCTCTCTCTCTCTCTCTCTCTCTCTCTCTCTCTCCTCTCTCTCTCTCTCTCTCTCTCTCTCTCTCTCTCTCTCTCTCCTGGCTGCTCCCCCTGCCTTTCTATACTAGCTTCTTTTCTCCCGGCCAATTGATAATCTTTTGGTTTTTGTGAAGCTTCATCGGACTAAATTTTTATTATTCTTATTATCTTCACGATTCTGTGAGGGAAAGTACCACAATTGCCATGAGGGTGGAGGATGGAAGATGGAGGGAGGGTATGTAAGGGATGAGAGCTTCCTAATTAAGTTTTTCGTTTTTATTGTCTCTTCACCTTCTACTGCGGTGAGAGCCTTTTAATTCAAATTATCAAACGACTCTTCCGGCTGTGACCCATAGTTGCCTAATTGTGCAGGCAAATCTTTAGAATTTACATTGCAGATAAATGGACAGAGTAAAGATGAACTGTCAGCACAATCTGGCATCTACGCTGTGGCCCCTTCCTCCAAGCGAGCATTTAGCCTCCTTTACGGATGACAGTTATTTTGATGTAAGGGGATTTTACTCCGTTGTAAGATTTTCTCTCGGAGCCTCGGGTGTTGAAGGGTGTTGCTTTAGAGAGGGGGGGGAAAGGTCTAACCCTGCACGTATCTTTCAAAAGATCTTACACAGTAAAGTTGGTGGCAATAAAATTTACCCGTCATACTTTGAAGATTGATAAGTGATCAATCGCTAAGTAGCGTATAATGAGTCAAAATTTAAATGTTTAAAACTTACAGTTTACTGTCGTAATAAACTCCTTCAATTTCACGGATAGGCAAAACAATTTGCCGTTGGTTTGAACTTTGGAGGATACCAAATGGTAAAGTAGCGTCCCATCAAGATGTTAGCAAAATGTGGCAACACTCGAATTAGAGTCGAAGGTCGATATCGATTTGACGGCCTCTGATTGGCTGGCACAAGCCTAGGCCCAGTCCCAGAGAAATTGCCCTCATGGAGATTTAACGTGGGATTTTCGACTTTGTCTCATTTAAAGTTTAACTATAAGAACATCATTGCTTCATACCTTCGAGAAATTCAAATTCATTTTTTTTTGAAGCTATAACAAAGCAATTGACTGGTCAATCGTCATACCCATTACTCATACATATTACATATGTAACTTTATAGGAAACTTAACGCAGAAGAATATAAATTTTAAAGTAAAATTTACGGGTAATTTTTGCTATGCTGTCGACTTCTCGTATACAGCTCGAGCCGAGTGAGTGCTATGTATTGTTTTTTTGTTTTGTTTTTCATATTTATTGTTGTTGTTGTTTTTTTTTTTTTTTTTTTTTTTTTAGTTGGTGCAGACAGCTTGAAATGCATATAAAATTCGTTAACTGAAAACGAAGAGAATATACGTCGATTTCATAAAAACGAAAAAAACAAAAAACAAATAAATATATAAAAAACAAAAATTTAACCACTAATACATGAGACAATCTGAAGTTTAGCGGCTCACTATATCTCATGTAGGTAACGGCGGCAAAAATTGCTCGTAATTTCATTTTCAACGTCACATTTTTTGCGGTTAAGTTTTTTATAAAAAGATATGCATGACCCATCAATCTCTTTTGTTATGTACTTAAAAGAATGCAAACTAAATTTTCCGAAGCAACAATAGCACTATATTGGTTACTGATGACTTCCAATCAAGTTTTGAGCTGGAAGAAGGGGCTACCTATCGGAAGCTTTGCCCTGAGGCTCAATATTATTTGCTCTACACTGTTAAAAATCGGCCAAAAATTCTGGAGTGAAAATTGGGGCGAATAAAAAAAATGAGAGTACACTTTGTTCTCTTGCGTCGTCAAAATAGGGTGTACCTCTAGTAAAGAGCGAAAAATACTATCGAGGAGGGTGTGTTCGCCTCTTCGGCAAAGTATCATAATTATTTGACTCCAAAGAAGCGCAAATTATGATTATATCTTTCCTCCTTTTCGTATCATTTTCTACTTCCCAAGTATCTTACTCCGAAAACTATGTACAGGGAAAAATCATGGCTTTCGTGTGGCCGGAGTTTGCGTGAATATTTTTAACAGAGTATTTTTCCGTCAATTTAATCGAGCATTTATTAGAATTATAGGTAAATTTAAGAGTCCAAATGTATACTGTATAGTCGTATACCAGGCCAGTGGCGCACCGAAGGCGGGGTTTTAGGGTTAAACCCCCCCCCCCCAGCCTTAAAAAAAAAAAAAAAAAAAAAAAAAAAAAAGGAAGGAGAGAGAGAGAACGAGAGAGAGAGAGCGAGAGAGAGAGAGAGAGAGAGAGAGAGAGAGAGAGAGAGAGAGAGAGAGAAAGGATGTGGTTCCTTCACAAATAGAAGGAAGTGAAAGAAAAAAATCGTGATCAGCTAGGAAGGGGGTTCACGGTGAACAAATTCCATATTATCCGCAATTGCTTAAGAGTTATTCACTATGGCGGGGGGAGGGGGATAAAATCTAACCCCAAACCCCTCGATGAACCCCCTCCGTGAATATTCCATGGCTCCTTCATCCACATTCATTTTGACTCTTCTCCTTCCAAAATTATCATGAGTCGAGAGTAACGATTTCACGCAGGCAAAATCGAAAATATATTAGAACATTTCAATTTTACAGTACATGAAAGTACCGTAAAATTCAATCTAAAGGTCAGGAAATTTGGGGAAAATCTCCGGGGGAGGGCCCCCGGACCCCTCAATGGTCCAGAGGGGTAATCCATACCCCCCGGAGTTTGAGTCGTTGTTTTGGGGGGGGCCCCCCCAAAACAAATTTCTCGGTGCGCCACTGTACCAGGCTGTTTGTAAAAGACCCTCTACTATTCTACTAATCATCAGGAGCTGGAACAGCTACATATGAGCAATCATATTTGATCGTACAGCAGCTTAGAGATGTCTCAATGAAACTAGATGGCTATTAAATCAAGAGCCATTCTAGAGGGGCATCTTCAGTCCTCACAGTGAACAATTGGAATAGGGCCCGAGCTTTGAGGCGTCAGTTTGTTATCACCACAGGCGGGAGAGTGAGAAAGGCGGCGAATGAGAGGTGAGGGGAGGGGAGGGGAGAGGAGGGGAGGGGAGGGGTGGGGAGGGGAGGGGAAGGGGAACGGTGGATAAGAGGCGAGGATTTGACTTCAGTTAGAGTTTAATTATCCGACTTAATTCGCCGGAGAAAATAATTAAGGGTGAATTATTTCAGTTCGACACAGCAGCGACTCGCTTGTTCTCCTGTTTCGCAGCTTGAATAAACGGACGGCGCGGGGGAGGGGGAGGGGGGCTGAGATTTCTCGCGGCAACGAGCCGAGAGCCGGAAAGAAACGGTGGAAAAGGAGAAACAAGAGATGGTGTTGGGTTGTAGAGAGAAGAGTGAAATCTTTCATGGAAAAGATTAGATTCGTTTGATTCAGATCATTCGAACGAGCATTCGTTCATTTCAGCGATCTTTCGTTTCGCTCCTGAGACAAATAGAGCCCCAGTGCTAAGCTCGCGCTAAGTTTCCCTTTTTTCTGCTCAAATTTGGTCGAGGCTCATCCAGAGGTGGCTCATGCAATGAAGTTTTCTCTCCATGTGATTCTATGTCAAACAATGGGTCTGTTGCACACTTCGGCTAGAGCACTTTAAAGTATCAATTATTATGTAAAAAGCTGTAAAAATAACAATGGCAGTATCAGAAAACACCAAAATTCATTAATAAACTCACAAGTTGCGAAAAACACTAGACACTATTCACCCCTGTATCTTTCCACCACGTGCACGATGATTCGCGACATTAGCGCGGCACATTCAAATAAACACGGTCTACTGTCATCGCACAGCTGACTTCATAAACAAATAAACAGTAAACACGGACGGCGTCTGTTTGAATTCTTAAGTCTCAATATCCTTAATTCCTCAAAAAGGTTGAGAGAGGTACGGAAACCGACATTTGTGTCGAAAACTTATCAAAATGAAACAATAACACGCAGGAGTTCCAAGTGTGATTCCAACTTCAATCATCATCTTTGGAACTCCTGCGTGTTATTGTTTCATTTTGATAAGTTTTCGACACAAATGTCGGTTTCCGTACCTTTCTTAATCTTTTGTGAGGAATTGAGGATATTGAGACGTAAGAATTCAAACAAACGCCGTCCGTGTTTACTGTTTATTTGTTTATGAAGTCAGTTGTGATGACAGTCGGCCGTGTTTATTTGAATGTGCCGCGCTAATTTCGCGAAATATCGTGCACGTGGTGGAAAGATACAGGGGAGAATAGTGTCCAGTGTTTTTCGCAGTTTGTGAGTTTATTAATGAATTTTGGTGTTTTCTGATGCTGCCATTGTTATTTTCACATCAGTTTACATAAGAATTGCTACTTTAAAACGCTCTATAGCTGAAGTGTGCAACAGACCCATTGATTCAATAGTGAAGCAGCGCTTGATTGATGTACATGGATTCAAATGAAAGGAAACCACTGTTGTAAAAATTCACGAGCCGCCGCAAGACTCATCGAAACAACAACCAACATTTGTCTATACTGTTGATTGATGGACATAGATTATGTTCTTCATAGTTTAAACTTTAAATCGACGCGACGTTAGAATGACAATTTCCGATTAATTTTTTGTCAAAATTTTACACCTTATTTAATTGAAATTTTGATTCAATTGCAAAATTTTAGGTAGATTCCGCATGGATCACGACTCTTGGCTGTTGCTTCGTTGAGCCCCGAAAAAAAATAAAACCATTTGACGTGCCTCTTTTTCATAACTCGGGAAGTATATAGCGTGTCTTTTTACTTTTTCTCTGTTTAGTTCATTCGAAATAAAGCGAAGGGCACGCATCCAGTAACATTTGTTTACTTTCATCTGCTTCACATGGTTACAATTCATCACTTATTTCAAAACAAAAGAACGTTAAATAGTGAACACTGAACATTCTGACAGAATACTTCGCTGAGCACTTCAATTTACGATGTAGGCAAAAACAAGTACCGCGGGGCAGGAATATTTATCTTCTCGCCTGATTTGTCTGAATGCGCGTTAACCGCCTGCTCGGCCGGTGGGTGAGTTGACTAATTAAACTAGAGGCCTTTGATGGAAATATTTGATAGGTAGTACCGACACAACGCGAGCTTTACATATTTGAAAGGAGTCGACCGCGTGAACGAATTCGAAGGTTAAGTTACAGTGGACAAGTGGTGAACAGGCGGATTTGCCGACCATTCCGGTCCGGTCTCCAGTCCATTCCTATACTTTTCTCTAAACTCATCAACTCTTTTGTATTGAGCCTTCGATGTCGTCGACTCCTGCTCACATCCGTGAAAGCCTAAAACCAATGACCAATAACAACTCGGTGAGCTCGTATCGGTACTCCCTATACAACATTTCCCCCACTCTCTATAGATTAAACCAGATGACTCAAGATTAAACCAGAGTCCCTTGAAAGAAATAAGTACCGACACGAGCTCAACGATTTCTGATTGGCTGTTAATTTAACAGGGGCAGCTCCATAAGACAACGTCATCTAGCAACGACTCCTGGAGACCAGAGGAGTCGATTTGCTCTATCTTGCCAATATTTTTCGACTCCTCTGGAGCCCCATGAAGCGTCGTGTTGGTACTCCCAATAATATTTTCATCAAAGGACTCTAATTAAACTTGGTACTGAAATGGTTGGTGACTAAAGAAACTTGAAACATTTCAACTGTCTCTCGCATATTTATTTCACTCATAAACTTTCAATTTTTCAGAACGAACACGAAGAAACCTGTTCTATGATAAAAATCGCCAGAATTCAAATGTAAAAAGTTCCCGATAAGAATTTCTAGCGGTTTTCAGAAGAACTCTGGTCTTTTTGAATAGAATTTTGGTCATTGTAACCAAAAATTCTGGCATTTTTTACTAGATTATTCTAGACAAAAAAGCCAGGTTGTTTTGGTTAATATTGCCAGATTGTCAGACCAAAATAACCGAAATTCTCCCTAAAAATACCATAACTCTCCTGAAATCTGCCTTACTTTCTTTTTGGAAACATTTTATTTGAATGGGGCAGTTGCATGGGTCTGAAATGTTGTGTTTTTTATAAAGAAAATGAAAGTACTTGATGAGCTGAGGAAAAAGACGCCTTTGGTTTCAAATTAAGTCCCATTGTTCTGAAGATGAGATTTTGACCCAAGATACATTGTTTTAAATGGGAATTCCGTGTAGTGACGTCACTACGCTCACGATTTTTTACAACTTTACATGTGTAGTGACGTCACTACACGGAATTCCCATTTAAAACAATGTATTTTGGGTCAAGATCTCATCTTCAGAACAATGGGACTTAATTTTAAACCAAAGTCGTCTTTGTCCTCAGCTCATCAAGTACTTTCATTTTCTTTATAAAAAACACAACATTTCAGACCCATGCAACTGCCCCATTCAAATAAAATGTTTCCAAAAAGAAAGTAAGGCAGATTTCAGGAGAATTATGGTATTTTTAAGGAGAATTTCGGTTATTTTGGTCAGAAACTTTGGCAATATTAACCAAAACAACCTGGCTTTTTTGTCTAGAATAATCTAGCAAAAATGCCAGAATTTTTGGTTACAATGACCAAAATTCTATTCAAAAAGACCAGAGTTCTTCTGAAAATCGCTAGAAATTCTTATCGGGGTAACTCCAAAACCGGGACACTTAGGAAAAAACCAAAGGCACCATTGACCATTGTTCTCAGCTCATCAAGGACTATAATTTTTTTTACAAAAAACACACAATTTCAGACTCTTGCAAATTCCCCGCATCATGACCATTTTTAATAAAACCCATTTCTCGGTGAACGATTCTTTGTTTTCTTTTTTCTTTTTTTCATTGAACAGCTCTACTTCAGAGAAGATAGAGAAGGAAGAGGAGTGAATAAGGGGATGTCGCATCGGAGAGAGAGAGCGGGAGGGGGAAATTACATCGCTGATTATCTCCTTGAGTTTTTGTGTACGACGACGAACGACACTCTATATTTGAGGGCATTCGAGCGCGTAATTGAGTCCCACTGTTTCTTTCTCACACCCTCGCCGCTCAAACCAGCGCCCATCCCTCCCCCACCCCCCGCGACCCCCTTACGCGTGGCAAGTGGCGGGTGTCGTTCAATCCTTGGCGCTATCAAATCAACCAACCCCTTAGATTGGGGGTTGGAGTCGGAGATGGGAAGGGGGAAGGGGGTGAGGCGCGCACTTTGCTCATCGGAGCCTGACTGTTGTTATTGTTGTCGTCGATAATTGCGCGAGCAAGCAAGCAAGCGGCGGGAAACGTGACTCTGACTCGTGAAATGGCGAAATGGTGAATGGTGACTTACGCCTGGAAAAACCTTACGCAAACTTTCACACTCAACACACCTCGCCGCGCGCCGCACACTGGATCAAAACGTGGGTTTTTCTGGACATCACTGGCGGCTTGTGGAGGTGAGGCGACGAAAATGAGAGGTGCACAGGATTTTTTTTTGAAACGCTCGTCACATAAACTTTTTTGAAAATTTTTTGTTCCATTTATACTTTTTGGACTATTGAAACAAAAGATGATAGAATAACAACCATTTCAACCTTTATATGTTATTTTTTTAATTTTTCTTCTTTCTCCAACTTCAAAAAATGTGAGGCGATGGCTCCCTGTCGCCTCACTTGCCTCACCTGGCGAGCCGCCACTGCTGGACATAGAAGTTGGTGGTTTTTTGCTTTACAGACATTCATGAAATTCGGTTCGCCATAAGCTTAGTGAGTGCGAGTGAGTGCAGCAAGTGACAGTTTAAGTCAATCTGCCTCACTCGCACTCATTGAGGCTTATGGGAATTAATTTTCGTATTTCATCATTTCCAGCTTTATTTTTGAGTATTTCAGAGCAGGGGCGGACCCAGGAAAGTCTCAAGGAGGGGGAGGGGCACTTTTTTATCGTGAGTTACGGGTCTGTGGGGATACCCCCCAGTCAATGGTGGTTTGCCCCCCCCCCTGAAAATGTTGAAAATTGAAGCTTCTCTAATGTCAATTTGAGGCATCTTTTAACCATTTACTCCTCATTTTTATACTACCTCCTTTCAGTTTTTGTTTGTAAAAGTGGAAGATCCCGCCCGAATGCCAGCTGCCAAATTTCTTTGTATTTTCATAGAAAATGGATTTCTAGTGGATGAAATTAAGAACCTATTACCCCACCCCCCCGCAAAACCTAGTCTAATTTACCTAAGGTTATTTAAAGGATTTTGTTTTTCCCTTCTATTTTTCTTTTGCTTTCTCCTCCTCTTACTGTTTGATTTTTGGGGGGGGGGGGGTGTCCAAGGGGGGCCATGCCGCCGTGCCCCCCTCCCTCTGGATCCGCTCATGTTTCAGAGTGAAACTTGCAGGCTATTTTCCTGGGATATGTTCAGTGGCGTAACAATAGCCCCCTCAGCCCCCGCAATTGCGGGGGGGCACAAGGCGTCGGTGGGCGCAAAGAGAGAGGAGGAAAATATGGGGCGAAGGAAGAAAAGGAAAAGAAGAAAAGAAGGAAGGAGAGAAGAAGGGAGAAAAGAACAAAAAAATATAAAGAGAAGAACAAAAAATAGGAAAACAGGGACGAAGATGACGTAGGTAGAGCTCGTTTCAGAAGTGTAGGCGCACCTAGACCATAATCTTTGGCGACTTTTCAATTTTCATTTCTTCAAAACTAAACAAAACTTGTTTTCGACTTTGACATTTTTATTTTAAAGTGTTCCTCAGTGAAAAGCTAACGCTCTAATTCCTTTTCATTCATTTTCATTTTGAAACAAGAGAAATAATGTTGAAAAATTCCAAAGATTATCGGTCTAGGTGCGCCTACACTTCTAAAACCACCTCTAGAGGACGTGAGTACAATGAGTCAACACCGTCTCTCAAGCGACTTAAGCTTAGCGATGCTCAGCATTGAAGCAAGAAGGGCCAAAGAGATGCATTTTGGAAGACTTATTGACAAAATCGCAACAATTAAGGTACGAAAGAAAAAGTTTTGAAAGAACGGGTGTTTTCGCGCGGGCGAATAAATGAAACAAAAAGAAACTAAAATAAAAACTCAAAAAGAACTGAAACGAAACAAACAAAAACCGCGGAACAAAATATTTTAAGGAGTTTTGGAAACTCCTCCCTGGCGACGCTCGCCGTGGGGCATCCTAACAAAGTAGGGTACGACAGGGAGATTGATTATGACAATAAAAAAGCGGAGGCGGTGAGAGAAGCGAAATAACAAACAAAGAAAAAAGCGCGAGAACGAAAATCGATTTTAAATGCGGAAAGAGATGATACAAAAAGTGATTATAAATTAATACGCGGAAATGAAGAAAATTGAATTTAAATGAATTAAATGAAAGAAAGCGAAGCGAACTCGAAGAATTAAGCGAGAAGCGCGGTTAATTAAAAGAAACGATATATCGATTGATGTTGAAATCTCCTTGAGGAATGTTCATCTCTGGAGCAATGATTGATACTTACGAGTGAACTGTAGGTTTGTCCAAATCCAATAATCAGAATATGTTTGAATACGGTAAAGAAAGAGGTAGGCATTAAACACAGGAAGGGTGGGGAAAGCGAGGATGCCAAAAGGAAAGGAAGTTAGGAGGGAGAAAACGATGGTTTAACGAAAAATTAAGCTTTGTGAAGCAGGGTCCAATTCCCTCGCGTTTGGTAGACTTAACCCGAAATTCGGGGTCCAATCGAAGAGCCTGCGGGGGCGCGACGCAAAGAAGAATCCAAGCTGCACGGAATCAGCGCGATCCCACGGTGATGGACATGAACTAATCGGAGTAGAAAGCTCAATCAGTGAGCCGCGCTTACTGGGACCGCGGCTGATCGCGCGCACCGACTCTCCTCTCCCCGCGCCCAAACATACTCCCCGCCTTGAACCCCTTGGTTCAACATAAAATTCCCTGTTAAACAAAAGGATCAATTCAAAAAAAAAAAATTAATCAAAGCCAAATAAATGAAACAATAAAAGCGCGAAATTTTAAGCGACACGAGGACTTTAAGATTAAATAAAACTTGAAAGCGAAGCGAAACTATAAGCGAAGCGAAGAGAAGCGAAGTTCAGCGAAGCGAAGAGAAGCGAAGTTCAGCGAAGCGAAGAGAAGCGAAGTTCAGCGAAGCGAAGAGAAGCGAAGCGAGGAGAAGCGAAGCGAAGCGAAAATTGTGCGGAAGCGCGAGTTGCACAAATTGGATACAAGCGGCTATTTCCAAAAACAAACATAATCAGAACAGCTGCATCCTATTTTTTTTTTTTTTTTTAAGAGGCACCAGTGGTGACCTGTTGGTTCAGTGAAAATTCCAAACAAGCACATTGTGAGGGGAGTGGACATAATTTGGCGACCGGGCGCACCAAGGTTCCATTTTGCGTCTTGACCTGGACAACCCGTGTTACGCCGTCCGAACCAGGAAATGTGTCTTGGACCACACCCATTGGCCAATGCAGGGGCGGAGCGTTGTCTTGCTTTATAAGGACCACTGTCCCTTTCTGTATCGGTGGAGTGTCTGTCGTCCATTTCGCTCTCGGATGTAGAGTGGACAGATATTCAACTCTCCGACGTTTCCAAAAATCTTGGACGATGCGATCCAATAATTGGTATCTGGATAGTCTGTTTAATTGAATCATCGATACATCTTCTGCTGGTAGCGATTCTAACGGCGATCCTAGGGTCAAGAAGTGTGCAGGGGTGAGCGCTGCTGGTGCGTCTTGATCATTGCTTAGTTGGCACAGTGGGCTACTATTCAAAAGGGCTTCGATTTGATTTAACGGTTCCATTTTTGACTGTATAAATGATACGATAGATTCGTTACCAGAAGTCTCATTGAAAGAACCCATAATGACATATCCTAAAGAAGTCTTAATGGCAGATGGTAGCCCTGGAAAATTCAAAACTTCGCTATCTTGAGTCAATACTGGCCAAAACGTGGCTCCTAAGATCAGCTCCACTTTTGAAGGTTCATAAAAAGTCGGATCGGCTAATGACAGTTGAGTTAATGGCTCTAGTTTTTCGCGCTCGACATTAGTTGAGGGGAGATTAGCTTCGAGAAAGTTCGTTACTAATGCACTAACCGGATATGATTGAGTTAAGTTAGAACAAGATCTGAATGAAAATTGAGTTTGCGCTTGAGGTCGAATGAACTCTGGTCCTACTCCTTTCACGGTCTCTAACGTGGGTCGCCATGGCAATTTCAATTTTTTAGCACAAGCAGGAGTGATCAAATTTGCCTGACTGCAATTGTCGAGCAACGCGCGACATGTATGCAATTTGCCAGACCGATCTCGAATTTTAACGTTTGCTGTGGCCAGAAAGACCGTAGTTGACTTGAGCCCGCCTGTCACGGATGACGAGCATATAGTGGCATGCGGGTTTGAAGGCGCTGCAGATGTGCTTGGACGCGCAGAGAGAGCTGAGTCGCAATTCGCGTCTCTATGTAAGAGCGTGTGATGCGGGTTGCCGCAGTGGCTGCATTTACGCGTTGATTTGCATTTATTAATGCGATGTTGATCGCCTGAGAGACAATTAAAGCAAATGCCGTGTTCTTTTACGTGCAGCCATCGATCATCGATATTCATTTTGTGAAATGTGTCACATCGATACCATTGATGATTCGCTTGTCGACATAAGACGCATAAGGCATTACTTTTTTCAACTTTCGAAGTTTTTTGCACGCTAAAGCTTAGATTTCCTCGATTTGAGTAAGTTGGTGCATTGCTTTTCAAAGGTACAGTCGAAGTGGAGGTACGACTTAGGATTTTTGCCTGACTTCGTACGAAGTCCGTTAAATCTTTGTACGTGGGAATGGACACATCTCTTACCGAATCTTCAAAGTGACGACGCGTCTCGGGATCTAGCTTTCCTTGAGCTATATGGAAAAGCAGGAAATCATCCAAGTTGTCAATTTTTAATTGTTTCAATGCGTCCATACTTTCTATTATGTTATCTAGAAACACATGCAGGGTTTTTTCCGATTCATTGGTCAAAGGTTTGAACTTTAAGAACTTATCGATATATAATGCCGCGATACTTCGTTTATCTTGGTAGCGCTCCACTAATGTATCGAATAATGTTTTATAGTTTTCTTCTGTCGGTAAGATACCAGAACAAATGGATCGCGCAGCTCCAAGCAAATGTGAAATTAAATAATTCACTTTTTCCAAATTAGAAAGATCTTTATTTTCATGGATAAGTTTTTTGAATAATTGATAAAAAACTGGCCAATTTTCGGGCTGACCATCAAAAGTTGGGATCTCTAATTTGGGAAGACGAATTTTACTTTCCAATTTTTCCGATGAACTACGAGCATTTGTTTTAGTTCCAATTTTATTTGCGACGGCAACGATTTCGGTATAAACATCATCAAAAGAGTTCAAAGCGTTAAAATTCGGCTTAAATTGTTCATCTGTTGACACCGAAAATTCCTGAAAGGCTTCAAAAGCAGCTGTAAAATCTTCTCGAATTTGTGAGACCAATTTTGCCGCGTTTGAAAATTCCTGTAAAATGACTGGATCGGAAATCTTTTTGGATAAATCATATACCTTTTGTAAGCGAGCGAAAGCGTTTTCATAACGAGATTTTAATAGTTCCGATTTGCGTTTTTCAGCGGAGGTAGCCATACTGTGTTTTCCAAAATTTTAAAAAGAACAAATTTTTTAAAATTCTAGTCTGGTTCAGTTTCCTATTTAAAAATTATCGCGGACGGAGGACCATATGTTTTCGCGCGGGCGAATAAATGAAACAAAAAGAAACTAAAATAAAAACTCAAAAAGAACTGAAACGAAACAAACAAAAACCGCGGAACAAAATATTTTAAGGAGTTTTGGAAACTCCTCCCTGGCGACGCTCGCCGTGGGGCATCCTAACAAAGTAGGGTACGACAGGGAGATTGATTATGACAATAAAAAAGCGGAGGCGGTGAGAGAAGCGAAATAACAAACAAAGAAAAAAGCGCGAGAACGAAAATCGATTTTAAATGCGGAAAGAGATGATACAAAAAGTGATTATAAATTAATACGCGGAAATGAAGAAAATTGAATTTAAATGAATTAAATGAAAGAAAGCGAAGCGAACTCGAAGAATTAAGCGAGAAGCGCGGTTAATTAAAAGAAACGATATATCGATTGATGTTGAAATCTCCTTGAGGAATGTTCATCTCTGGAGCAATGATTGATACTTACGAGTGAACTGTAGGTTTGTCCAAATCCAATAATCAGAATATGTTTGAATACGGTAAAGAAAGAGGTAGGCATTAAACACAGGAAGGGTGGGGAAAGCGAGGATGCCAAAAGGAAAGGAAGTTAGGAGGGAGAAAACGATGGTTTAACGAAAAATTAAGCTTTGTGAAGCAGGGTCCAATTCCCTCGCGTTTGGTAGACTTAACCCGAAATTCGGGGTCCAATCGAAGAGCCTGCGGGGGCGCGACGCAAAGAAGAATCCAAGCTGCACGGAATCAGCGCGATCCCACGGTGATGGACATGAACTAATCGGAGTAGAAAGCTCAATCAGTGAGCCGCGCTTACTGGGACCGCGGCTGATCGCGCGCACCGACTCTCCTCTCCCCGCGCCCAAACAACGGGTATAGGTGATTTTTTATTAAAAAAAAAAAAAAAAAATGATTCGTACTTTTCTTTCGTCGAGCATATGTTCTATATAGCCCCGGGGTCATAGGCCGGTAAGGATTGGAGTGGAGAGGGGTGGGATGTGGAAGGGAGAGAAGATGATTGGGGGGGGGGGGCGCAGCTCTATTTTTTGCGGGGGGGCGCATGCATGCCTAGTTACGCCACTGGGTATGTTTGCAGGTGCTGACGTTCTTCAAAGTTGTACTTTCGGCTTAAATTCATAAACAGCCAAATATTGATTGTTGACTTTTTGAGCGCAGCGCTAGTGCCGCTATCCATATACAGTGACTGGATAAACCACAGTGCGGCCATTTCGGTCGTCTCCCTGATTGGTCGGATTCCTCAGAAGTATTTTTGCAATTGATTTGAGCATTTAGAAGTATTTTTACGGTATTGTAGGGTTCTTGTACGCAAGATAGACATGACTGAAGGTCTCCTGTCAAATTTGGAATCATATTGGTTCACAAAATTAAGAGAAATCAACGATTCCCCGTAACTGGCCCACCGTGGATGGGCGAAATTGTTACTTTACCGACTTCCTGAATTCTTTCACAGTTCCATACATATTACGCTAAATTCCAAAATATTTTGAGGAAATCTGCAAAAATAAAGGAGATTATATGTAGAAAATAATGGTACCAGGCAGCTTTATTTGAGTTAAGATGATTCCAGGGTCGATTAGTTCCAACCGTAGGCACCACGTCGCGCTGCTCAAAAAGTCAACAGTTTTTGGCAAAAATTTACGAATTTACTCTGAAAACACAAATTTGAGGAAGGTCAGCACCTGCGAGCATACTTCAGGGAGATATCTTGGAAGTTTCAAGCTGAAACACTCAAAAATAAAGCTGGAAATAGAAATATGGAAATGAAATACCAAACTTCCCATAAGCCTTGCAATGAGTGCGAGTGAGGTAGATAAACATACCTATTATCACTCGCACTCACTCTCTCTCACTAAGCTTATGGCGATACAAAGTTCATAATTTACGGCTTTAATTTTAAACCAATTTTGCTCATTTTGGGCTCAAAAAATTCATACTGGCATTATTGGATTTTGCATTTTATCAATGGTTTCAGTTTAAAACGCCAAAAACACGACTTTTCCGAAAAGCGACTATAGTGGTGCTATCCATCGGATTGAAATCTGGAAAAGTTTCGCCTGCAATCACCTTAAAATAATGAGAAAACAATGCTGAAATTAGAAAAGTGCGCCTCAGTCACCCTCATTGTCAGCCACTTTAGGCTAAACTTAAGTGAATATTACTGAATCCCCCTAGTAAATATGATGGTTGACAGCCGTTCTGTTCCAGACCGATTGCTCATGGATTTACAAAACTGATAAGGTTACCGCAACCTATCGTCGAGCTTTTGAAACTATTTCCCATAGTGAATCTAAAAATGATCAACAGAGTGCGTTAGCGTCAAGTTCAGTAATGTTAACATTTTTTTAGGTTATGTATGCATCTATAAATAAACAAACATTTCCGCTCTGTGATAGTGAATAGGTTTGTTCTTTCGTTTTATTTCTTAAAATCTTTGAGGATAAGTGGCCGCAATTTTTTAGAAGAAATTTCATCTAATTCAACGCATTCTTGGCGCAAGATCGCAAATTCATTGAACTCATAATGACTGACTCTCCAATTCTTGATGTGGAAACAGCGAAAGGTAAACCGTCTGCCTTGTTTATTCTTTAGTTCAAAGTTGTTTATCAATGATGTGCCTGCATTCTTACCTTAATTTTAAGACTCATGAAAGAAAGACTCGTCCAAAGCTTAATTAGCTCAATTATGGAGGCTGTGTTTTTCGCACAACTTCTAACTCTTTACTTGGAGTCCCTTGAAGAGAGACTGCAGAGGGAGTATCACAATGTGCTGTACAAGCTCTGATTGGTTGTTGATTTTAGGCTTTCAAGGAGGCAAAAAGAAAAAGGCGGAGACTATTGGTGCAACTTATTACTCACGGAAATCTGCTACAATATATTAAGACGGAGCTGTTTATAGCTGCACTTGAAGCTCATGTGTATCGTTTATCTACGCTGATACACAGAAGCTTGCACCGGAATAGCACCAGGTGAAAGGCACTGTTGCCAAAGTACCAGCGAATAAAACCGTACAATGCAACTTCAGCTGTAGCTGCATTATTAAAAAAAAAAGGAAAATTACTGTAATGCTTAGCAGTGGTGCACACAGGATTTTTTTTTTGGGGGGGCTAAAAAGTCAAAGCTTCTTGAGCAAATTTTTTAGCATTACAAATTCAGAGTGCGGCATTTAGTTATAGACCAGCCCGAAAATTTACTCGGGGTTTGGGGAGGCTTCAGCCCGATAGCCTCCCCCCTTGGGTGCGCCACTGATGCCTAATAATTTAATGTTTGGCATAACACCTGAAATGAAAAAAGTTTATACTTGAGCAAAGATTATTGAAATTATAATAATAATACATAAAACTTATTTCCAAAATGACTGAGAAGAGACAAGGTTTGATTAAAAGTAATGTTTCGATTGGGAGGCTTAATAAAAATTAAAAATTCACCTAAGATTATCGGTGAGCTCCCTCTCCACTTCGGAATGGAGTTCTGATTCCTACTCTTGAGTTAGTGACGATTCTGGTTCTTTTTGTAACCACTTATCTTTCTTTTAAATTTTAGCTGCTCTGACGGAAATTATTGAGGCCCTTGAAACTCATGAGCAAGCACCCAAGCTGAAGCAAGCGAAGAAAAATTGCGGTAATGACATGCTCAAATCGATGCAGTATGTTTTCCCTATCCTTGTACAGATTCAGATGGACGTCATAAAAAAATATGGTTTCACAGATGACCGCAAAGGTAAGTCAAAAACTTTCAATTTATCTCAACATAAGCGAGCAATAATATAAAACTGAGGAAAAGCTTAACAAATCTCAATCTTGAAAACAGAAACCTAGTTTCAGCCCTTCGAGATCTCATGGCTGCTACAGAAATGGAGCAGAATATTACAGTGCTGTCCAACTGATCTTTTTACATAGATTTTGTGTCTAACAAGAGCGATATATCAACTGGATTACAAAACCTGTTCTGTTCAGACTCTATGTTGACCTTCTCCCAAATCTGAACTGTATTGTTTTTTTTGTACTGAGACACCAATACTTTAGAGAGATTCTTAGTTGACCCATTTAAACTTGTTCTCAAAAGGTCGGAGGAAAAGAGGAAAGTCATCTAGAACATGTTCAATATTGATACATTTTTATTTTCTACCCGTGTTTTAAAATTTTGAAAGTTCTGAAACTCGGAACTTACAATCACTAAACCAATCAAAAATCAAAGCTGCTTTTAAAATCAGGGTCATTCCACCAGAACTGTCTGATCCGCATTATTTAAAGCTACATTTTTCATACTAACAATTGGAGCTTCTAACTTTTTAGCTGTGCTGAGGGTAAGGATTGGATCACATCATACTCTTCCCATTGCTAATCAATTAAATAAATCAAGTTTTAGTCAGAAAATATAGTTTTCACTGTTGCGAGTGGGACTGTTGTGATAGAATGATCCATCACTGTACTTCAAAGAATTCCAGTTTTAAACCAGTACTGTGGCAAAGTGTAAAATTTGGCAATTATACATTTTGTCCCTTTAAACCCATGTAAAGTAAAGGGTCAAATTTAAGGGTGTCCACTTCATGCATTATTGGTTGATCTTTTTCACTTGTTTAAGGTGATTTCATGGCAAACTTCCGAAAATTTTAATCCGATAGATAGCATTACTTGTCGCTGGCTCCGAAAACAGCCGTTTTTTGACGGTTTTTGACTGTTTTCTCTGAACAGACTAATTAGGCAAAAAAATTGGAATTTCAGCACCTGCTTAATTTTTTGCTTGATTTTTTGAGCCATAAACGGGCCAAATTGGTTCTTAAATAAAGGCGTAACAATGCAAAGAAAAAATCATGTGTAATTTAGAGTTGTATCAGTAAATATTACAGGTGAAACAGAAACCTATCATCTTTACTGATACAACTCCAAATTACACATGATTTTTTCTTTGCATAGTTACGCCTTTATTTTAAAACCAATTTGGCCTGTTTATGGCTCAAATAATCAAGCAAAAAATTAAGCAGGTGCTAACATTCCGATTTTTTGTCTATTATTCGTCTGTTCAGAGAAAACAGCCGAAAACCGTCAAAAAGCGGCAATTTCCGGAGCCAGCGACGTGTAACGCCATCTATCAGATTAAAATTTTTGGGAGTTTGCCATAGAATCTCCTTAAATTGACAAAATACAACATTATTCAATTTGAAGTCACCTGGTTTTAATGTTTTTAAAGTTAGTCGATACATTTGACCCCCATGGATTTTAATGTTGGCTGATACATTTGTTGTGCCAGCTCTAGACCCAGGACCAAATTCTGGAATATTATACAACAGAATAATACAATCAGAGTGGAAATAGATTTTTTGGTTTCTTGGTGACTTTTCAAGATGGCTGACAAATCTCTGTCTCTGTTTTTCGCATTGCTTTAAATGGGGGGGGGGGGGGGGGATATTTTTAAACTTCTCAAGATTGCAGACCTGAAAATAATGCTTCAAAATTTACCAAAGTTTCCATTCTGATAGTATTATTCTGTGACAATAACTCTCATAGCCTGACCAGTAATTTTTTCTTCAGTCCTATATTTAACAGAGAAAGATGACGGTGAATTTCTTGTGGTCATTAATAAGTTAATGCCCTTCTTTAATTTTTACTAGCATCTCATTTAAAACAAAACTAATTGACTCTTCTATTACAGGAATTATTCAGTTTTCACAAGAAGTCCAATCTTTTGGACAGGAAGACCAGTCCATTTCAGATTTACATGAACAGTTACGCACTCACTTTCTCCCAGTTGTTAACATCACCAATGAAGCTCTGCTATAATTTCAAGTCGGATCTCTCCTTGTCAGTTCCTATTGAATATTCGTAATACTACGACCATGCCTTAAGTGGAAGAAGGCACATTTCCTTTGAATTTGCAAGCTGAACTTCCAACTAACTTTTGATTGTGGCTCTTTGGAATAATTTTGAATCTATTTTTTTTGGATTTTGAGATTGAGATTTGAGACTGTCCAAAATTTTTGGAAAATTCGTGCCAGTCATTGCAGTTAGCAATTTTTCCCGTCATGAATCAGGTGTAAAACTAAAGACTTGTCTTAGATCATTTTTTACGTTTCATGTGTCTCACACTTGATACGATTACAAGGGTGGGCTGAAAAAACAAAATACCCAAACTGATTAGTTATTTTTATTTCAAGAAAGTAGTAATTTTTAGCGTCTCTTACCACTGAAACTGTAAAAATCTCTATAAGAATGAAAAATAAATTAAACGGTACATAGTATGCTCATACACTGCGAATGGACGTGGTTTAGCATAGAGGAGACAACGCACAGTTTACCAATCTTACAGGAGGAGATTAATACTGCATTGCTTTCTCATTTCATAAACTTAATGGGTCTGTTGCATACTTTTGCTACAGCGTTGTAGAGGGTTGATTCTGGTGTACAATTGCCTAAAAATCACATTGAAAGCATCAAATAGTCTCAAAATCTACTCACAAGCCAACCAAAGACGTTTTAAGGAAGGCCTAAGATGGTGGTCAAATGGGCGAATTGACCCTGCATGCATGCACCACGAGTACCAAAAGATGGTCGATGCCGGCAATTTGTAATGTTGGTTAGAATGTAAACAAATGACTCATTTCCTCTTAGTTCCTACATTTTGTGGCATCCTGTGTATTTTTTTCCGGTAAATTTTACTTTTTCTTGATTGTGTGTTATTCTTTTGGTGATAATATCACGTTTTGTGTCGATTTGCCAAAATTCTGAACAGGAAACACCAGGCAAGTACCTACTTTGCAGAATTCCGTCGTCAGCCACTTTTGGTGCTCGTGGTGCATGTGCGTGGGTCAATTCGCCTGTTCAATCACCATCCTAGGCTTTCCTTCAAACATCTTTTATGGGTTTATGTGTGAATTTGAGACTTTTGAGACAGTGTAATTTTCACGCAGATTTACACCAGAATCAACCCTTCTTAATGCTGTAGCAAAAGTATGCAACAGACCCACAGCAATGGCATACCTTGTACAATTTTATTTCTTTTACTTTTGCATTTTTCCTCAAAACCTTCCGGAATCTTCACAAATTGTGTATAGAAGAATTCATCATGTGAACTAACTCTATTTTGCCAAAAGTGCACCTTGTCCCCTTTATGCAAATCGCATCGATATAAAGAAAAATAAACAAGTAAACAAAATAAAAAAATAGGGAAAAAAATATTAAACAGAAAACTTTGAAAAAAACTATTAAAAAAAATATATTTGGGAAATATTTTAAAAATACTTTTTAATAGACGAATGATGTAACTGAAAAGTTTTTAAAAACCTTGTCACCAGAGTTAAGAACCTTTTTAAAAAATAATTCACTCACAGTCAGCTTCTTCTAAAATCTTTGGATTTCTGCGAAAAAGATTTCCACCTTCTTTTGATAATTCCTAATTTAATTATTCTGGTTTAGCATTTTCATTTACGCTAATGCTCCCTTCTGTTTTACTCTGTTATTTGATTTTTTTTTCATCTGCTCCTGTAGTGTTACCTACTGTTACAGCAAATTGATAAATGAAGTCATTCTCTGGAAAAGTAGAATTTACAATGATGAATGGAATTTCATTCACATGTAGCCAGAAAAGTTTCATACTACTTCAATCCTTTTTGTTTAATTAATCCTTAAATTCAAGTGACAGTCAATCCTCACTATTTGCGGTTCAAATCAACCACTTTTAAAAGTTTTACTGACTGGAAATTGTGGAGTCCAAAAAATCAGCGGAGAAAAACGGAAAAGAAAAATTTACTTCTTTTGAGGGAGATGATCACATGCACATACACACCACTCCCTGTCATTATGAAATAAAAAGGTATCACCGTCATTTCGAATTTTTTTGATGAAAACTTCTGCTGTTTGTTGGCATTTTACTTATTTGCGAAATTCATTAGCTGTGGTACACCATGAGAAGAATAAACAAAGAATTACTGTTTTTTTTTTTTTTTTTATTTTATTGCTTGTACTAAGAGGGTTTAGAATTTGCAATCCCTAGAAAAAAATGTACACACCTTTACATTGATGACCGTCCCCTTTAAATGACTCAGTTTTTACTTTCAAGGGCCCTTTGAGTCAACAAAAAATTAGAAACTTACTATAAAAAAAAAGTAGGTAAGTCAAAAGTGTTTTTTCTACTAATTGTAAGAGTTTCTTTGGCCCATGCTACTTTACACTGCAGTAATAAGCCTATCGTTATTCACTTCTTTATAACTATGAATTATTTTTATTTCCGCAAGTGTAATCTATTTTCCTAATTTATTTGTGTCCTTTTAACCATTTTACTGTGCTTTTTTTTTAATCATATATCCAAGTGCAATTTGATATAAAATGTTTTCAAACTATTTAATATAACGATTTTTTTTTTTTTTAAAGAAAAAAACTTGTTCAATATCTTGTCTCCAAATAGGTCCCATCCAACTCCCTTCTCAGAATATTAGACCCCAACAAACGTTCGGGACGAACCATACTTTTTCATTAACATTGGTGGAATCGAAAGTGCTGAAGAACGGTCAAACAATGGCATAACGTGCAGTTTGGCAACATTATACTTTTTCCATATAAATCCATTGAAAAATATCGAATTATTGAGTGTTTTGTCAACACCCTCGAATTCAAACTTTTACATGGGTTTATATCTATAGATGAAATACAACTTTGCCGAATCGCTTGCTACACCGCTGCATTCAAAATAGATTTTAAGTAAACTCAAAATGAAGGTCATTAATGTGCTGTCAAGCAGTGGCGTAGTAAGGAACAGTGGCACCCGTTGTAAAGCACTCGGTGTCACCCCCCCCCCCCCTCACAGAAAAGTTAGTAAAATGATTATTTTGGGGAGCCCATTTTTCGCCATCTCCACAAATAATGTAAAGAAAAATAGATACAAAAAAAAAATAAAAAAAAAGCATTTTTCAAACTATTTACGCAAGTCTAGTGAATTTAACAAATTTTTCTACTTCCGGGTGACACTTTCCGGTGAGAATGACACCCTCCTGCTTTAGGGTGACACTCTTTCTACGTCTTGCAACTCCTACTCCAGGGTGACACCACCCCTTTGCCCGGTTGATATTTTGATCATACATCCCCTTCTACACCCATTTTTCTCATGTCTTCTATCATTATCTCAGTATCTTTCTATTTTCCCAATCTTTTTCTAATTTTTTTCTTTCTTTTTCATCTCTATTTCTTATTTTCTCTTCATTTTTCTCTCCTTGTCTCCCCTTTCCTATCAATTTTTTGCGTATTTACGATGCGAGTGTCACCTAGGGCGGACTGCCCCGGCCGGCGCCGCGCCGCGGCGCACTATGGTCCAGAAGTCCGGTTTAGGAAGACATTAGTTTGCATTAAAATCGCCCAATATCTTGAAAACGGCTCATCTGCCACCAAAACTGGTTATTACAAAAAAGATAGAACGTAAATAGTTTTAACTTTTTTGTTATAACCATTTTTGATGTCAGATGAGCCGTTTTCAAGATATTGGGCGATTTCAATGCAAACTAATGTCTTCCTAAATCGGACTTCTGGACCATAGTGCGGCGCGGCGACAGTGGCGCGCACACTTGGCGCTGAGATGGCCGCGCCTGGGGGGTGATCACGGAGGATCGTTTCGTTTCGGTATCGTTATCGTTATCGTTTGCATTAAATCAAATGGGCTTGCTTCTGCGCAACTCGATCGCGCAGGTGATCCCCTCCTCACCTCTTCCTACTTCAAACGATCGAGTAAACGACAGCCTCCAACTCATCGCTTCCTTTCGACCGTTTCAATCGTTACGAGAGGCTCAAAACGATTCGATCAGTTGAGCCACCCATAAGGTTACACGTAAACGATAACGATAACGAAAACGAAACGAAACGATCCTCCGTGATCACCCCCCTGGATCGGGAGCGCGACCATACAGTAGTATTGCGGAGGCTTTTATCAACTGTTTCCAAAGCCGCAAGAAACACAGCAAAAATAGCAAGAAACACGTTGGTGCTGCGATGTCTTTCGCGCGCCATTGTCGATTGTTGGAGAACCTAGGGAAAATAACCTACCACGTTTTCATCGATATCTTGGGCTTTGATAACCCGAGATGTTCTTTTTGATTTGCAAGCGCCTTGCCCCCCCCCCCACGGCAAGTCTGTTTTTTTTTTTTCTTACTTAAAATTAGCCACAATTAAGATTCGTGCATCCAAGATTGCATACCCGCTCCAATAACCTAACCAAAATCCATCCTCAACTAAAGTCCTTGGAGTTAAGCAATGTGGGAAACAACAAGCAGGAAAACCTTCAGTCAATAAAATAAATAGTCGGAAAAGTTTAAAGGAGAAGGAAGAATGAAAAAGAAGGAAGGGATAAAAAACTTGAGCTGTGACATTTTACGGTTTTAATACCAGTAGAGGAATTCAGAAGAGTTGAATCGATATAAATCGACGCATTCGAGTGTGAAGCAACAGAGTCACGGCTCAAGTGGCTCAAGTCTTTTTTCCTTTTTTTTTTTTTTTTTTTTTTTTTCTTTTTTGAAATTCTTTTCAAACTATTTTTTTTCATTTATTGGAGGTGTTTTCCAGCTCAAATCGCTGTTTTTGCATAACTCCAAGGAGTTTTGTTGAGGATGGATTTTAGTGACGCCTTCCTTGAAGCTGGTATGCAATTTTGCAAATGATTAGTGAACTACCCAGCCTGGATCAGCTTTTTTATGTTTTGTTAATGTTTTCCTTTTTTTTTAAAATGCTCGGAGTTTAAATTTGTATCATTGAAGTGCGGGAGCTGCCACCCTTGTATCCTTACCTTGTATCCTTGTATAAGTCATGTGAGCCACCACCAAATCATCCATAGGTAAATCAATCGATATCATGCCCAAGGATCAGGAAACAAGCCGTTTTAAGTGTATTAATACCTTGATTGATCTACCTAACTATAGTCACATTCTATACGAAAAAGCGCAATTGAGACCATTTCTAGACAAAAGGCCGATAAAACATAAAATGCCTCAGACAAAATTCTCTATCCAATCACAGCGCTATGTAATTTTGCAGGAAAAGACACACCCGTTGTTTTAAGGGCCCTTTTTTCGGAAATGTTTTTAACTAGAGTGGAGGATTCCGTAGAGGCGATCAGAAGTATCGCAGGCCCGTAGCTATCTCGAGACTACCGGGGGGGGGGGGGGGGGGGTTACTTTATGGGGGCCTCGGTGCAAGATAAGGAGCTTGGAAAAATGTGATGACACTATGATGACCTGTTTTTTTTTTTTTGTTTTTTTTTTTTTGCTTCTCACTTTCTCAGAAGGGGGGGAGTGTGTTGGGGGGTGTCTCAACTCTTAAGTAGTAAACAAAACGAGCGATCTACTGAATCTACTAGAATCGTGGTCAAAGGCGGAGATAGGGGGCCGATGGGGGGCGGCTTAGTCCCCCCTATAAAATTTTGGAAACAAAAAACGTCTAGCCGTTTGACTATGTGATTTGGCACATCCCAAAATCTAATCATCGCCGATGCATGACTGAACCGTTCGACTTTTTTGGTGAATTTACATGGAGAAAATACATTGTTGCCAAATTTCACGCCTCGCCACTGGTTGCTGTGTAACGTGTTGACAAAGTAGGTAGTTAACTATTCGTACGCGGCTGTACCGTTTTAGTATACCCCAAAAAATGAAGGCGCATTTATGAAAGTAAGACACGGTTTCTATTTTTCGGGGGAGTACTGAGCTGACTTCACTGAAGGCACTTATGTTGTCTCGTTTAACGTTCACTGTGTGAGTGGTAAGTAGTTAACTATTCGCACTCGAATGTAACATTTCAGTCGACCTATAAAAATGATGGCTCGCGAGAACATTAAGATATAGTTTCTCAATCGGATTGCGGTTAACTACTTACCAATCACACAGTGAACGTTAAACGAGACAACATAAGTGCCTTCAGTGAAGTCAGCTCAGTACTCCCCCGAAAAATAGAAACCGTGTCTTACTCTCATAAATGCGCCTTCATTTTTGGGGTATACTAAAACGGTACAGCCGCGTACGAATAGTTAACTACTTTGTCAACACGTTACACAGCAACTAGTGGCGAGGCGTGAAATTTGGCAACAATGTATTTTCTCCATGTAAATTCACCAAAAAAGTCGAACGGTTCAGTCATCGGCGATGACCAAGCACTTCGATCTTTCTAGTGTGTTTAAATGGGAAATAGGAACGTTGCCAAATCGCACGCCTCGCCACTGACAGTAACCACTATCTGCTACAAATATTCCTTCCGAAAATAACCGCAGTTCGAATGATTGACACCGTGCCTATAGAACCTGTCATGAGATCAGAACAAAAAACGAACAAAATAGATTAATTACAAAAAACTACAGAAAAGATAGGCAGAATCCAGCGAAAAGACAAAAGGTCAGAGCATCTATTAACAACGTTTAAATTCGAAATATGGTTCAGAGTGGCACTTTTTGACTGTGGAGTAATCACTATACTCATGGGAGGGGGGGGCCTCTTTTCATCTCTATGGTTAAGGGGGGCGGGGGGTCTCCTCACATCCTCCACCGTGGCCGGTTTATTAAAGTGTGCGTCTCGGTCCGAAATTTGGAACCAGTCCGCCTCTGGGCCTGTCTCCATAAATACCGATAGAAAAGTATCGATATTGAAGGAGTTCAATTAATAAAATCCCCCGAGAGATTGATACATTTCCACATTTGCCATGGGTTCAAGTGGGCGTAAAATGATAATCGACGTTCGATAATCGCTTCACGAGCCGCCACTGATCTTCAGTTAGATCTGGGACGGTAAAACTACCGATAGTTTTTCAATATCAAAAATAATGCGGCATGTAAGTACGGTCAAAGACTGCGTTCGCAGTGAAGGGGGTCTGGGCCCTGGGGGACCCCCCCCCCCTCTGCATCTTTAGGACGGATTTAGTACTAATTGTAAGTCAACGGTTATTACAGCTGACACAATCCTTACAGTGCGCAAACATCGGTATGTTCCAGTGGCGTAGCGTGCAATTTGGCAACGATGCAGTGTGTCCATTTAAACTCATGAAAAAGATCGAAGTGTCGGGTGTTCGGTGAACACTTTTGCATTCGATCTTTTACATAGGTTTAAATACAGTGACTGGATAAACCACAGTGCGGCCATTTGCCCTCCACCCCTCAATAGTGCACCCACTTTAGCATGGGCAGCATGGGGAGTAGGATTGTTCCTGGGTTTTGGAATGAAATTTTCTCTACCCCCCGTCTGAAAATAGTGATTAATGCTATGTATAAACCATTTTTAGGGCGGGGGGTTGCGATATTTTTTACTAGTGACTCAGGAAAGCACTTCCTCCCTATGGCGCCCGTGTTAAGTTGGGTGCGCATCCTCGGGGGGTCAGTTACGGGGAATCGTTGATTTCTCTTGATTTTGCGAACCAATATGTTTCAAATTTGACAGAAGAACTTCTGTCGTGTCTAACTTGCCTACGAGAACCCTATAAAACTGTTAATATACTTCTAAATGCTCAAATTCGCGATGTAAGGAATCCGACCAATCAGAAAGACGACCAAAATGACCACACTGTGGTTTAACCAGTCACTGTAGGTTTAAATGGGCAAAATACAACTATAAAACTATAAAACTGTTAATATACTTCTAAATGCTCAAATTCGCGATGTAAGGAATCCGACCAATCAGAAAGACGACCAAAATGACCACACTGTGGTTTAACCAGTCACTGTAGGTTTAAATGGGCAAAATACAACGTTGCCAAATTGCACGCTTCGCCACTGGTATGTACATCGCTCGCAACCAGAGGTGACAAAACTCGCATTTTGAAAACCAGCAGGTGACCGACATTTTATTACTTCGGGTCCAGAATTTTACAGCAGAAAAAGTCTATATGATGAATCCTGCGAAGCCTATATTGAAGTTTGGCTTTAATGTACCGGTTATGTACAACAGTACCCTAACAAAACCCGGGTTGGGGCGGCTACTTCAGTGACGTGTATTAACTTATAAAATTGAAGGAGGCTGCATGGATAGTCCTAACTAAGGGATTTAGGACCTATCTATGGCTAGGGGGAACCCCCCTTAGAAAATTTTGATAATTTAATCATCCGAAAACGGAATTTTAAGCACTTCAAAGATTAGAAACTTAAAAGATTCATTTTCTGATTTATCAGTATTATTGCTGGGGGGGGGGGGGGGGGGTGGTGTCGATTTCAAAAATCCTACTCGGTCAAAAGATCCAAACAATTAACCCAGGTTAAATGGCTGAAAGTTAAATTTAAGCAGAGCACCTCGGAACTAAAGCGTGAGAGTAAACCCTTGACAATACTAAAAGCTTCATGCAACAAACTAATGCAACAAAGTTGCCTCTTAGTATCTCTTTTCGCCCGAAATTAATGGGAACTTGCCAATGATTCTAACCAACACCAATAAACAACTCATATATTTCTTCGAATCCAGAATATTTACGAAATGAAACGTTCTTGTTTGAACATGTGTTTCAAGAGGTGATTCGATTCTCCTGTGATTAATTGTTTTCTTGTGTAACTGACAAAAAGAATCTGTCCGAAGTGCGAAGGGGACAAACGGTGGTCACGGCGAAGGGGGGGGGGGGGGCTCTAAATCCGGGCCTGCAACGCCACATTACGCTCACGCAAATAAAAGCGTTTGTTGAGTTTAGGAGAGTGTATTTTGGAAATTTAGTGCTGCCATCGTTATTTTTGAAGGTTTTTACACCAGCATTGCGTATTAAATCGCTTAAAGCGAAAGTGTGCAACAGCCCCATTATTCAGAGTATGACAGTTGTATTCATTTTTGTGCGTCTATCCATCATAATATGGAAAGGTGCCGAAAACATAAATAGGGAAACTTACGATTAAAACGACACGCGAGCTTTTTTAACATCGAATCATTTGTTTACCTAAATGCGTAGAAATCATTCATACAAAATACTGCCCTTGGGCAAGCGCTTCTTCGACACTTGTTCAAAGGTTTGTAATGCTTCTCAAATAAAGGTGGTTTAAGGAGTTTTACGCATCGGTTCTGCTCTTTATAAGCACAGTGAAGCTCGTGTGGTTGGCACAGATTGAAGGATTACCTAAACGCTCAGATTGAACGCACAGATTGATCCCTACTTCCACGATGAATTTCCGTTTCTTCTTGTCTCTCTGCATGTCAATGGTAAGTACTTACGTTGTTAAAATAACCATATTTTTCAAAGTTTTCTTTGTTTCTTTTTCTGGATTATGCATCCGCTTATTTTATTTATTATTATTAAAAAAAAAAAAAAAAAAAAAAAAAAGCTCTGATGCTTATTCCTTCGAGATTCTTTTTAAAAATCAGCCGCCTCGGACGTTTCGTCCGAAATAACAAAATGTTGCAAGCTAGTTGCAATCTGTGTGGCGGGATGCGTGCAATATGACCACGACCAAAGTAGATGGAGAGGAGGTATGTTCAACACTCCGAGGCTGAGGGGGCGTGACCGCCTCCAGAAAGCTTCTTCGCCGCCATCTTAATCTTGCGACTTATTCAGTTTTTTTTTTTTTTAAAGTTATTAAAGCTATTAAAGGTGATTATGTACATAATTTTGAATTTGGCAAAGGTGTGTTTTCATCTCTCACTTAGCAACCACAATTTGAAGTAGGAGATATTACTGATCGAAGCATTCGAAGCTTTGTGATGGAGGTTAGGTTTGCCGCCACTTCTACTGCCGCGCAAAATCTCAGTTTGAATCGCGCGGTAAGAAAAATTGCGGCGTATAGTCGCTTTTTTGGAGAACCAATGGAGCTATTGCGAACTTTTGCTACAGGCTTATTATTAGTTGTTTACGGGGAAAATTCCTGTAAAAATAACGATTAGCGCACTAAAAAATCACGAAATTCACTCCCAAACTCATACAATGCTTTCAAATACGCGAGACCGTAATGGTGGCCGTTTCCGCCCAAATCTTATGGAAATTTGTATGCTTCTTCTTCTTCTTGTGTGGTGTTGCGAGAACACCTCGTATGGATGGAGCTGCTTGAAGATAGCGACACCCAATGTAATCAGTGGCATCGACCGCCATTATACGATCTCGCGTTTGAAAGCATTTTGTGAGTGTAGGAGTGGATTCCGCGATTTTTTAAAGCGCTAATCGTTATTTTTACAGGATTTTACCACATTGTCATCTATTATTAAGCCTGTAGCAAAAATTTGCAACAGTTCCATTAGAACCAATCTCTGAGTGTTGCCCATACCTGTTTCCCATCTACTTTGAATATGACAACAATTTAACCCTCTCACGACCAGGTGACTTTGTTGCAATAATCCAAGAATTTGAAGGGGTCGGTGGGAAAGGCAACGTAGTGCCAAGCCACATTTTTACGAAAATCAAATTTGTGTCAGTTAATGCAATTTGGATCAAAACTATCCGTCCTGTTTGTCCAGCTTCAAAAATATGTGATCAAACTAGCCCTAGTAGTAAACATGGACCTAAAACTTAACGTAAGGCTCCCCCCAGGAAAACTTACGTAAAACCATGTTTTTTGTCCATTTTTGCTACTTAGGAAGCCTCAGATTTGGCCACGAGGTTAATTTTAACTATTCTGAAAAGAATCAATAACAAATAGACTAAAAAGTAAAACACGAGGGAACGAAAAAAGTTTTTATCGTTTCCTGGAAAGTTATAGGTATACAATTTTGTCTTTCAACCTTTTTTTTTTTTTTTTTTTTTTTTTTTTTTTTTTTTTTTAATATATAAATTGGATTCTCTGCATCAGAATATGATTAATGATTCCGAAAATTTATTACAAAAATATCTCTAACATTGGATATTTATGACGTTTATCTATTCGCAGCTCATGCTCTCATGCACAATCCCATCGATTGCTGCATTGTCTGTCAGTGGAGCCGATGGAGGAAATACACTTGCCCGTAGATCTGCGCCACCGAAAAAGTGCCCACGTAAGTGTTTGATTTTTTAGTTCCCGGTAACTGCTCGAGAGATGCGATTTATGGATGTCTCCTCTATTTGGAATAATGGATAAGAATCGACCCTTAGTTGACTATCAATTGAACCCCCCCCCCTCCCCCACAAACCGATTCTTTTGTATAGCTTCAAACGGAAGAAAAACGCAGCTCACGAACCGCTCTCCTCTAGATCGTACCTACGTTTTATCTCTTCATCGGGTCCAAGAGAATATCGAGAATTTAAAGTGATGCCATATCTCATGGGCGGATCCAGCAATTTGGCAACCATGAATTCATCCCATTTGAACGTACGAGAAATAATCGATTCCTTGCGAGGGCCCATGGCCCTTACTAATCGATTGTTTCTCATGCATTCAAATGGAAATAATAAGCAGTTGCCAGATTGCTGGGTCCGCCTTTGCCATAGCTTTGAGTTCCAAATTTCGTCACTGGTTCAATTTATGACAAAAATTGAGAAAACGGTTGAATGTTTTTCAATTATCGAGCCCTAAGGACACGCAGAGGGTTTTGAGCAAGCTTTGAGAGATGCACGACTGATTAATTCAAGATAGAATAAACTTTCAACTAATTCATAAATTCTATACAGTTCAAGTCTTTGAATTAAACCTTTCTAAGGTTTCTTTTATAAGGTTTCTACCGAAGTATTTTTAACAATAATTAACTCGAGCTCATTATATTTAGGTACTTACCTAATTTCAATTTATCGTAGGTTCCAGTTGAAAGCAAGCTATGTGATAGGCGCGCGGGGCGAAGATACAGACTGAGAGAAATTCACTTGTTCCAACAACCGGAATTAGCTGTTAAGAAGAAAGTCAATTAAACAGAATTTTCGTTTCGAAATCCTAGAATTCCTGTTACATTTATCAGACTTTCGGGTTCACGGAAATTCCGGTTACATTTTAAGGAATTCCGGTTACCGTGGCTGTGAGACTTCTGTGAAATAACTCCCTAAATGGTAAACCGATTAATGTAATCGGAAATTTGAAATACTCATTGAATTTATGACAATGCCTAGCGATGTCCAAATCGGGGGGGGGGGGGTACCCTTGCCCCTGGCGGTACTCTCCTTGGGAGGAAAATCAGGGGCGGCAAGACTGCA
This sequence comes from Trialeurodes vaporariorum, assembly GCA_011764245.1. NCBI lineage: Eukaryota > Metazoa > Arthropoda > Insecta > Hemiptera > Aleyrodidae > Trialeurodes > Trialeurodes vaporariorum. Next base: position 2,473,030 of record VMOF01000001.1, read on the forward strand.
TTCTTGATGTGTCCCCCTCTCTGGAAACCACGGCACGTTCCTGGTCCAAATAATTTCGGGGTTCACCCCGTAACTCAAAATTTTCAAGCGGCTTGTGATATCTTGTGATAGCTCGTTTTAAAGGACATAAAATTCGAGGACTTTCGTAAACCGGAGGTCGATATCGTTTTTTGTCTTCGATACATCCTATGTAGTCAAACTTCGATTTCGACCCATGTTCAAAAAATCAGAACTCCCATTTGAAAAGTCGGAATTTAAAAAACTAGGTGTCCAAAATACTCTAGAGTGGCAATCAAATATTGTTGTTTGTTTTCAATATATCGAATGGCAAAGTTTGATTTTTACTCGTTATCAAATTTCGATAAATCGAAAACCAAAAATGATATAGACCTTCGGTTTGCGCCAAAATGCTCAGTTTTGTGTGCCCTTTCGAGCAACGTATCATTTAATAGGGGTTGTGCCTCGGAATTTTTGAGATAGCCCTCCTATGGGGCAATTTTTTTTTTTTTTTTTTTTTTTTTTTCAAATGGGAGTTCTGATTTTTTGAAAATGGGTCGAAATGGATGTATCGTGTAGTTATGGATGTATCGAAGACGAAAAACGATATCGACCTCCGGTTTACAAAAGTCCTAGAACTTTATGTCCTTTAAAACGAGCTATCACAAGATAGGGGTTACCGTTTGAAAATTTTGAATTAGGGAGTGAACTCCCCCCCCCCGAAATTTATACCTACGCCAAGAAGTAGTTCCCATTAAGTTATGAACATCCCTGGTTTTTTTTTTTTTTTTTTTTTTATACATATATCTTCAACCGTTCAAAATTAGACCGGGGGTGTCTCTTATGAAACATTCTGTATTTAGATTATTATGCCGATGGAAAATGTCTTCAGCGACCTATATTTACCTTGCCACTTTTATAACTCAACTTTTTATGTTTCGTTGCGACTTTTCTTCGTTTTTTTACCCTCGATTTTGTTTAAATTTGTATCATTGCAGTGTGATAGGCCTCCAAAGTAGCCTCAAAAATGTCATCCGCATAGCACGTAAACCATAAGTTAACCAGTACCATACCCACGGATCAGGAAACAAACCGTAATGAGAAAAAATAATCACACATTGCACATTGGAATCCAACGTTGTAGGCACGACCACCACACCATGAAAAAGGATGATCCCAACCAAAGCCATCTGAGGACAGACTGGATTTTACCGCAGCGCTGACCAGTCCTAAGTTCACTCTCATGAAGAACTTTGACGTGTGTTACGTATCACGTGACTTTAGTCTACGATGACTATGATCAAGAAAACGCTGATTCTTTACCGCAATGTTACATAATTTAAAATACAAACATTGATCCACAATTAGTTATACATTATGATTTTTTACTGTTTCTTTGAAAAAAAAAAGTTTGATTGAATCTAATAATGGAGACGTGGTAGTTCTGAAGGGCATTTCTTATCATTCGCATGAGAATGGGCCTCTTGCAAACTTTTGCTGTGAGCAAATGAATCGTCCAATCTGATGTGAAAACCAGCAAAAATCAGGAAAATCACATTCATAAAGACTAAAATTGAGTAATAAGCTCACAAAACTGCGATACATAACGGTAAGAATGTAATGGCAGCTCAACGCAGGTATCGTGAGAGGTTCCTGTCTAATTTGTCACTTCCTCTACAGAAAACACATATAGTCACAGATATATGTCTCAATTTAGATAGGAATCTCCCATGATGCATCTCTCCGCCATTAAACCCGATTATGAGAGTGAATTTCGTGACTTTTTAGGGTACTGAACGTCATTTTCACAGGTTTAAATCTACTCTTCAATTACCTATGGCGAAAATTTGCAAGAGTCCATTCACGAGAAGTCTTGCAGTCATTCCAGTAGTTCTAGGGGGAGGGGGGAGGGGGGAGGGGGGGAGGGGGAGGGGAGAGGGGGGAGGGGGAGGGGGGACCCCTTCCCCATTAAAAAGATAACTCAGAACGACGATTTCCACTGACCCCCCCCCCCTTCTACCTCTACCCCACCCCCTCCATCCCTTTTCCATCCTCGCTCATCAAAATATACAGATTTAAAAATCCAACTTTAGTGACATTTAGGTAAAGATAAAAGCGAATTTATTGCACTTTAATCTCGAAGGTTTTGAACACTCACTACAGGTAATAATTTGATAAAATAATGGTAATGTTTGCTGACTTAACAGAAAAGTTATGAAGCAATGGTGCTGCCAAAATTTTTTTTGAGGGAAGGGAGGCGGAGGGTTTGAGTTGACGCACCTACTGTTCACACACCCCATTCACCGGGGGATCTGGGGGTATGGAATATCCCCCAGGTTTACGGGGGGTACGGGGGTCCATCCCCGAAAATTTTTGAAAATTTGACCCCTTGAGAACTCATTTAAATGGGGTTTCGGGTTTTATTTGAGAGAAAACCGAGAAAAAATTTATGGGGTGGAGATTTTTTTAGGGGTGTGGGGGGGGGGGGGGTTCTTTCTCCATTCCGATGATATTTATTCTTCAACTTTCATTTTCTAACCATTTAGAATGGTTTTTTAATCTGTCCAATTGGGTGTCACCCCCAGGCCCCCGAAAATTGCCCTTACCTAAAATCCGGTGGAACTCGTGGCAAACTGTCCTTTCTTCCTTCCACCCATCCTTTTCACCTTCAACTACCTTAACTTTTTCCTTCCTTTCGTTATCCTCCTCTTTCTCCTTCCCCTATTTCTTTTCTTCTCTTTTTTTCTTCTTTTTCCTTTTTTCCCTTTTTGCATTTTTCTTTCTCTTTTTCTTTTCTTTTCCCTTCTTTTCTTTTCGTTCTCTTTCACTCCGTCAGGTGTCACCCCAAGGATGGTGGCACCCGGGGTAGGGTGATTCTTATTTTTTAGAATTCCGACATTGTTTTGCGAACGCTCAATTTTTTGTTCTTTGTGGTCTACAAAATTGACCCATATCAAGCATTATGAAAAAAAAAATAAATAAATAAATGGACGCTCAACCGCAAAATGGGCGTCAGTACCAAATATGAGTTTTTGGAGGTTTTAATAGTCAATAATGGTGTAAAATAGCCACATTGGGGTCTGCGGGGCTGAAACTTTCATTATATTTGGCATATCTGCAACTCTAGGGCCGCAAAAGTCCATTTTATGATTTGCGTAAAATGCTCTCGCCGAGCTCCGCCCGTTTACACAGCATCACCGATATCGGTGACCATCGGAAACCATTCCTAAAATCATACGGCAAGTAGTTAACTATTCGTACGCACCTGTACCGTTTTAGTCTATCTTTAAAAATGAAGGCGCACCCATAAAAAGTAAGACACGATTTCCCGATCGAATTGGGGGATCTTCCAGCGAGAGCATTTGAATCGGATACTTGGAGCTGTACGTGGCGACATTACGTCAACGTATGACCCCTCTCTACCTCTTTTCCCTTTCAGATACGGTCCGGTCTCTAATAAAGCCGGTCTGTTCTATGATGTCGTCCATCTTTCTCTCTATTTCTCATTTCTCTCCAATTTTCTCTTCCTCCCTTTTATTCCTTTCATTGCCGGCTGGACAGCAGCCCACCGGGAAATTGTCCAGTTTCGTGGTAGATGAGACCACCACTACCCCCCCCCCCCGCACTTATAGGCCTTCGTTTTTGTTGCCTCAGCCATTCTGACGTTTACGAGCCGCTATTGCTTTTACACATACTGGCAACTAATCTCTTGTCCGTCCCCTCTATTTATGAGCCCAGGAAACAAAATTTCCCATGATGCATCTGCCAGAGGGGGACAGATGATATTTTTACCAATCACACAAACTAGATCAGTCTAGTTCAGTCACCCTCCTATAGTTGCAATTCGGCTAATTAGATTAGATTACTTTGTGCTCATTTCGTTTTAAGAATCTTTGGGCGGGGCAAGAATGCGACAAGACTGATTAAACATATGACGTCTCTAAGCCATCATAAGCTAAGTCATAAGTTCATCTGAACCGATTATAAAACCGAGGGACGTCTAATTGCTACTTTCTTCGGAGGAGGGAGGGTGGGAGGCAAAGCCCGATGACCCAGCCCTTTCCCCGTTTTTTGTTTGTCTTTCACGCCGCAGATTAGAATATTTCCCCCGCAAAATTCCATTTCTTTCCCTCAGAATCAATGTTATCCATCGTTTAATCTAAACCAGCGGGGCGGGGGGGGGCCTCTCTTCCTGATGTCCCTGATACTATACCGAAATTAGTTTAAACGACGAAACAAAGCAAATCATGTTTAACTAAGGCATTGTAGTGATATTTTACGAAAACTGTCAATACGAACCCGGCTTCTAGATGCGTGCCGGGGGCATTGCCCCATGTGGTCTTCTCCGAGGGCACCAAAATCGCTCGGCACATTTTGTCCAGTGGTAAGATTCGCCGTTGAATTTATACCTTCAGGTAAAATTTGTAACTGCAATTAATATATGTCTATGTGTCTGTGTATGTAAATTCAATGTGTATCCTCTGTATATCGATGAATTGTGTAATTACATGTCTAATAACTGTTCCACAGCAACAATAACAACAAGTGAGATTAGTACACAATTTCTCAACCAGAGTGCGCTATTTATTACGGAATTTTAGTGAATTAGTAAAATCAAGCATTTCAAAAGGTTCTTTTATGTAAACCAATGAGTAAAATCAACTCCGAGACATTGGTGTTTTCAACTAATTACAAGTAGTAAATACTACACTTTACAATTAGTCATTTCAAATGCGTCATGTGTTGCTTGAACTAATGAATTAGTAAAAAATAATTGGGGGATAATTTTTGTCAATTAGTAAGTTCAAGTAATTATTTTGCAGATTCAAGAAATGAGAAAGGTCAGTTAAACTATTCACAATTAGTAAATTTAAGCAAAGTTAAAATAGTAGAAACAACATTTAAATGTGGTGTCCATACTTTTAACTAATTGAAATAGTTGAATTAACCAGAGGCGGACTGGCCCCCAAATTCGGACCGGGAAACCAACTTTAGACCGGCCCATATGGGGGGGGGGTGGGGGGACACCCCCACCTAGGGGGGGTTTGGGGGGGTAGCCCCCCCCCCCGAGAAAATTGTGGTATTTTCACAGTCAAAAGCAACCATCTGAAGCATGTTTGGGTCATCAATTTCATTATTATATGATCGCTGACTCTCTGCGTTTTTGCAGGGTAGAGACTGTCATTTTATCTTAGTCACGATAGAAAACCTAACCTAACCTAACCTGGGGGGGGGGGTTTGCCCCCCCCCCCCCCGAGAAAATTTTGGTATTTTCACAGTCAAAAACAACAATCTGAAGCATGTTTGGGTCATCAATTTCATTACTATATGATCGCTGACTCTCTGCGTTTTTGCAGGGTAGAGACTGCCATTTTATCTTAAATATATTAAATATAAAAAAGTAAAAAAAAAGAAAAGCACTTTTCAGGGCTACCTAAACATTCTGAAATATTTCCTCTCTGCTTTCGTTCCAGCCCTAATGAAGCGAATGATCGGCCCGGCCTGGTCAGATCCACACAAAACCAGCCCTAATGAAGCGAATGATCGGCCCGGCCCGGTCGGACCCACTTAAAACGAATGAATATAGCCCGCCCCGGCCCGACCCGAATTTATCGAATGCTAGGCCCGGCCCGGCCCGTCCAAAACGTGTTGAGTAACCGGCCCGGCCCTGACGTATCGAATGATCGGCCCAGCCCAGCCCGGCCCTGAAGTATCGAATGATCGGATCGGCCCTAAAAAATCGAATGAATGATCGGCCCGGTCCGGCCCTATTCGAATGATCGGCCCGGCCCGGCCCTAAAAAATCGAATGACTGGCCCGCAGCCCAAATTTACCAAGTATAAATACATGCACGGCCTCACTTTTATCTTTGTCTCTGGTGTTTTCCTTCTTTTTTCTTCCTCTCGCTCTTCTTTTTTCCTTTTTTCTTCCTTTTTTTCTTCCTTTCTTTTTTCTTTTTTTTTCTCTTTTTTTCTTACTTTTTCCCCTCTCACGATCCAACCGGCCCTAAGTGGCCGCGGCCCACCGGGAAATTTCCCGGTGTCCCGGTGGGCCAGTCCGCCTCTGGAATTAACTCTGAGCTGGTTTAGACCTAGCAGTTATTTTTTTCAGTGTAATGCAATTCAAAATTCAACGATGATTCTACCGACGAAGAAAAAGATTACAGATAAGAGTATATTTACATGCGCTACATTAAAACCACTTGATTGCACTGATTATTAATCCGTTTGCACTTCGGTGGAATCGCCGTTAAATGAAGAATTTCATATATTTTCGCGAAACGATAATCCTGACTACGTAGAACATGATTTGTAGATTAATTCAAAATTAACTACTAAGCCCAGTGGCGGCTCCAGGGGGGGGGGGCTGTGAAATTTTGAAATTTGAAGCTTTGGCGGAAGCAATTTTGGGCTATTTTTTATAGAAAAAAGGCAAAATTTGAGGGTGATTCCGAGTTGGCCCAAAAAGTCCGAGTTGGCCCAAGCCGTTTTTTTGCCGCATATACCGAGTTGGCCCCTGTCTGGAAAAACAGCGTTTCCGAGTTGGCCCAAGAGACAACAAAAATAAATAAAAAATAGAGCACTTGGCAACGTGGCATTTTACGAACGAGGAAAATCAGGGTTTGTCAACCGAATTTAAATTACAAGATTCAGAAATTAGCTCCGTTCTGAGGTATTTTTTTGGTTTACCGCTTCTCCCACCATCTGAAGTTGAGGATTGTTTTTGCAAGGATTTGATGTCAATAAAACGCTTAGGATCTGTACCTCTAGATAATTTTTTGATTATGTGTTGAAAACGTACATTCAGCCTGATTGCTTCTCATTCAACTTATGAAGATCGGACAACGAACGGTTGTGAATCTTTCCATGCCAAATTAAATGCCGAGTTCAGTTGTACTCATCCAAATATTTTTTGTTTCATCAAAACTCTTCTAAAAATACAGGCTGACACTTCCATTAAACTTGCCACCAAAATACCTCTTCCTGCAACCAAACGACAGACGAGGAAGAAAGAGTTCCTAATTGAAGGTGTGGAGGAGTACGCGTCAAATCACGATTGCCTTACTTTCATTAGAAAAGTTTCCGGTAAATTTTTACCAATTTCTAAGAAAAAAGTGCATTAGCTATTTTTTAGTATATATTTTTCGGTGTGATATCAATTTTTTGACGCGACGGGCTTTAAACACCCCCATATCCTATCATAGAGGTAAGCGACGTTGACAAATTACAACATTTAAATATATTTTTATTTCTTCTATTGTTTTCGGCTTGGGCCAACTCGGACGGGTGTTTTTTAAGCCGTGGGCCAACTCGGATTTGGCAATTTGGGCCGACTCGGACTTTTTTGGGCCAACTCGGATGCTCCCAAATTTGAGGCTTCCGGGGGGTTGGGGGAGGGGGGTGTGCCCCCGTGCCCCCGCCCCTGTGCCCCCCCCCGGTGGATTCGTCACTGACAAGCCTATGATCTCCCCTCCGTGTTCTGTAAGTATTGAACAAACGCGATTTTCAAAATTCGCGCCATCAAATAATCCATCACACGCAATAGACTGTTTTAGTAGAGCGATATATCGTATCGATTGCCGTCCGAGGGCCTCTGGTTCCAAACAAACTCTGGTTCAATGTAATTTCCCCATAAGCGAACTTTTGAACGGAAATTTAGGGTATTAAATCAAACAATAAATGCGACCTTTTTGCGATTATGAATTTTACGTCCTCGAAAATGCTTAATTATGCCTGGTTCCTTGACTAAAACTGCCGAAATCAATAAGATAATACAGATTAAATGTTGCATTTGTAGGTTAGAATCGCCAGAAATCCCGCCAATTCCACAACAACAACAATAACATTTGGGTGATTCCAACCTCCAAACGCATCGTTTAATCTGCAATATATTGTTGATTTTGGCAGTTTTACGGGTGGAACCAGGCAAAATTAAGCATTTTCGAGGACGTAGAATTCATAATCGCAAAAAGGTCGCATTTATTGTTTGATTTAATATGCTAAATTTCCGTTCAAAAGTTCGCTTATGGGGAAATTACATTGAACCAGAGTTTGTTTGGAACCAGAGGCCCTCGGACGGCAATCGATACGATATATCGCTCTACTAAAACAGTCTATACCGCTCCTACTTTGGCGTGCTCTTTCTCAAAGACTATGGCATCATATCGAAACAAACATTCGTGCTAAAGAGTGCATCTGTTGTTTTGTAGAACTTGCCTCCAAAAATTACCAATTACCTCGATGGATGCGATGCCACAGCGGATTTTAGCATTGATTCTAAATAACTATATGCAGCTTAGAAACCGCAAGCACGTGCATTTGAAATTGCTAAAATGCACTCCTTCATTGAAAAACAGCAAACAAGAAAATCTTAGTGATTATCAAAAGGCTAGATGATTTTTCCACCAGGCTTTTATTCTGACGGAAGCCAACGCTGGGGCTAATGAGATTCAAACAAGACTTTTTAAGTAATAACTTAATAACTTTTACCACCAATAACTTTGACTTTTACAACCATAGTTTTTTATTCTCCTACGTGCGTTGCGCGTATTTTTTAGACTCAAAAAACCAATTTTTTTTTTGGTTCCAAAAATTGAAAAAATTGAAAGAAATTGGTTTACCTGACATTTTTTTAATTGGACTTTCATGCACACCTTGAAAGCTCTTTTAAAGAGGAATCTTTTGGTGTAACTGTAAAGTACAAGTCAAAATAATAATTTGGGCGAAAGTTATAGGACTTTGAAAATTTAACTTTGAGGTCCCCTCCCCCTTCCCAGTTGACCAAAATTAAAAAACTGGACATTTCTCGACGGGCTCTATCGAGATTCCGAAGATCGAGATAACATTTTTCAAAATAATGAAGGTTATTATTGTAAAATTTAACGTTCTACAAATTAGTTCAGGTGCATTTTGGCCCAAAAAACCATTATTGGTTTAGGCGTTACATAGATAGAGCTTTTGAGTATTGAGAGCTCCGAGTATTTCCGGAACATTTTCGGGGTCAAGGACTGGAGCGATTTTGACGAACTTAGGCTATTCGTATTCGCCTGATTTGTCTGCGTTTTTTGATGTATAGAAACCTTTTGTTCCAACTTGCTCTCGATTCAGAGCTAAAATGGCTGGACTAGTTCAAACTGTCAAATATCCGATCATTTACGCTCACCTAGATGACCGGTCGTAAATTTGAAGTTTGCGCGCTCACGGTCTACCAACCTCTACTGTAGCAATCCGTGAAAATGTTGACCCTAATCCAACCCTAATCATAATGAGGCGGTCCTCAAAGTCAACCGCAAATCCTCGAATAATATATTGATAGAAGTAGACGTAACCTGCGCTCGACTTACATACTAAACTTAATCCTGAATCCTTAATCATGGTCATAAGCTAACGGTCAACAAAATATTTGTTATCAAGTTATCAATACTGCTCACTTGCAACGTCACCGTAAACGTCAACAACGTCATCAAGAAACTCCGACTCACTTCCACGTTTCACGAAACGGTTGTTTTGAATTGTGTCTTGAGAGTTGACAAGATATCGCCGAACTACACATTCACCTCCGAAACTCCCGTGAAAAGGTTCTTTATCGTCATCATTCCATATTTATTCTACTAATTATCATGGTAAGTCTTTTTTCTCCTGATTCTTTTACTCTGATCCTTCTAATTTTGTGATTTTCAACTGAAAGTTCAGTGATAACCTCAATCAACTGTAGTGTGTTTACTACCTGGAGTTAAATGTCTTATGTTTTTTTAAGGACTCGGAGAAAATAGGAAAATCTTGTCCACAGCCCTGATCACATGCTCAATAGAGCTTACTGTGCAGAGCGAGCGCTTTTTCATTGACAACTTGCAAAAATGTCTGCGACTCGCAGATCTCAGGTCACAGGCTGGATGGTGCGGTATGCTGGAATTAGAGCAGTTGCATTTTGAGTATCAGGTTCTGACAAGTATCAAGGCCTGCTTCTGAACTGCATCATAATGCATCCGTGAGCGGTTGGTTAGCAAAGAGTTTTGATCTGTTGCTAACTCACTGCTGTGGTTTGATGCATTTCAAAAGCAGGCACCGCTATTCGTCCGAGCCTGATATTCAATTTTCATCTACTCTACCGAGTGCTCACTGCTCCCTTCTTGTAAACCCACCAACAATCTTGTGTTTTGCACTCACATTGCACATCCTCGTCATCATCACTATTGGCATTAAAGTAATTTCTGACCAAATTCTCAGAGATTTCTACCTAGTGTAAAGTGCATGTATGCTCCGTAGTTTTGAATGAAGCAACATTAGTTTTTGCTAAATTTTTAACAGTCTAGACCTTCATAGTGTTACTACAGATTTTTAAGCCTCCAACCATCAAAATTGGGTGAGAATTGCGGATGTAAATCCAAGCAGTTGCTTTCTGCTAGTGAGAGCAAAACTCAACTCCTATCCTACCTGCTCTCATTAGACATATCATTAAAAATTGAGAGAAGTACTGCTAGTTCAAACAAATATCTCCCTTAGAGTGTTGAAAGTGAAAGAGTGGTGCAATCAGACGACTGATTTCACCAACGATAACTGTTGAATTACATCGTTCAGCCATCCCTCAGCTTCATCGAGGTTCTCCATCATCAAGGCCCTTTATTGTACTATATTTACCGTAACTTTCTGAAAAAATGATCGAAAGGGAAGCTTAAACATTTTGCGCCAAAGAATCCAAGAGCTGATGTTGAAATTTCTTTTCATTTCTTATTTCAGCCTGCTTCACCTAGTGCTGCGTCCGTAGGTGCTGCCGGAAGGTCGCCTCTCAAATCAGGAGCTGGACCTCGCACCGCAGGAGCTGCAGTAAGACAAAGGTAATCTTTGACTATTTCCCTTCATAGCCCCAGGAGGCGAATTTGCAACTTTCACTTACTATGCTTTGTAAACTGATTATCAAGCCAAAACTGATATGTTCTTGCACAGACAGCGAGCCGCATGATCTGTCATCAGTCTTCTTTCATAAAACGAGCTCTTTTTTGTATTTTTTCATGATGATCCTTAGAGTGCGTTCCAGAGACTTTACTTGAGATCTACTTGACTTGACTTGGCTTAAAAATACTCAAGTTGAGTTGAGAAGTGAAATGAGAACTCAAAAAAAAAAAAAAAGAAAGAATAAACTATGATTTTGTTGATCGTACGATATTTTGGTATTTTCATGCACATATTTTATGTTTTTTGGCATGTTATCAATAAAGTTTTGATACTTTTGAGTCATGTAGAAAGTATAGAAGTGAAGGCCGATCACCGATTCTTGTACCTTAATGACGCAACAATTTCACAAACGACGAATCACCGCTCAAGGAACAGCCCCCACCTCCGGATTTATAGTACGGTACTGTGAACCTTGAAGATGCAAAACATGGTGGCTAGATTTGATTGGCCTCCACCTCTATACTCCCCATCATGCTTCTGGATCAATTCTTTCCGATGATACCTGGTATCGATCCTTTCCATCCATCCATGAAAAACTAACTGTCCAAGGCAGGTCCTCTCTACTCTATCTATATTAAATAGAAAGGGCTTAAACGGACCCATCACCAGTTGGTTAAGTTTAAAGCTAGTCAAATAGTAACGCTTTTATCAACTTGATCATCTTAAACCTCTGTTTTTTTTTCTATCTAGGAAATCTACAATGACAACAACAGCCTCCAGAAGTAGGAATACTGGAAATGGTGGTATGTGGAGGTATTACACTGATGATTCACCGGGTGTTAAAGTGTAAGTTAATAGTTTTCTGTTAGCATTTTTCTCAAACAACAACAAGCTGCCTGTTGTTTTTTTTTTTTTTTTTTTTTTTAAGATCGCTTTTTACTTTCCATGCTAAAACAAGAAAAGTGGATAAATTGATTGTTCCAAAGTTTTCAGAGTGTTTAGAAGGGTGGGGGGGGGGAGGGAGGGCATTGAGACAAGAGAGAGAGAAAAGATCGTAGAGAGAGACACAGATTGACCAAAAAAATTCCAAGAGCATACCAGTCCTAGTGTGCTCTTGAGATATCTCCTTTCCTCAGGTTTCACGCTTGATACGGTTTCCCTCTTGTCCCCTTTCCTCACAGTGAGGTACCTTGGTAGGTACCTCCCTTCCTTTCTACTCCTTTTTTGTATCCTCAGTCCAGTCGTTTGCTTTGAAATTCAAGCATAACGAACGCAAGGTTTGGGCGGCTGGATTTTACTACTGCTACTACTACTACTACTTTTTCTGTTTTTAAAAGCAGCTGTATAAATTTTGAGTAAAAAAATAAGGACAAACAAGTTGGCGCATCCAACGTGTCTTCACTGAAGAAACAACTACGAAAATGTGACATTTTTGGCAAAATTAAGTCATTGATGGGAACACACTATGTAGAGTAAGTGGCACACTACTACGTAGTAATTTTACGTAGTTGAGCGTGGTAGCTATCACCAATACAATAGGGACGCAGTGTTTTGTGTCTCCTGTAACATTACCGAAGTTCCATTTCAGTGGAGTTGTTTCTAAAGCAGTGGCGTAACTAGGCATGCATGCGCCCCCACGCAAAAAAAGGAGCTGCGCCCCCCCCATCACCTTCCGTCCCAACCCCTCTCTTCCCCACTCCAATCTTTACCGGCCTATGACCTCGGGGCTTCATAGAACACATACTCCGATGAAAGAAAAGTTATGAATCAATTTTTTTTTTTTTTTGTAAATTTTAAATCAAAAATCGCCTACTTTTCAAAACTTTTTCATTCGTGCCTTAATTGTTGCGAATTCGTCAATACGTCTTCCAAAATCCATCTCTTTCTATCAATCCGCATTCTATCATCTTCGTCTCTGTTTTCCTATTTTTTGTTCTTCTCTCTTTCCTTCTTCTCTTCTTTTCCTTTTCTTCCTTCGCCCTGCATTCTCCTTCTCTCTCTTTGCGCCCACCAACGCCTTGCGCCCCCCCGCAATTGCGGGGGCTGAGGGGGCTATTGTTACGCCACTGTTCTAAAGCGATGATGTGCTTGATGGAAAAGTGTGAGCTGGTGCTCTTTAAATGCTCTTCATTTATGGCTTGGTTATGTAATGTTTAGAACTTTAAGACTATTCTGCTCCTAAAGCTCTAGATTCAACTGCAGTAAGCAGCTGCTGAATTTTAGCACTAACTGTAAAAGCCTTCTTGCAATTGGCTGTTGATGACATGTATGAGATGCACAGTAATGTAACCACAGATTTGTTACATATATCTCAAATATCAGAAAGCTATAAAAACAGGAAGGCAAATACGCCAAGACGCAAAAAAAAGAAGAAAAATCTATCCATCTTATTGTTTCGTGTTTTTCCTTGGAGACATCTACAATCTACATAATTGCTTTTCTTCTGTTTTTCAGGGGTCCAGTTCCTGTTTTAGTTATGTCTCTCTTATTCATAGCGTCAGTTTTTATGTTACACATCTGGGGAAAATACACTCGCTCTTAAGTCTCCTGTGCCGCTAACCACTCTCTCAATATCTCTCAAACTGGTTGATTCGTATTCGGAAGATAAGTTGCGGGGATATTCTTTGTATTTATTTGGATTTTTTTTTTCTCTTTATTTTATATCAAATATTTATAATTAGGTTAATGTACATTCTAATTTTTATCTATTTCTATCATATAAGTAAGTATAAAAAAATATAATAATTTTGAAAAGTTATTGTTTGCTCTGATTATTTTCGGGATAGATAATGGCCAGCCTAATTCGTTTCAATTTTGAACTTTTAATCCTCTGCGTGAAATCCTGATGATTACCAATTCATCCAGTTTCTCCAACTTTTCTGAAAGAATCCTGCGTAGAAAATTTTATAGAAAAGGACCTGTGGTATTCCACTTAGCAAAAGTTCCCCTTAGAAAATTGCAGTCGTATGGGAGGTTCCACAAATCCACAGTGCTGAAAAAACAATTCCACATGGCGAGATATTCCCCTTAAAGGACATTCCACACAACAAACTTTCACTGTATTATTAAGAATACAAATAACAGTGAAGATGGAGACTAAATGTGGCAGAGCTTGGTAGAGGGGAGAGGGTACACTTACATTCTAGTCACTCAACTCAAGGAATGAAATTGGAAAAGCGATGGTATAGAATGTGAAGTCCTGTTGCCATAGAAATGTATGTAAAGGAATAACGTCAACTATGCACAATGAGATCCTGGGGGGTCATCATGGAGGATCGGATCGTTATCTTTATCATAATCTGCTACAGCAAATGGGCTTACGACTGCGCAACTTAATCGCGCAGGTAACCCCCTCCTCACCTTTTTTTACTTCAGTCGACTGAGATTATGACAGCCCCCAACTCATCAGCTCCTTTCGTCTGTTTCCATCGTTATAAGAGGCTCAAAATGATTCGATCATAAAAGCCACCCGTAAAGTTATAATGTACTCGATCCGATTACAATAACAATATTGATCCGATCCTCTGGAATCACCCTCGTGTGCTGTGCATGAGAGAAAAGTAAAAGTTGAGGAGTTCTTCTATAAAAGGGCGGATACGCGTATCCGCCCTTCTTGCGGAGATCGCTTTACTGGAATCCTTAAGCCCTAAGCTACCAGAATATATATAGAGTGAATATGTTTCTAACGTTTCCCACAAAAATAACAAGTAACATTTGCCGAAAATCACGTATTATTCGGAAAAATTTTAAATGCAGACTCGGGTCTGATGATTTTTGGTTTGTTTTTCTCTCTCTCTCTCTCTTTTTATGAAGTGTTTGAAAACAGGGAAAAATCATACAAAATATTTGTTGGGAGTTTAGCGGAATATATCATTATTGTAAATACGTTTGGCAACACTACTGTAGTTATGCACAAATTAAGTCACTATCGCACCGATTACATCAACGATACGCCGCGAACGCATGGTTATCAAAAGATGCGGCGGAACAACATAAGTAACATCAAGCTTCATTTTTTATTCAACCTCTGCTTTAAATGTGAAAAAAAAAATTGTTGTAGGTCTGAAAAAAATTGATCAAAAAATCGATGGCCGGTAAAAGGGCGGATAAACTGTTTTTTGAAAAACGCAATTGTGAAAAAACCGTAAGTGCTAGAGGTTTACAATTTTTTGCATTTTATTCCTAATGGTTTGATCTATCTAAAAAACTTTAGTTACTGAAAAAATTCCATAAACTTTTGAAACTACAGGCTTTTTAAACAAAGAAACGTGTTTTTCTCACAACTATAATTTTGCTTATCCGCCCATTTACCGAAGAACTCCTCAATTATGAACAATCCATAACTCTTTGAAAAGCGTTTGGAAATATTTTTCTAAAGGAATGTGTAATTAATAAGTGTTTAAAAGTCTTTATGAGAGCTTTATTAAAAAGCTTTAAAAATTAATTGTTACTCCTCTTTTGTTCCAAGGACTTAGATTTTGGATCAGGTAGACTGTCTGCAATACTTACCACAATGCATTTAAAAAGATTCTTCAGCGTTCAGTGCCAATTCCTGCCAACAGAGCACTACCATTCAATTATGTCAAATAACAGGCCGAAAGTGATTTATATTTGAGAAAATAGAGTGTCAGTTACTAAGTAATCATCTGAAGAATGTCTCTGCAAAATATCTCGTCAATAACTTCTAAAATAAAGCTGAAAGTACCAAAAAATGAAATAACGCATTTTGATACAAGAATCAATTTGCGTTATTTCATATTTTGGTACTTTCAGCCTTATTTTTGAAGTTATTGACGAGATATTCTGCAGAGACGTTCTTCAGATGGTTATCTAGTAACTGACACTCCGTTTTCTTAAATATAAATT
Source organism: Trialeurodes vaporariorum (assembly GCA_011764245.1). NCBI lineage: Eukaryota > Metazoa > Arthropoda > Insecta > Hemiptera > Aleyrodidae > Trialeurodes > Trialeurodes vaporariorum. The sequence continues at coordinate 2,488,785 of VMOF01000001.1, forward strand.
ATTTTCGGCCTGTGATTTGAGTTTAATCGAACGGTAGCACTCTGGTGGCAGAAATTGGCACTGAACGCTGAAGAATCACCTTACGCATCACTGGTGGCCTACCTGGGCTAGATCTAAGGCGCAGTCTCACATTCTTCAAACCGTCAACTGTAATTGCAAGAGGAAAAGGTAACAACATGATGAAAGTATGTACAGTGAAACCGTGTAACATTTTTTAAACACTGAATAATCAAAACAAAACCTAGACAAAAAGTAATAAATAAATAAAGTAGCTCCCTGAACAAATCAAATTAGATTGTATGAAAAGACATGAAACAATTTCTATCTTTTGTAACACACAGATACACATTACACTTCACACATTTGATAAGGGTTTTAAGACGGCAGTAAGGAGATCGACACTTTTTGCGAACCTTTCCCATGGCGGGCCAGTGATCTACTCGATCAAACCGAAGCTGAGGCAAACCCGCTCCTTTTGACTTCTTCTTTGCTAGCTCATCCTCAGAAAGCATTGAAGGCTGACAGCGTTTCAGCATAGAATTTTCTCTAAATTTGCACATGGTGATTGCGAGATCTTCTCGAAATTTGTTGAGGGTCATAATATTAAGAGTTGGGTCGTTCTTATCGGTGAAAACACGTCGGTACAAAACAAAAGCATTTTTGACAGTGGAGTCTAATAAAAGGTCAAACAGTTTGAAATACCATTCTTTCCTGTGACTACTTATGTGATGTTTAACTGAATAGGAATTAATGAGTTTCACGCTGCCCGTAATTTCATTGTATTGTGCAGCAGACATTGGACACTCAAGGTCCTCTCTTCCTCTATGTCTATCTTTCCGTATGACGATTTTTTTAGGCTCAGCACCAAGATAATTGCTCAAAAAAACTAACGGTCTGGTATCCTTCCACACAGTACAAGACAGTGTGACATCAGGAAGGTACGCGACATGCTCAATGGATTCTCCCTTCTTCATCTGCTTAGCCGCCTCGTCAGAAAGGAAAGCTGCGCCACGTACTCGAAATCTATCCATGGCGCCAAGGCCACAGATACCTTTTCGCCATAAGTAAATCATTAAGTCTACGCTTGTATGAAATTTGTCAAAATATAATTTATGATTGACATCAGGAGTAATAGACCTGCTAAGGCGCACAACAATATTAGCACGTTCTCCTAAATTTGGTTCTTCGGCTTTTACACTATCGATGTCAACCCAAGAACCCATGTGAACTTCAAAATCATACATGAAGCCACTTTCGCCACACAAAGTGTACAATTTATGGTTTTCTTTGTATAAGTTACGATCTGAATTAGACTCGGATTTAGTTAACCAAAGCTGTTCGACAACGCTTAAAGATTCTTCCCTTGGGATGGTCAAGAATTTTTCTTGTAGGAACTTTAAAACTGGTCTAATTTTATGAAGGCGATCTTGGCCGTTGGTTTCAGGGTCTGTTCCAAAATTCGGGTCATTAAAATGAAGAAGACTTCTGATTTGTTTGAATCTACTAAACGATAAACTCTCTTTAATCATCTCAATGCTACTGTATGATTGCCAGTAATCACGGAGCTGCGGTAAATTCACAACACTCATCATTACACAGATTCCTATGTATCTAATAAATTCATCGCGTGACAAAGAGAAAGGATTGTTTGAGTCTGGCTGAACAGCGAATCTGTTGGTTTCTTCGATGATTTTCAACTGCAGAAGTTCATCAAAAAAGTATGAAAAGAACTGAAACGAACTCTGTAGTCCTAAAACACTATCCGGTAACCCATCATAGCCTGTAAATTTAATACTATCCTGATCCAAGAGCAGATTACCCTTTTTCCAATTCAAGGGATTTTCCTCTTCAATAGAGGGTTTGAAAGGTGGTGCTGAATAAGTAGAACAATTATAGAAGTTATTTAAGTAGACAGTGTCTTCATCACTTGAGCCGCAACTTTCATCTTCACTGGACTTCAGAGTAGACTGAACTGCGGTAGTTTTTTCATCATCTGACAGGGGACTCTGAAATTGTCAGACAACTCGATTTTAGTCAAAGAGCACGAACAAATTGACGAAATATCGATGAAACAAGCAAATTTTCAAAGTAACTAACCTACACAAATTTCAAAATTGGTATTACGTAGAATAAACTACAATTTTTCTTTCCCCAACAAATTAAATTAAACTTTTGACAACTGCGTAATGTCACCGACAGACTTGAGCAAAACTAAGTCGTCGAAAACAACTTAAACAACAAATTAGTCCAGCAAGCAACTAAATTAGTTTTAAGTTGCTCAGGTAGACAAGTTACCTCATACAACAACAATAGTTGTCTACCTGAGCAACTAACAACTACTTTATACTATCAATTATATTCGACAGGTTTCACTGTACCACAGATCTGCATAGTAAAGAAAGGGATGCATTAATGTAGTTTCCTTATAATAACTGAGGCGTTATATGAAAAGAGGGGTTCTTTGCTGTTTTGTAATTGGAAGAAAAATGCTTTCAAAGTTTTGTAACTTGATTTCTACCGATCTGGCAATCTAGATGGCTAATGCTATTTTTTCCCCCTAAAACTAGGTTCATATACGGACAAAATGGCTTAAAGTTTTTTAAAATCCGTGTATTTCTGTGTTTTACACATTAGTTTGAAGTTGACTCCAAGGAATCCCTTTTTATGTAAAACGGGTCTCGCCGCCTTAAAGATACCACCAAATAGCAGGAAAAAATAAGTATAAGCTGATTTTTGGTAGAGTCCCTATATAGGTACTTTGAGAGTTGTGCCAAGTCTCTCCAAATGAAGAAGAAGAAGCGGACCAATGGAGCCCCCAAGAGGCAAATTGCAAATGGCGGATGGCCATCTGCCTCTGCGCTGTTGCCGCTATTTCGCTGTCTCTTATAGGTTAGGTTCAGCTTCAGATTCTCGACAATAACAGTCGTTATTGAAAGAGATAATGTTCTCCAGAATAACATTCCAGCAGTTAAAAAATTAACAATAATTACTGCGGTCACTGTTAATTCAAATGTGTCATGAAAGCTAGTACACGAAAAGCAAACAAACCCTCCGCCATATGCATTTGCCTCTTGGGGCTTTCTTGACATTCTAAATCTGAGAGCCAATCAGAAATTGATTCAACAATGGCACAACTCTCAAAGTATAGAGGGACTCTAATATTTGGCAGAAATGGTCCTCATGGTATGTACTTTCACCAAAAAAAAGTTCCTCAAGATATCTTGCCGGCATTGCCAGATATATCCAAAAATATAGCCCAAAATGCCTTTATATCGAAAGATATCGAAAACTATCAATTGAATCGAAAAATTGCTATGCTCTTCATGTTTCTGGAGTAATTTTTAATAAGAAAGATACTTTGCGTTTTTACGCTCTGACAACTCCTAAGCCCTCAAAACTGCGATCTAAGTTTTCGGCAATTTTTGGAGAACTTGAGACTCGCATCGCAATGCCCATTTAACGAAGTCTCGATTCACGAAAACACCTCGAAATCGCTGAGTTTTTAAGAAATTGAGCTGAGATGTTGGTGAGAGACTATTATTGGTATGACAAATCGATTAAAGTGTTTTACGCAGAAAAGGGTTCTTAGCCAAGAACCCCTTTTTTACATAAAACGCCTCAATTAGTATTGACTAAGAGAGCCGAAATAGGATAAAAAATTAAAATCACCTGGATACTGTCTGATGGATGAGTAGAACTTTTGGTACCATACGCTTTAAAGTGGAAATGGCGGTACGTTTGAACAGGAGCCGGATCATCCGTCGGTGAATCATCTTCTGGCGATGACCATGATCCTTCTGATTCTATTTGAACTGACACTGCAACATTTCAGAGAAGTTTCAACAAATTATAAACACCATTGTGTACTGAACTGGAGGGAAATAAATCCTTTATTTAAAACCAGAAATTATGCTAAAAAAAATGAAGAGCATTACTCACCATGAATTATTTTGGGCCAAAAACCCAAAAAATCCTCGGCCATATTTTGAAGATTTTTAAATAGTATTTTTTTAACACAATATTTTTATAATAAGTTGACAGTTCTAAAATTGGACTCATCTTTAACTAGACTTTAAAATGTTGAGTTCTTTCACTTCGAGATATTTTTTCATCAAGTTTGATCTACCTTCAAAAATTTTAAAAAATATTTTTGAGGCATCGCCAACAGCTTAATTTTTGGTACTCAGATGAAAATATTTTTACAACCAACGTCCCTGCATTAGAGGATCTGTAAAAGAACCATTTCCCGACTTTTTGGACTGCTTTCCTTCCTGCATTTTAGCGGTTCACATGCATTTTAGTGCTGAAAAATATGATCAGATTTTAAATTTCTTTGAAAAGCGAAGTTGACAAAAATGTCCGTCTGAAATTTTTAAAAACACTGTTTAAAGACTCTAAATTTTCAAAAATGTTTAGGCAGGTGTCTCTGAATCCCCCCTTCATCAAGGAAGGGGGGGGGAGGTTCCCCAGACCTCCTAAAAGAATTCCATAACGTAAGGATATCAAATTGAAAATTACTCCCTGTTCGGACCAATTTAAGCATTACACAATGAGAAGGGGCGGATTAAATATATAAATAACTCCAGCGGGCCGATCCTTGAAATTCACGACTTTTGGGTAGACTGGATAAGAATGGAAAACGGTGATTGGTGGAAACGAGTCACGTGGTTGCCCAGTCTAATCAAAATACGGAATGGATTAGATAATTTATCGGGCAGTCTTGGAGCACCCGACTAACTGGAGTAACTTATCTAATCCATTCCGTATTTTGATTAGACTGGGCAACCACGTGACTCGTCTCCACCAATCACCGTTTTCCATTCTTATCCAGTCTACCCAAAAGTCGTGAATTTCAAGGATCGGCCCGCTGGAGACTAATAACTTGATCTCCACTAATTTTGACATTTGAGATATAAAAAATAATTGGAGTGGAATCAACAGTAAGAGAATGTAGTTGGGGTCACACTTACACGGCAAATAAAATCCTGCATAAGGGTGGTTTCATTGGAAACTTCAAAGACTTCCAGTGCCATTCTACCAAAGTATTTTCCATGATTAATTTGATTCCCCATTTTTTCTTTAAAAATAGTCCAAACAATTTTATCCGTCAGTGAGGAATTAAATTCAAGGGCCTGTACCAGACATTTAATCAGCTCCATCCGCTGTAAATTTAAGTTTCCTTGCACAAGTGGATTGGCGGAATCAAAAGGGTGAATGATAGCGACCATCAACCTTCCGATTCTTTTAAAATTTATCACTAGGCAACGGGTAAAATGTTGAGATAAGGTAATTACACTGTTACAGTTTGTTTTTATGTACAGATAAAAGAAATGTTGAAATTATTTTCGAGCAATCAATGAGAACAAACCCACTGAAAAGCTCACTTTAAAGAAGAGCCATTACTTCAGACAGGAACTGCGATTGAGCCAGAATAATGATCAGTTCTCAGACCTCCCATTAGGATTCCCATCCTATACTGATTCTAATATATTCCTACAGCATCCAGTAAATGGGTTTAACGTAGGTACATGTGTTCATTGGTGACACACCGTGCAACGAAAGGTTTGTCGGGGAAAAATATCCACAGAGAGTCAAAATTAAGAAAAACACACCACTGTTTAGAAGAAAGAGGAACCAAACTAATTTTCTTCACAGGAAAAGGATGAAATAGGTGCTACAGTTTTGAACTGCAGTTAGCCCTATGGATTTGAGTATTCCATCAATATAGTTCGGAATAAGCCAACCCCTTTTGCAAGTCGGTACACCGATTACACTGACTTTACACTGAATTTACACTAATGGAGAGTAGCTCGCTACATCATTTTTCACAAATGACGAAATTAGCTTAGTTACGACTCTGCTTCCTAACCTTTGTCCATGTAGTTTGCATGGACGTTTTCTGAACTGATATACTAAGTAAACTTTTCTATTTATCATTAAATTCTTTCGATCAAATTTTTGCAGATCGAGGGCAGGCCCGGATTTACCCTTGGCGGCGCTCTAGACCCGACATTATTATCGGCGCCCCTCTTCTTCGTACCGCCCTCCCTCCCCCAGAAAATTTTGAGAATGTGAAGTTCTTGGGAAGCATTATAAGACCGTTTCAATGTCAAATCCAAGACTCATTTTGGAGGAAAATAAAGTCACGTTTGTGAAAAGGAACCCGCAAAAGTACTTAAATCAAGTTACTTAAAGGATCATGTTTTTAGTTGTAAACTTCCTTTCCAGCCCGAAGCCTGACCAAGAAGAGGAAACTTATAGATCCAAACCAAAACTCAAAAGTACAAAAGGGTCAGAAATGTTGGGGCTCTCCTCCAGAAACTTGGTTAAATTTAGAATCCATAGGATGCATTTCGAGGCTATTTCGATGTTAAAGGCAAGGCTTATTTAAGCGCTAAGACTGAACTCACGCGCCGCGGCAAATCCTGAAAGTTTCAAAGTTTTTGCCGTCGGGCGACTCGGTATGCGCTCCTTGGACCGCAGCGCCTCTAGGCCCGGGCCTAGTCGGCCTTATGGGAAATCCAGCCCTGATCGAGGGTGTGTGCTTCAGTGAGTGCTCTTCATTCAGTTGATATCGACCAACTTCGTGCTCTGCAAAGGAACTCAATGCATCACTGGAGAGGTACTGACACGACACCTATCTATGCAGCTTTGATCATCTATTAAGTGGAAACAAAGTACTGCTCACATTTCTGTACAATATCAACAACAAAGGTAGGTAGCATTTAAAATTTTATTACATATGACAGAAACGAGAAATTCCATGCATTCACAATGCAAGTCAAAATATTTACAATGAAATTGATACCTTTCACAAAGAAAGCAATACAAAAGAAGGAACTTATGAATTAATTTACTGGCGCACATAAAGTAAATATTTCATCGTATAGGAACTGTACTTTTGAATTTTATAGTTTAATCACAATTTGACATTTGATTCTAGAAAAATACGTAATTTGTTTGACAAAATTTGACCAGTATTTGAAGTAATTTGGTCTCACTTGATCTCAAAGTGGAGACTTTCATTTCAATGCGCTGATGTTGTTAAGAACAGAGAAAGCCATATCTTCTATCAAGTGATTTAAAATGAAGAATTGTAGAAAATAATTGGATCTTGGAGCAGTGCTTTTCATGGTTAGTGTATCTTGACATGACAATAAATCACTTCCTCCTCATTTTAGAATTAAAATGAAAAATTTAATCTCAGGATGGAGCAAGAAAGAGAAATTTAACTCTATCACTTACGAGTTATAATTGTCTCTGTTTTGAACGTCAAATAATGATCTTTAAAAACGGTTTGAGGCTTGATTTCTTGTTTTACAATTAGTTGTAAGATCTAACTATCAAAGGAGTAATTTTAAGAATAAGAATAAGTCATGCAACTCCACTGTTCCTTTTATGTCAGCAAACATAGGCAGACTGTATCGGGGGGGGGGGCTAGGGGGGACTGCTATAGCCCCCCCACTTTGTTTGGGCGGAGGGGCTAAACATCGGGAAAAAGTCATCACTTGAGACTCGAGAAGCAAAAAAGAAAAAAAAAAAAAGGTCATCACTTTTTATGGTCACGGTCCGCCTATGTCAGCAGAGACGCTTCAATACAACTCATTTCTGCTGTTTTAGGGTATAGGTGTGTATTTTTCCAAAAAAAATACAAGAATAATGGGGCTATTGCACACTTTTGCTATAAGCGATTTATTAGTCAATTATGGCGTAAAATCCTCAAGAAATAACGATGGCGGCACTAAAAACTTCCAAGATCCACTCCTAAACTCAATAAACGCAGTTATTTGCGCGAGCGTAATGGTGGCCGAAGGCACTAACAATGGGAGATTCCTATCTTAATTTCGTCACTCTTTCTATGGTGACAAGGATGATTCACAGAGTAATTAGTCATCAGAGTGATGATCCACATCCGATGAATGGTACCGTAACACCAAGTGACACCGGTGTCAAATGAAAGTAGTCTCTTATTGGTCACTTCTTGATGGAGTTTCAGAATCGTTAGATGGGAATCTCCCATTGTTAGTGCCTTCGGCCACCATTACGCTCCCGCAAATAACTGCGTTTATTGAGTTTAGGAGTGGATTTTGGAAGTTTTTAGTGCCGCCATCGTTATTTTTTGAGGTTTTTACGCCATAATCGACTATTAAATCGCTTGTAGCAAAAGTGTGCAATAGCCCCATTGGCAGTGTAACTTGCGGAAGAAATCATAATCATGATCATAATCATAATCAAAATCAAAATCAAAATCAAAATCACATTCATAATTAGAATTAATTTTCAGTCTTTAAAAACGATTTGCAAAAAAATTAAATTAAATAAATCAGGTAAACTATACAACTAGACAAATTAAATAAACTAACATGAAATTAACAAAACAATTTAAGACTACAAATTCGGTACCTCCATAGGCAAGCCTGTTTTGGAGGAGTTACCTTCAGAAAAGAAAGTTAAATCAATAAAATAATATTACAAGAGAGGGTTTATGAAAGTGAGGGAGAGAGAGAATCCATGACTTGATACATAGGTACCGAGGAAAAACATAGTAGGAATCCATCAAAAGTCCAGCTCTTTACAAATCCACTATTGAGAATGGCCTAGCTCAGGACCAAGATGACCAGGTACTACTTCAACAAAACTTAACATTTTAAGGTGATTTCAGGCACAGCTTTTCCAGATTTCAATCTGATGCATCTTTTTTTTTCCTCTTACTGCGCCTTACAGCTTCAGTATTGATTTTCTGATCTCTACTTCGTTTATTATTTACTTTTTTACTTCGTGCGTTTCGTGAGTGGGCACTTTTTGTGGAATTTCTATTGATACTCTCTCCTCTCTGTTGCTCCTCAATATTTCCACTCGTTGATTTATTTTGACTGTTGTTAACTTTATATTTGATAACTTGAGCAAAAGCTTTAGCCCTGGTTTCTTGGTTAATACGTCTAATTTGAATGAGCGTCCTCAAGTGAATGTAATAGGTTATGATCTCCTTAGGAATTTGTTCCAACACTTCTTTTTCAACTTTGCTCTTCAATAAACATCTCCATTCTTCATAAATGCTCTGTACAGATTTTGTACCAATTTTAATCTTATATTCGCTGTGGTAATCAATAAAGCACTTTTCTATGTATCTCGCACATTCTTCAAAACCTGATGCAGGGTATATAAGGCTACCTTTCGATACTCGACTAATCCAAGACCTGTTTTCCTCAGTTAACTCACGTGTTTTCTTGCTTAGATTCTTATATTTATTTCTGAAGTGGTATGCAACGAATCCAGCCAAATATATGATACTTTCACTTGCCACTGCTGATTCTGGCGTTACCCTCTCCAATTCATCCAGCTGCTCATAGAACTTCTCAGCCTCATCACCTAAGTCGTCAACTTCCTTTATTTCCTGACCATTGGTCCATAGATTCTCTAAATCCAAAGTGAGGACTACATCTGTATCTAAATTTTTCTTTGGAACAGGTTCCTTTGATGTGGCAGGAAGTGTAGCTGAAGCACAACGAAGAATCACATCTGTTTCTGATGTGTTTTCTAGTATTCTCGATGGAGGTCTTTCAGGAGGGGTGACAGGGGCGTAGGAAGGTTCAGGTACAGGTGATAAGAACTGGGGAGATGCAGCTAGAGGCTGTTTATTGGTGCTTGCTGCAAAAGATATTGTAGGGCTGACAAGGCAATTCTCAGTCGTGCCATCTTCAGTTTCACGATGTTCAGTGGAAATGGCGGATGAGTCACGACCAAGAATGTAAAGTCGCAATCGTTGTTGGAATTCTATTGGAGTTGGATTATCATGAGTACCACCCATCCCTCGAACGTAAGCAAAAAAATTATCCAAAGTGCCTTGATTGATGCGCTTTGTCAAAATATATCCTATTCCATATTTTTCTTTCAAATATAAGAACATTTTTTTCAGAGCTGTGACTGATCTAACGATACCTTCCTGAAAAGGCAGCCTAACATTAATATTCATTCCATTCTCTAAGGTGCGCCTCATCTGTACACTATTTATATTTTTAATGATTTCTTTCAGCTGCTTGTCCTGGTTTTCCAGGTCGCGACCATATTCTTTGATTTCTTTAAGTTTGTAGATTTCATTACGAAAGAATGTTAAAATTTGCTCAATGACATCCGTTGTTATTTCAACAAAGTGGTTCCCAACCTGCTTCAAGAGGTGAAATGCATCAGCAAAGCAAAATACGTTACATGATGGGTCTGATGGATGCTTAAACCAACTGAACTCCAGAGAAACTCTCAAATTTTTCATGAACAATCTATTCTGCACACCAAAATCACAGACTAGGGCGACCGTTGGAAATTTAATAGTGTGTAGGCTCCTTAAAATTGACTCAATGATTTCTAATGTTATGACAGTATCGAAGAAGTAGGCAATCGGTTGCTTCCACTTACCGAATATACCTTTCGCCATTACTACCTGCACCTTCCTTGTTTCACCAAATACCCTGTCCTTCACACGGTCATAACAGTAAAAAGGGCTCACTGACATTCCATTAAATATTATGGCATTCAATCTTTCTGTTTCCTTCATTGTTTTTCCCTTTTGCTCCATGAGGCTAAGGACATTATACAGAATGCCTTCATCGAAAGAGATATTAAATGCCCAGCGTCTTAAGGTGCTCGGGTCAGGCAAAGACCATTGCCGCTTGAATAAAAAATATCTATATGCCCGAGGACTTGCACATCTTAAAGATATGGCACTAGCAATATCTACATTGTTCCAACAAAGGCCTCGTTTCTTTTGTTTCCTTGTTGTCACTTTTCTTATTTGCTCCTCGGAAAAATAAGTTTTTAATGCATCCATGTATTGCACTTGTGAAGTTTCGACCTCTGCAACCGTTTGTTCTAGCTGACGCACTCTCTCTTCCATCGTTTTTATGTAATCTTTGAGAGCCTCATTTTCTTTTGTGAGGGCACATTTGTCTGCCGTTATACGTTGCAAAACTGTTTCTTGATTCGCAACCGTACCATATGCAGTTTTACACGATTCTGGCCCGTATACTTGCTCGTGAAGCAGCTTCAGTCGGTTCTGCGTATCTTGCCATTGTTTTGCTGGAATGGTTACGAAGGACATCTTAGCTTTTCTCCTCGGAATTTTCTCCTTACGTACCACTGCAGCATCAATTTTCTTTTTTCTTCTGATAACCTTCGGAGCCACTTCCGGGACGCAACTAGAGAAAATAAAAAAAAATGAGGTCATTTTCAGCTTGACAAATTTATTATTGTTCTTTTTTGTTTATAACTCTGAACTCAGTGATGGTTTAATTTATCTATCCCCAGGAAGAAAAGACTAGAGGCCCAACTTGGTAATTATCAATTTTCAATCACTCAAGGTTTTTCTGGATTAAACGTAAATGGCAGACTGTGTTTCAAGAGAGACAATGGTACAATACCAGTTGACATGAAGGTGAGTTCTTTTTCATTTACTAATTAACTGTTCAAAAAATTTTTCCACCACACTTTGTTTCATTAAGTCTCTACAGGCCTTCGTACATGCTCAAAGTACGATCGTCAAATTGGCATCGGTCAGCTGAAATCCATCGCAAACAATTGAATTGCCAAACCAACATTTCTAAAATTCAAACATAACCTTGACCAAAATGCCTTCAAAACGGGGTTATTTGTTTTGTTGACAGTAGATTGGTGAACAGATGACACACCATCCATCGTCAAATAACTCTGCAGTTTGACGGGCCGTCAAATTGTGCAGTTTTTTTTACAACGTTTAAACCAACAGAACATGCAACAGTTGGCTCACCTACCGTTTTGTGGTGGATCTCGGCTCATCGATGCCAATTTGATGATCCTACTTTGAGCGTGAACGAAGACCTTAAGACTGTGATGTTAAGTTATTTTATTTCTTACTTGTATTGACACGAGTCACAGTATTGAATTTGAACGTTTGTATGCAAAATGGAATGGTAGATAAGATTTAAAAGTACTACAAACTTTTAGAGGAGATATTTGCATTTTATACCTCACACATGTATGTGCAATCAATTATTGGTACCTATTGCTCTGAATATTTTTGGGTTTGTAGCTCTTCATATTAAAAACTTCAATTTTTTGCTTACAGAGACCATTATCACAAAGCATTATATTTTGTGAGTTGTCAGAGTTGAAATGAAACTTTCCAGAATCACTAACCTCGTATTTTCATTGACTTCTAAATTCGTCTGTCCATTTACATTGACTTCTAAATTTGTTTCTTCATTTACATTCACTTCTAAATTTGTTTCTTCATTTACATTGACTTCTAAATTTGTTTCTTCATTTACATTGGCTTTTAAATTCAGTTCTTCATTTACATTGACTTCTGAATCCATTTGTTCATTTTCAGGAACTTCTAAAGCCATTTTTTCATTTCCATTGCTTACAGAGGGTCTGGAAAAAAAATAAATTCATAATTAGATGAGTATAATAGTGTGCACACACACATAATTTCATCACCTGACTTCCATAGATAGCCGGAGCCATAAAATTAAAAGATTAAGTCTATCTTCTTTCTCTGTTATTATGAGGTAAGGGGTACCTAAGAAAACAGTGCTTCAAAGCTTAAGATTGCCACTTTTTAACTCAAATGAGTAAAAAAAAAGCGGTAAGAAAATCATCAACCCTGCTTTCATTCTTACTTTTTTCTTTGGCTACAAACAGTTTTAAGCTTTTAAATCAATTTCCCATTTTGAGCTAATTTTTGAAGCAGATATCTTTTGAGTTTGAAGATGTAACAAGTAGCTTTAACTGTCTCAGAAAAACGCTTTTAAAAACATTTCTGAGAAGTTGGTTAGCATTTAGCAATGAGACGAAACTTGTTACCTTACTGTTAGCTGATGGATCTTGATGTGTTTTTCGACTAGTCGAAGCTATTCATCGCATTACAAAACTCAACATGGGTCTACAGTAAGTTCTGCTCAAATCTTATTTATTACGTTCATTGATCTTGTTCAAAATGTTCTAACCAGATGGTCTAAAAATTCTTGTGCTCTCATTAGAAGACTTCATCAAAGCAAATTCAACCAACCTAGGAGTTTCATCATCTGGAGATGAAATAAACAAATATTTTCTCGAACTATTTCCTCTAAGAGCCTCTTCCGCCTTTGCTATTATTGCGTCTATTCGGGCCCTGAAAATTGCTCTTTTCTCATCAGATAACCCAATCTCCGGCAGATACTTATTTTGGCATTGCTTTTTTGACGCTGTAGCTGAACTGGAAAAAAAAGGAAAAAATATGATTATTTTATCTACGTCCCCAAAAAAAGGCCTAGAGCTGACGCATTTTGAGTATCAGGTTCTGACACAGTGACAAGTAGTGGTGCCTGCTTCTGAAATGCAACAAAATGCATCAATGAGCAGTTGGTTAACACAGAGTTTAAACACTTTGCTAACCAACTTCTCACTGGCGTTTTGTTGAATTCCAGAAGCAGGCACTTGCCTGCTACTTGCCACTACTTGTCACTGTGTCAGAAACTGATTCTCAAAATGCTCTAAATAGCTCAAAATAGCTCTAGCAAGAGGAATAAGCTCCATTTTCCTCTACTGTCTGCTGAGTGAAAAAAAAGCTTTCATGGACATTTTGGTTCATGGTTCAACCTTTGTGGTTATACAGGTCCTTCTCAAGCAATAAATTACTACTTCATTATTTTTGTTTCATGAAATTTTTGCCGCATGCTTTGTTTTCTTTGATGATTTAAGATTTTATTTTGGTATCTTCTTTTTTTCCGGCGCAATTCTGAAAAAATTGAAATATTTAACAGAATGTTTGTTTGACGTGAAATCGAAGCTAATTGAGCTCGTAACTCTATCCGTTTCATGAGATGATTCATGAAGAAGGCATTTTTTAAATGATAATGTCTTTCCTGTCACCTTCTCATCCTTATTATTACAATTATTATTTCTGTTTTCCTGAATCTTTCCTTCTCATCAAAACAATAAGAAGCATTTTCGTTGGAAGTAGAATATTGGAGTGTGACTATAATTTTGATGCTTCTAGACTAGAAGGATGTTTGCATAAATGCACTGATTTTAAAAGCTGTGTAAATCTGCACCTGGTTCAATGAATTCCGTGAAATTAAAAAATACAAATATCTAACCTTGACTCAACCTTTTCTGCATTTGAATGGACCTCTGCACCAGATCTGTTTTCTTCCTTGAAGCCTGGTCTGAAAATTCCAAAAACTTTTTAAATTGAGGAGGAGTAAAGGAGGGATAAGAAAACTTTTCTTTCAGATGACTCTGGTATTATAGTTTCCTCTTTACATGACTAATTTTACTATCACTCGTTAATTAGAGATGAAGGATTAAATCAGGTAGAAGGTAAGGAGAAAACAAATTTAAATGAAGCAAAAGCTGCGACAACAGGATTTGCATTTCTCAGCTTTTTGGGACAGCACAAGTGTAACATTTATTCATGCTTATCCATAAATTTAGCTCTCATTAATGTGTAATAAATTAATTCCTAACCATCAAAAGAGGGGAAATTGTTTGTCTGTTTATAATCACCACGATTATGAAGGTCATTATTACTATCGAACCATCAAAAGAGGGGAAATTTATTTGTCTGTTTATAATCACCACGATTATGAAGGTCATTATTACTATCGAACTCTTTGCCCCCTCTCAATCGTTTCCTTTGACGCACAAACTTGACACTTAACTGCAAGGTACTACTACAACTACTTTTCCTTTGTAAAATCCAAAATAAGTTACTGATTTTAGAGGGTGCTGTACCACGAATCTCTCCCACCCCAAACATTTTGCCTTTAAACAAACAAGTAGTAATAGTAAAGTCCAGCCCCCAAACCGTGTGCTCGTTTTGCTGGTATTTCAAAGCGAACGACTAGAATGAGAATACAAAAAGGGAAAAAGAAGGGATGGAGGTACCGACAGTGTTGCCACATCGAGGGTAAAAAGCCGTATCGTCCCCATTTAAATCAATGTAACACGTACGGCTTTTTCATCCCAATCTGGCAACACTGGGTACCTACCAAGGTACCTCGCAGTAAGGTGAGAGGATAAGAGAGAAACCACACCAAGCATGACACCCTGAGGAGAGGAAGTATTTAAAGAGGACTGGAGTGCTCTCGGAATCCTTTTTTTGTTTTAGTTTGTTTTTTGTTGTTGTTTTTGTTAGTTTTTTTTCTTTTTTGTTTTTTTCTTCGTCAAAAAAGGAAGGAAAGAGTGGGTTTGATCCTGTATAGAGGTTAGTTGTGTTACATGCATGTTTTATTAGAGGAAGAGTAGAGATCGTTAATTTATTCCAGAATATAAAAAAACTGTAAGAGCCATACTTGCTTACTTACACTGGTGAAGTTGGAAATGCACCATCAGACGCTAAATCTGTCTCTTCTTTTAGCCTAGGTACCTCACTTATTGGATGTCTTCTCCTGCATTCTGGTTTGGAATGATTCTCACAGTTTTGAGCTGCATTGAAAGTTAAAAATCCCTTAGTTCTTTCAAGATAATTGTCCATCAAGTGTTTCCACTTAATAAAAGGGAGTTACTTATTATTTTTACGCTGAATGATATAATTGTAGAACATCATTTGCGTTGGTAGTAATTTTGTAAGAAAGGAAATAAATTGTAAATAAAAATTTATTTTCTTCTTTGATACCTGCCTATATTTTTTAAGAAGTGTTTTTCGTAATTAAATCTCCTCTGAAATCTTTGGAAAGAAAGGAAAAGACATCAATCGACAATTTTCTATTTTCTCTTTTCTAAGTTTTTTTTTTTTTTTACTGCATGAAATAAGTTTTGGACAGAAGATTGGACTTGGCATTTATAAGCCATCATGAAAACATTGGCTTCATTCTGTCACTAATCGATAGGGTTGCACTATAGGTGGTATGAAGCTGATTCTTTCATGGAAGTAACGTAACTGTCAAGTACAAAATTTTTTCTGAAACGACCGATGCGAGAGACGGATGTGAAAGGATATTTTTTAGAAGAATTTAGGGCGAGGAAGTAAAATTGTATTCTTTTTTCTTGTTTTTCTTCTCCTTTTCACATTCCAAAGAAAAGAGGGAAGGTGTCACTAGTATACCTATTGGGGACGTAATGTTGATTTGTCTTCAATGTAAATAACAAAGGCGGCTGACGCATATAAATAATAGTGTTTTTTTCAGACTCCATGAGGAACAAGTGTTAAATTACCTCAAAATTTTGTTTCCTGATAAAACTCAACATTTAAAGCTGAGTGGAAATTTTTTACTTCATGTGTTACTTACACATGAGAGGCTATTTCTCTTTTAATTGGGCGCAATAACACGTGGTTTGATACACTAGTGCACTGTGGAGTGCATTAAATGGGGGGAAGGGGGAGATGAGGAGGCAGAAACTATTTCCAATTTAACTATGTACCATTTCTGACAGCACTTCCCTCTTTTTGGACACCATACAACACTCATATTTAATTGTATCACCCTTGGTCTCTCCTGATCTAAGCGGTAGAGGGGGGGATTTTTGCCTTGGGAGGGGAGGAGGGGGCTCATGTATGTTGCTAGCAATTTGAGCAACGGGGTTGGGGGGAGAGGAAAAAGAATAAATTGCAAAATGTTTCATGACAATCCCTGGAGCCGCGGATGCAGACATTCTTGCGCCAACGCAATCAGCTGGTGGCAGGGATCGGACCCCCAATCCCACGAACTCGGATCCTACACACTGACCAATGTCTATTCTTCACTTCTCATAAGTAGGGGTAAAAACCTTACACATTGTTCAGCAGCACTGATAACAACAATTTTTGAGTTGTCCGCTTGTAATTGTAGGAGTAGAATAATAAAAATGAGCTGCATGAGTCTTCTAATTGAGCATAAGTGAAAGGTTGGGACTTGTTACTTTGAATGTGGGTCTCTTCGACCTCTCTTGTGCTTCATACGTGTTGGTTGCACTGAAAGAAAAGAACGTGTTCTGGACACAATCAGAATAGGCGATATGAAGACAACAGCAAGCAAATATGTTCTGAGCGCAATCTGATTAGGTTGTTGACACGGAAGTTTGGGTCAGAAACACATCACGTTGTGCTCTGAACTTGTTGTGAGTACGTTCAGAACGCCCATCCTGATCGTGTTCGGAACGCATTCTTTTTTCCCAGTGTGGGTGCCTCTTAAATCACTGAAGCCCTCATTTATAAGCCATGGGTTTCTAAACGGTCATGACAGTAATACATATATTTCAAGAATGCAGAGCACCGAAGTAAAAAATAGGTAATTTTGAACTATACCAACCTGTTGTCACTAATATAAGTTTTGAAGTACTGCAAAATTTAACCCTATTCATCTTGAAGAGGTTGGATCCTTGGATATCTGTAAAATTTGATCCCTGGTGACCGATTGGTTCCACAAATACTCACGGAACATTTTATCACCATTCCGACGTAACATCCAAAAAAATTTATTTTAAAACACACGATATGAGCCAGTAGGTGTACCGTTTATCACACAAAAAACCAGGATGATATCGCCTTTGTGTACTAGGCAACAACACGGAAGCTATTCTTTAGGCTTGTGAACACCAGTGGCCCTACAATATCTTTTCATGCTCTTTGATACAATGATACGGAAAGCATCCAAAATCAGAAAAAATAAGACCATTTTCACTATAAAGGCATCATGATGAAAGCACTACGTAACTTATCTTTTATCTATAAATCGTTGTGCCACCTTCCCATGTCTTGTGACTAATTTAGCCCCCCCCCCCCTCTTCATTTTTCTTGGACTCTTAACTTTTAACGCAGAGAAGAGAAGTCCATTCCTAGTTGAGACCTCAAGCTTGTGGGCTAGAAATCTTTCTAAGGGTTTCCTCCATCTGAGTACCTAATTATTTTTCAAACTTTCTATCCTTAACGTAAAATTAGTGCCGTTAAAGGTGCAAGATTGCTTGAAAAGTACAGTCATACTTCATTTAATAATATCTCGAGGTCATAAATGAGTTCTACGCAAAAAATACTTTCTAACATCAATTTTCAGAACATTTGGTTCATAAAAAGGTTGCTATTTTAAAAAATAACATACATTTTTCAAAACTTTGTGGGGGGTTCTAGCTCCAAACGGGGGCATTTTCAGGCTAATGTTTCCAGGAAGAAAAAGTCCAACAATTATGGCCTCCAATATATCCTTCTGAAGTTTGGCACATGATTTTGTTACACCCTGTCAGTATAGACAGAACCACCATTTTTAAGTAAGTAAACAAACATCAATGTAGCTTTCAAACGACCTGTGTTTTGTTTAGATAAGTATAAATCTAGCAATATTTGATCATCTTTTGTACACTAGAAAAACTAGACAGCAAATGCACCCATTTCTTCATGAACTTGAATGGAAAATTCAACATTTTCAGGTTACAATGATGTTCACACATACACACAATGGTTCCGTCTATGAAATATTAAGTAAGTAGGTACATGAAAATAGTGTAAAGTGTTGCGTAGGAAGTCCAAAGGGGAAACGATTTTCTTAGTTTAATGAGCGCATCGTTATTTTTTTGAGATTTTTTGTTAGAATCAAAGAGTCATACAGCTGTGGCAAAAGTACGCTACAGACCTGTTAAGCACAAACCCACTCGTTTTGGACCACAAAATGGAAACAGATCTAAATATAAGGCTCGGAATTTTCTAGCACAAGTAAGTAAGTACACACAAAATCAATTCTTCACAGACTTCATTCGAGTTAAATGTACCAACCTGGCCAATCACAATCAGCATCCTCTTCAACAAAGTTCTCCAACATAACTTCATGTTCCTTTTTGAAAGGTATATCTTCAACAAAATTGCCATCAACTTCGCTTTTAAAATTTGATATGCCTGCACCATAGTTTACTTTGTCAGGCAGTGCAAGAGGGTCACATTCAACCTCCTCTTTGATTTCAAAGGTATCCATTCTGTTTTCTGAAGTCAGGAGCTAGCATCAATCTTGGATTTTATCATTGAAAATGCTTCAGACAAAAAGCCACTATCAGGCAATTTTGAGAATGGTTCTGCACAGCAAAATCTGAAAATACAGAAAAATATTTAACAACAGAAAGAAAATGTTGAGTTTCAATAAAAGACAAGGAGATTCTTTCAGAATTCATCCTCCACAGGAAAGACAACAAAAATATAATTTGAAAATTCCTTTCCCTTAGTTTTCCTGACCTTCCCTCTAAAATTTGCTAATTTTTCGCAAAGTTTCCAGCGCAGAGCTCTGCTACGTAAGCTACAAAACTCTTGAGCACACCAGATATTCCAAAACTATCATTCACTCAATCCTTTGCAAATTGAGGCTCACTGTTACTTCTGCAGCCATCTACACGCAATCGTCCACATGCCAAACAAATATTTTCATGTTAATAACACGTGTTTGAAGCATTCATCTCAAAAATGTTCTGATGTTCATTGTTCATCAATAATAAAATTGAAGAGCGTGCATGGTGCACCCAGCGCATGCTCCCCGTCTACTTAAATGGGATTCCCTGATGAGGGGCTGACTGACAGAATATTCTCAGTCACACGACATCGCAACAAAACTACAGCTGCACGGAATGCATTAAAATTTCGAGTCACGGGGCAAAATTTTCTTTGGCGTGTTCCTTCAATCAAAAAGAAAAAAAGATCATCACGTGAAACTATGTGGTATCATTCAGAAGCTTTAGAATCTTGTTGCGTGAAAGAGAAATAACAGTAGGAAACATTGCTCTGTTGATCATACCCCTGCAAATGTGGTTCAGTTTATAGTAACCTACTAACACTGGGATATCCAGTTGCTCCATAATTCAAGCAATGATGCGTTTTTTTATTCTCCGGTGCTCGCAGCGGTGCAGCTTTACTGCACCGTAATGTTTTTTTATTCCAGTGCTCCAGCACCACATCGCACCAGAGTGTTGTTTTAGTGTTTGTTTTTGGGATTCCTTCGCTTGCCCCTCAGGGGATTCCTACCCCATGTAGGGTCTCTTTTTCTCACTATTTTTGCTCCTCTCTCTCTCTCTCTCTCTTTTGTCTTCAATACTTCTAGTCATCAACATCTCTCTCTAGTCCTCAACATCAACATCTTCTAGTCTTCTTACATCTTCAAAAAATGAAGTTTTTTTAGCTTATAAATTTAAATTTGTTTTTTATGTAATATTTACTCATGAGCCGCACTTATAAAAATGTATAAAAATCTTCTAAACAGGTTGCCAAAAAAAAAAAAAAAAAAAACAAAAAAAAAACAAAAAAAAAAACAAAAACAACAAAAAAAAACAAAAAACAAAAAAAAACAAACTATGCTTTTGAATAATTGTTTTCTGTTTTGTTTTTTTTTTGTTTTTTTTATTTATTTATTTATTTATTTTTTTTTTTTTTATTTTTTTTTATTTTTAACTTAAATTATTATTAGTTATTAATTTTCGTCATGTTTTATGTTAGTTGTTTATTTTGTCCCACCCACTCAAGCTATGCTTCTGGGTGGTGCACAATGCTGTTTTTCACCTTTTTTGTAATATTTTTTTTTGGATAATAAATTGAAATTGTAATTGAAAAATAGTAGCGGTGTAGTGCACCTGGTGCTGCTCCGGTACAAGCTCCAGTGTATCAGAGTTAAATACCAATGCACTGGAGCTGGAGCTCCTGAAGCTTCCGGAGCTGCACCATACAGCTTCAGTGCAGCTCCAAAAGCTCCGGGCTGTTGCACCAGTGCGGATTCCAGAGAATAAAAAAACGCACCACAAAGAAACTGACCAACCCGACTTCCCGGCATTGTTAGCAACACAGATCATTGATTATTCCTTATAGAGGTTGTTTCCCGAAAGTTGGCCGATGACAGATGAGTTTGTTTACCGCGCAGAGACAAGTTTATGTTTTGGCACATGTGCAAGGAACGCGGACACGCCTCTGCACAGCAAGCCACATGATCTGTCATCGACCTTCTTTCGTGAAGCGAGCTCTTACATTGCTCCACTTGGAATTTTACGTTCCTGTCCTATTCGTAAAATTTGATTGTGAAAAATCGTAACCAAGATGAGGAAGGGGGCAAACTTACAATCAAATCACCGGTTCCGGATGGATGCACAGTGAATTTTACTTCCAACGGTTCACCACCGGGTTCCATGTGTCTTGAAGCTTCGAAGGTTGAAAGTGGAAAAAGGATAACAATTGAATCCTGAACCAAACATTACATGCACTAACTGATGGGCAACTTACTACAAACACAGCTGTATATCCGAGCCAAAATCAGTTGAAATAACGTGAATGTTATTGATAACAGGATAAAATGAACATGGTCAAAAGCTTTGATTGACGGCAAGGTGGTCGCCAAAGTGGTCGCGGGCGAGTTTGTTTACATTTTAGCTCATCGATGCGCTTCAGCACATCAAGGTCAGCAACCATCGGTGCTGAATAACCGCAGTACCAATACTGCCAATATACTACCGTCTTTACTGGTCTATTTGTCTCTGGTCCCTACCGTCTATAAACGAACTAAAATCACCGTCTAAAAGTCAGTTAAAAGTAGACGGTGAAAAAAATCACCGTAGAACTCCAGTATTGGAGAGGAAGCATGCTGGAAGTTGTTACGGTTGAGTTTTTTTTTTTTTTATGTTGGTAGTTCAATCTTTAAATTCACTCGCGCGAGTGCAGGAGCGTGTTGCCAGAGACAAATACGTGTTGCTTTGTTTTTGTTTTTCTTATTTTCTTTCTTTTAATACAATTTTAGTTAAAACATTTTTAAAGTAGCCCAAAAATATCAATCTCACAAAAATGTTTTATTCTATCAGCTCGTATACTGTCACAATCAAATACAAAAAACTAGTTCTTACTTAAAACCTAGGTGCAAGTTTGCTTACTGAAAGATGATTCGTCTTATTTTCCACTTTGGGAACCATGTGGCATGTACCGACAGCAAAGAGCCTCCCTAAAATTAGTCCCCGTACGGGCCCTCAAAATTCTCGACTAAATATGCCTCAAAATAATCCTTTGATACTCAAGGAAACATTTCAGATTGAGTATATGAACAGCCCCCAAAGATTCCCCTAAAAATCACAATTTTTGGTAAATCTCGGACAGATATGCATTGATTGATGAGAAATTTGGTTTGCAGGCGTATCAAAAGCGCACCTCTCATAAAACAGAGGCCGAAAACTGTGGGAAGTCAATTGTAGGGGATTTTTTTTTTTAAATATGTATATATATGTATATTTTTTTACCCCCTAAAAAGTTGCATTGAACAGTTTTTGACTCAAAAGTTGACAAGAACACATAAAAGTAGCCCCCCCCCCTCCTGTACCACTTGCCATAAAAATCGATCAAAATAGGTTCAAGATATTGAAAATATTCGATTTTCAAGGGAGTACTGGGGTGCTTAGGGGGTCAGAGATTGAATTTATTTTATAACTAGGTGAGTTATCAATCAATTTTCATGAAAATTAGCACCAAGATTTTTACTTCAATTTTTCAATATTGGAGTCAAAATTTACCCAAACCACTTTTTAAGGGGATCGATAGGAAAATTTTAATTTTAAAAAAAAAATCCTTACAATTACTTTCATACAGTTTTTGGCTCCGGAAACGAGACATACGGAAAAAAATACCTCAGCTCGTCAATTTTTACAAAAATTGATACACACTTGTCCGAGATATACCAAAAAGTTGATTTTTAAAGGGAGCTTCCGGGGATGATACCTCAGAAACTTATGCTTCAGGGACCAAATAATGTTGCGTCTTCGAAGTATCCTTTATAGATAGTCGGTGCACACTTACAAAGGTGGTAAGACCCCGCCATCCAATGTCTTTCAAGGAACCACAAACCGCATCATTATTTGATCTCAGAGTAACGGGGCTCTATGAAGAGCAAGAGCTACCAGAGAGCTGACTTCCCAATTCTGACAATTCCGACATCCGACCGTAAGTTAATCGCACTGTTCCGCAACCCATTTTATACATGCTCTTACTGGGAAATTGAGCTTCGGTTTTTGTCACTGACAACTTAATTTCCGCACAGACCATTTCAAAGTTGACAAATATGAGCTCAAAGCATCTGAGCTTTCTGTTGAACCGATTTTATCTATAGTTTGATTATTTTTATTTTTCATCTTACAATAGCATCATTCAAAAATATCATTTTAATGCTTAAAATCAGATCATTGAGGGAAAAAATGTTTAATTTATTGAAGTAGAGAGTTCAGGCAACAAATAATGCGCTTGGCACATTGATTGAACAGTTGTTTACATAAAAAAAAGACAAAAAAAAGACAGAAAATGGAAAATAGAATTGCTTACCCGATTTATTACTTGCAGGCAGGCAGAGAAACATTGGGTCTTGTCATTGAATTCGGCAACAGTAGTCTCATTCCACTGAGTCCTTGGTTATTCCAGTCATGATGGAAATATAATGGTGGGCGCAACCTGCGATTTTGTACCACGATGACTGGCAGATGACGTAGTACCTGCTGGTACGTGGGGGCATAAACAAAGTTTATAAACTTTCGATGATCGTGGTATGCAAATTTGTCGTTGGTACTAACAAAATATTCAAGATCAAGCTCTTTTTCTGACTCCTCGTTCAAAAATACATTATTTGCTGCCTCATAATAGTCGCGGTACACCTGATTTGGTTGCGGTACATTCTGCTACATTTTCAAACGCCGCGCTCAATTTGTACCACGATGATGCGCAAAATGGCGGCCAAAAATGGGATGCGCCCACCATTAGATTTCCATCATGTGTTCCAGTATTTAAATCTCTTTGCTTCACAGCACAGTAGAATCACAAGAAATGTTCCCATTTCTTGACAGGAAGCCATTTTGCAAAACAGCAAGCTCATGAAACCATGAGGGGGAGGGAGGAGCAAAGTAAGAGTTGGGCAAAGAAACTGACACACAATGGAAACAAGCTAAATTTCTTCACCTGGATAGTTGTATTAAAATTCTGTGTCCAGATACCCACTCTTAAACACTTGCACTTTCGTTTAAAGCCAATTTTCACTGAATGGGTCTGTTGCAAACTTTTGCTTCAGCACTATAGAGTGGCCAATCTCATGTAAAATCGTGTGAAAAGTCCATTGGTATTATCAGAAAGTCATAAAATGCAATATTAAACTCACAAGAGGCGTTTAACTGAAAACCAAGATGGCGGTAAAATATCGAGCAACCTGTATGCAAGCACCATGAACATCAATGGCCAACGTTAACAACCTCACAGCATCAGAGGTTATGAGTTTGTTTGCGTTGTGATTGGTTGTGATCGATGTTTTGAGGTTGCTCGATATTTTACCGCCATCTTGGGTTTCAGTTAAACGCCTCTTGTGAGTTTAATACTACATTTTATGACTTTCTGATAGTACCAATGGACTTTTTACGCGATTTTAAATGGGATTGGCCACTCTATAGCGCTGTAGCAAAAGTTTGCAACAGACCCATTAGTAACAATTTTTGATTTTCGGTTAAAAAAAGTGAGACAAAGAAATCAGATTCAGATCGCCCGTGCTCTCACGCTTTGAGATAAGACTTATAACATGAATCAGTCTCTTCATTGCTACAGCTCGTTGATTCAAGACCTCCTTTGAAGCCTCTTAAAACCGGTTTCTTATGTTTATACATTAAAGGGCCATTTGACCTTCTGTTCCTTCAACTTCCAGCTATAGGATAATAATATAATATTCTCCAGACCTCCACTTCATTTTTGACAGACATTTTTAAAACCAGTCCTGAGGTAGAGAAGAGGGACTCAGATGCTAGAGCATCTAATGTGAAGAAAAACTGAGTTAAAGCAACAAAAATGTTGTTACAAAATGACCATTGTTTATTACACAAGGTTTGAGGGAACAATTTTGCATTTAAAAAACTTTACAGGGAGAGTATGTTAGACAGACAGTTGCAACTGCTTTTATGAGACTATTCATTCACAAACAAAAAAATGGAAATGAACAATGGTTTTTAGTAAAAGTTAAAACAATACATCAAGATCAGTGTACTTTTGTAAGTAAATTACTATCATGATTTACTACTCATTCACAAACAAAGAAGAGGGAAATTAACAATGATTTTTAAAAAATTACCGTAAGAGTTACAACAATACATTAAGATCAGTGTACTTTCGTAAGTAAATTAAATATTACTGTCGTTTGACACAAAACTGGCGAGAGTGAACCTCTAAATTTTTACCAGATTAAGTAAGGAATGAAACCACTAGAATCAATGAGTTACCTCAATGCAACCAAAACTGAATTCATACTACATATTTATGCATAGAGGTGCTAAAATAAGTAAATATAATGTAGGAAATAAACAACAATGTTAGAAATGATTCGCTCTTCAGCTGCCAGCAAAGTACAAGGTCTATCTCAAAAGAAACCAAAATTTTGTCATGGCAGGTAAATTACGTGTTCCAATGAGGTCTTCTTGAGCAAATCTGATGGCTGATAACTTGCCTATGAACGTAACATTCACAGATCTTGATTTTCTCAATCAGTGATCATTCAGCTATCAATGGAGCCAGATAAACTACCATCCTACATATTAGTTCATCTACTACAACTAAAGCCTGTTTTCTTTTTTTTTTTTTTGAGAAAGACGATGTTTTCATTGAATTTAGCAACAGATAAACTCTTGATATTTTAGTACATTTCAGCCACGATTGACATGGTTACAGGAACAGTTCAGAAAGACAGAATCGAAAAAAGGGCCCCCGGCTTCTAGCTGGTCTCTTAAACTAAAAGCTTGATCCAGACAGAAAAACAAGACAAATATTTTAAAACAAAGCAGACTTTCAATCGTGCGATCGAAAACAAGTTTCCAAAAAGTTGATTTTGATACATAAATATTTATCTAAAAGCTGGCCATTGATTTTGGATGACATTAAAGTAACTCATAATCATAAAAGAGGTACATATTTTAATAACTACAGTCAGCCCTCCGTCGGTATACACACAGAGACAATTTTTTTTTCGGAGATAGAAAAAATCATGAAATATAGACCAATCACTTTACTTTCAACAAATCGTTTTAAAATTACTAGAATTTATTCTCATCTTGTGATTCACTAAAACTTTCGATTATAACAAGGAGAATTCTGGAATTCTAAAGAAAATTTCTTTCCACTTATGAGACAGTAATTTGATTAAGAATTGTCTTTTTTTTAACGTTGATATAGGTTTTTCTTTGAGTCCATGTATAGCAAGGATTTTTTCGTCCAAGCACAGATAGAAATACATAAATGCATTTCACAGCTGCGAGCACCAGGAAACCTTGAAATTCCCAAAATTGACAAAAATTTCCTTGAGGACTATATCTCATTTATTTCATCTCGTTTTACATGCTTTTCTTCAGCCAGCTTCAAATTTAACCAA
The DNA here is from genome assembly GCA_011764245.1 of Trialeurodes vaporariorum. Lineage (NCBI taxonomy): Eukaryota > Metazoa > Arthropoda > Insecta > Hemiptera > Aleyrodidae > Trialeurodes > Trialeurodes vaporariorum. The sequence goes on from VMOF01000001.1 coordinate 2,515,091, forward strand.
CACTTCTGTTTACAAAACCTGTTTAGCGTTACTTATTTTTTCTTAACCTTTATCAAATAAAAATAGAAAGATGTCAGCGAAAATGAACTTAGAGTAAAAAATGCAAGACACAGTTCATTGCATTCAGAACCAGAGCATGGCTCAATGTAGGGTTGTGCGGTACTGATTTCGGTATTTTTTCGGTATTTAGCTATATCTCTGACTGCAGCCTCTAAACGAGTGAGACTGATAAAACTGCTGTGGGTGACGTAAGTCAGAAGCCAACTAAATACTATGAAACTGTCAAAGTAGCAATTCTATATCATACTACCTTTGAATTCCCTTAAAGTTATGTAAAATACCAAACTGGCTGATTTTGTCGGTAATTTACATAACTTTTAGGGAATTCGAAGGTACTATGATGCGGGAATGCTATGTATCAATACTTTGACAGTTTTATAGTGTTTAGTTGGCTTCTGGCTTACGTCACCCACAGCAGTTGTATCAATCTCACTCATTTAAAGGCTGCAGCCAAAGACAGAGCTAAATACCGAAAAAATACCGAAATCAGTACCGCACAACCCTAGCTCAATGCCACCACACAAGAAACAAATTGACATCCTTCGGAAAGTTAAAAGTAGAATGACCACAGTAGGCAAGGGAGAAAGGAATTGGCCACTGTACCATACAACAAAATGAAGCTAAAATCTGTAATAGCTGAGAAAACTGGACCCAGATCTACTGAAGGAAGTCACCACACTACAAGATGGAAGTCCAGCCAGAGCTGAAAGAGTATTTCGAAAGAGAGTTGCAAAAGAAAATACATATCACTTTACATGATCAAAAGCTACACAACAAATGCAATTTTTACAACTTTTTCTGAGCAGCCTTAAAAGATGATTCCATGGCAAACTCCCGAAAATTTTAATCCGATAGATGGCGTTACTTGTCGCTGGCTCTGAAAATAGCCGTTTTTTGACAGTTTTGGACTGTTTTCTCTGTACAGACGAATAATAGACAAAAAATCGGAATGTCAGCACCTGCTTAATTTTTTGCTTGATTTTTTGAGCCATAAACGGGCCAAATTGGTTCTAAAATAAAGGCGTAACTATGCAAAGAAAAAATCATGTGTAATTTGGAGTTGTATCAGTAAAGTTTACAGGTTTCTGTTTCACCTGTAATCTTTACTGATACAACTCCACATTACACATGATTTTTTCTTTGCATCGTTTCGCCTTTAATTTAGAACCAATTTGGCCCGTTTATGGCTCAAAAAATCAAGCAAAAAATTAAGCAGGTGCTGACATTCCGATTTTTTGTCAATTATTCGTCTGTTCAGAGAAAATAGCCGAAAACCGTCAAAAAACGGCTATTTATGGAGTCAGCAACAAGTAACGCCATCTATCGGATTAAAATTTTCGGGAGTTTGCCATGGAATCACCTTAAATAAACACAAATTTTTGTTCAGAATAAAATCTCCAGAACTAAAGTTACATGGATACCGAGGGGCCAACTATAGAGTTTCCTTCATGAGTGTATGCAACACTCACCGATGATCTTTGGCCGATTTTCAATTTTCATTCCTTTAAAGAAAAACAAAACTTGCCTCTGACTTACACCTTTGGATTTTAAAGCGTCTTTCAATAAACAGCCAAGGCTCTAAGTCATTTTTATTAATTTTTACTATGTGATTTGAGAATTAAAGTTGGAAAAAGTCCAAATATTATCAGTCGGGGTCCGCCAACACTTCTGAAACAAACTCTGTCAAAGTCAAGAAGCAAAGCCCATTCCATAAATTAGAGGGCTGCATTCTTAGATTTTTACATTTACAATGGAATTGATTCAACTTTTCTCAATGCTTTGAAACCTGTAGCTTGCAGCTGTAGTCTGATAAAACTGTTGAAACGTGAATGAAAGCAAGATGTGACTAAAACAGTTTAAAAAATCAGATGATGAAAGTAAAAACTTTAGTAGAGCTCATTTCAGAGGTGGAGGTGGAGCCAACCGATAATCTTTGGCGAACATTAAATTTTCATTCCTTCAAATCATGATCAAAACTTGTCTCCGACTTTGACATTGTGATTTCAAAGCGCTATTCAGTAAAAAGCTGAGCTTTCAAATCAATTTGCATTCGATTTCATTGTGCAATAAGAGAAATGACGTTGAAAAACTTCCAAAGATTATCGCTTTAGCTCCGTCTCCTGAAACAAGCACTAGTAGTAGTAGTAGCAGTAGTAAAGTCCAGCCACTCAAACCAATTGAAGACAACACAGAAAGAATGCGGTTAGTCGCTTCAGGCTTTGCCAAAATTTGGCAACTGACTTCATTCTTTTAAATACGTTCTTCGCTCAACAAAAAGAGATTAAAAGTAGGTAATAAAAAATCAAGAGATTTTTGTAGACATGAAAGACAAAAATCCAAAATGTTGGTTTACTTTTCATATCATTTTTTAAGTCAGCCACATGGAGAATAAAGTGAAGAATTGGTTGCCAAATTTTGACAACACCTGAAGTGACTAACCACGTTCTTTCCGTGTAGTCTTCAATAGTTCATTAAACTAGTATTTTACAGCAATTGACGACTGAGAATAAAGAAAAATAAAAAAAGAGAGGAAGGGAGAGGTACCTATTAAGGTACTTCACAGTATTTGCTTCAAAAAAACAAAAAAAGATGTTGCACATTGCAACTGAAATTACCAGAACAGTTTTTCTTCTGGTATGATATAATAACTAATCAGTAATCACGCAAAATTACTTGCATCACCTCAATACTTCTGTAAGATAGTAAAAAATGGATCAAAGTAAAAAAATTTAAACAATAAAAAACAGAAGAGCTAGAGCTCTTGATAGGTACAAAATTTACAGGTGAAATGAAGTAAAACATTTGACTTATGTACACATTTTACAAAGAATAAAACAAAGTATACAAAGGTATAAAATAATAACTAAGGTAATTACATAAATTAATTCATTATGTACAAGTAGTAGTGATGGAGCCGGGATTTGACTGAGCCCTGATGAAGATTTGGATTTGAGTTAGGTGCGTTGGCATTGCTAACTCCAATCCAAATTCTGAATCCTACCGAAATTCCCAATATCAGGTTGATACCGTCAGCGTATGGAGAGATGACTCGCGGGTATATCTCTGCAGTATGTCTAACCAAAAAATAGACTGAAAATCCAAAAATTCCAAAACTGTGCACAAGCTTGCTCTAGACCCTCCTAAGAAAGCACTAAATTCTTCGCTGAGTTCTTGTATTTCTGTCGATGAGACTTAGATTGCAAATCATGACTCTTTGTAAAACGTTTTACTAGTCGGACCTCCCCCCTCCCAAAAATAATGACTCACATGATCTTGTAGTTCATGAAATACGATGAAAGAAGAATGATTAAAGAAGTGACCAGATCAAAACTGTCTATTATCACTTTTCCTTAGTATATCTAACTAAGGACATAGTTCCTGTGCAAGTTTCAAAAAAAAAAAAAAAAATGTAAGCTTTTCAATTACATTTAAAAAATAGAAGAGTAAAAAGCACAGTTTCATAAGAGAGTTACTAGAAAATGCTTCAAAATGAGGAAGATTCTCAATGGTTCTCCGTTTGGATTCGAATTCGAAGATTGGAGTGTTAAAATCTAAGGTTAGGATTCTGATTCGAATTTGGAAAAATTTTGGATTCGACCCATCACCAACAAGTAGTTTTGATTTGATCTCATGATGATAATAAAAGTGAAGACAACACGGAAAGAACAAGCAAAGTCACTTCAGGCATCGTCGAAATTTGGCAACTGGCCACCCACTTTTTACTTTCTCACTCCCCATAGGGTAGAGAAAGTATTGTAATCATGAAAAATTTGAAAATTGAGTTATTTTTCTTGTGGCTCGCTAAAAGAAAAAAGAATTTAAGAGTGAAAACAATAACAATTCTGCGGACAAACACCAAAGTCCCTATTCTTTTTTTACTTTAAATCTTCTTCCTCTTTTCACTTTCTCACTCCCCATAGGGTATTTTTTTATTTTTTTCAAAGAGCGACATAAAAATAGAAGTGAAGTCAGTTGCCAAATTTTGACAATGCCTGAAGTGACTTAACATGTTCTTTCCGGGTAATCTTCAAGTGTGATGCTCTGAGTGAAAAAGTACATTACTTTGACCCAGTAAAATTGTGAGAATATCAAAATTTCCATTTTAAAAGACACCTTGAAAGAAGCAGATCTTCGAAGATGGAGGAAAACTGCAATAATATATATAATCTGAAATAATTCAGATACCTAGCTTTAATTCAATTTAAGAACCAAACTGTCCTATTTTATGACAATTTCTTCTATTCATAAATCTGCTACTTAGATAACACCTACCTACATTCTAAATACATCAATTTTTGTCATGACATAAAGGTCCTTTTTCATTCAGCGCATCACAGCGAATAAAAATTATTACAAAAATTACAAAGTTAAAGAACTAACTTTAATTAAATAAAACGGTCAGATTTGACATTCTGACACAGTTAAAGCAAAAAATACAAAGTGAAAAACAGAGAGGGCAGAAGAAAAAATTGTCACTTCAACGATGAGTATGGCATTCATTTAACGACGATAGTCCATCGGCACAGTCGTGAGTAATACCTAAGAACAGGTACAAAAAATATGAGATACAGTTACGTTGGCAAATGCGATAGTGGATACAATGATCCCTTGTTATCCGCAAAGTTTACATTCCAGGAAAACCTCGCGGATGAGAAATACTTGGATAAAAAGACCTATGGCATACGGAAAAAAGGGGGTATCGAGAGCTTCAGCCAAAAATTTGCAAGAAAACTTTGAAGAAGTGTAAAATTATGAGTAATAATTTCTCATAATTCATTTCCATAACTTTTTCTGGTAAAAGGCTCGTAGGGTCATTTTTTTCACGCTGTTTCTCATGTCCCATCATAGCTCCTTGTAGGGTTGAATGATCTGGTGGAGAGCTCTTTTGAAACTCAAGCTGAGCTCCATGAAAGAATCCATTTAAACTACCTATTCTCCCACAAACATTGCAAAATATAATTTTGTTTTGTACCATACACAGGCATGCCAGATCATAGCTTCATAAAAGATGAAACCAACGCAAATAGAAACATGCGTTGACAAAAAACTCACGTAAAAAAAAATTTGCGGATAACGAGGAATCACTGTACTTGCCTGCTGAAAATACACTGACAAGGGGAGGTCAAGATGTGTCCGGCTCCAATTTTCATGAAATTTGCATGAAAATGTAGCTTAGGTACGTCTTATTGAGAATCAAGAATCGTTATCGGCAAATGGGCACATGGAAAGTAAAAAAAAAATTACAAAATTTCGTCAAAATCTGCGAAATTCAAAGTGTGCGGCTAATGTATTGGAATTTCCGGGCATAGTCGTGTAGCAGTTCTGTGGCCGACTGGTACGGCGCTCGACTCGGGAACCTCAGATCGTGCGTTCGATCCTGGGGTCGACCGCTTCTTTTTTGCACTTCAATATCCAATTTTAATTGCTGAATCTCATGTTGTTGTTGTTGTTTTGTTGTTTTTTTTGTTTTTTGTTTTTTGTTTTTTTTTGTTATTTTTGTTTTTCTTGTCGTATGTCGGGAAAAAAATTAGACTGAAAAAGAAATTTTGCAAATGATTGAATAACGTATTTCGGATGAAAAGCTAGAGTAATTTTTTAATGACAAGATTATAAATGAGAATATTATAACGATGAAAAGCTAGAGTAATTTTTTAATGACAAGATTGTAAATGAGAATATTATAACGCTCTTATGCCTCTATCATGGAGGCATAAGAGCGTTATAATTTTCTCGGCATTGCACACAAGTTTCAACCATTAAAAGTGTAGGTAGGTAATCTGTTGATAGTGCAACTGACTCACAACTAGCTCCGCTCTCTTCTGAAACGTATTATCATTGCACGACGCATGATCAAATCGCATTTATAATCTTATCATTGAAAAATTACTTTAGCTTTTCATCCGAAATACGTTATTCAATCATTTCCAAAATTTCTTTTTCAGTCTAATTTTTTTCCTGACGTACGAAAAAAAAAACAAAGATAGCAAAAAAATAAAAAAAAACAACAAAAACATGATATTCAGCAATTAAAATTGGATATTGAAGTGCAAAAAAGAAGCGGGCGACCCCAGGATCAAACACATGACCTGTGATTTCTGAGTCGAGCGCCGTACCAGTCGGCCACAGAACTGCTACACGACTACACCCGGAAATTCCAATACATTAGCCGCACACTTTGAATTTCGCAGATTTTGACGAAACTTTGAATTTTTTTTTTTACTTTCCATGTGCCCATTTGCCGATAATGATTCTTGATCCTCAATGAGACGTACCTAAGCTACATTTTCATGCAAATTTCATGAAAATCGGAGCCGGACACATCCGGCCTCGTTTTACCTCTTGGGGCTTTTGCGAGAGCCTAAATCTGAGAGCCAATCTGAGATGGATTCCGACATGGCGCAACTCTCATAGTACATAGGGACTCTAGTTTTATCCACCTTGGAGACAGACCACTCTATCTGAAAATAACGGGTTTCATTGTATTCTGAACCAACTCTTGAACAAAACACTTCATTTAAGCAAAATGATTAGAGTTCCTTCCAGAAACGCAAAAAGGTCTAACTTTCCTTGACCTCATCCAGAGGCTAATCAATAAATGATGCAACAGGGGTGCAAAATGTTCCAAAACTTTGGAAGTTTCAAGCGATCCATGACTTATTTCCTCACAGGATTTTAAAAAATTTCCTCACAAAAATTTGAAAGTGATGACTTTTTTTGGTTATTTTAACATTTCAACACTGTATGTTTGCAAAATGACAATATTTTCCCATTTTTCACACTATTTTCAAGGGAAATCCATATTGCCATTATTAATGGGGGAAAAAAAAAAAAAAATGGACAAATTTCCTCACTTTCCCAGAAATTTCCTCACTTTCACGCAATCCGCAAATCGCTATATCCGGCACATTTTGCACCCCTGTAGATGCAAGATGCCAAAGCACAAACTAACCACTTAAGAGCACAAATTCACATTATTTTACCTGAATCCTTTGAAGTTTTTCCTTCTTCTTCACTTTTTGATATTGGCACCACAATTTAAATTCCAACAATTGTCAACTCTTGGTTATCACCTGAATCCGTTTGTATCATTAGAATCTTATCTTCAGGATCTGTTTGAATTATCATCATTTTCTCCTCACCTGACGAGCTTTCGTCTTGAGAGGCTGGCTGCGTAGATGTGGCGGCTTCCTTTTAACACCAAAAAAATGCAGAGTTGCAGAAGAATGATTGGACAAAAAAATTAGAAGAAAAAAATAAAACCAGAGAAAACTTTTGAGAATTCTTAAGAACTTTGGTTTACAAAACTGTCAATTTGAATATTGAATAAACTTTTACAGGGAAGATGTAGCAAAGATTTCTAAGAACAAAAAGTAATAGAGAGACAGAGAGAATGGCACTGAACCTTTCTAAACTCACTACTAAGTAATTAGGCTTCTTTCACTAATTTAAGAGTCGAATGCTCACAAAGGATTTTTCTTTTGCTTTCTGCTTGCAAAATGATGTGAAGTTTAGACTTGAACCTCCATCTAGCTGCGTATTTACTATTTATGAAAGGGTGTGAGAAGTTTCAATGCACTACAACAACTTGGATAGCCTTTAAGGCCCAAAAAATGTTTTAGACGGAACCTTGATCCTTGATCTTTAACATTAGGTAGAGTCTCCACCAATCAGAGGCAAAGATTTACAACTTGAGGTCGAGGACAAAGAATCGCATTCAACAAACATTTTTTGGACCCTCGTCATCTTTGACAGCACAAATTCGCAGTGTGGGCGGCATGCTTACTTATGACGATCGGTCTTGCTTGGGGTATCTATTCCAAGTTAATGGGTCTGTTGCAAACTTCGGCTAGGGCGTTGGCAGCATCAGAAAAAACCAAAATTCATTAATAAACTCACAAATTGCAAAAAACAGTAGACACTATTCACCCCTGTTCCACCAAGTGCACGATATTTTGAGGGATTAGCGCAGCACATTCAAATAATCATGGTAAACTGTCATCACAGCTGACTTCATAAACAAATAAACAGTAAACACTGATGGGGTCTGTTCGAATTCTTATGTCTTAATATCCTCAATTCCTCAAAATAGGTTGTGAAAGGTAAGGAAAGTAATATTTGTGTCGAAAAATTATCAAAATGAAACAATAACACATAGGAGTTCTAAGGATGATGATTGAAGTTGAAATCATACTTGGAACTCCTGTGTGTTATTGTTTCATTTTGATAATTTTTCGACACAAATATTAGTTTCCGCACCTTTCACAACCTATTGTGAGGAATTGAGACGTAAGAATTCAAACAGATGTCGTCAGTCGGTCAGTGTTTACTGTTTCTTTGTTTATGAAGTCAACTATGATGACAGTTTACCATGATTATTTGAATGTGCCACACTAATACCACAAAGTATCGTGCACTTGGTGGAAAGATACAGGGGTGAATAGTGTCTAGTGTTTTTCGCAATTTGTGAGTTATTTACCGAATTTTGGTGTTTTCTGATGCTGCCATTGTAATTTTTGCGGCTTTATAAAAATGAATTGATACTTTAAAATGCTCTAGCCAAAGTGTGCAACAGACCTATTGAGCCTGATAGTAATTCAACTCATCTGTGTTTTTACAAAGAGACGTAACTCCATTCAACGTTTGAAAATCTTTGAAACAATTCAATTTCTAAAGAATGTTCTCGTTTAAATAGTGAAGAGCCAGGTTATCAGGCATTTGTGAGTGTGAGTAAGTGCAGCAGTTGAGCAGGTAGAAAATGCACTAGCCACTTTCAATGACATCAAAGCGACAAATTACAAACCAAAAACTCTTGTTGACTTCAAACCAGAATTCACAACAAAATACAGTACATGTGGTGACAAACACTGGTGGATACAGGGGTTTGTCTCTCTCTCTCTCTCTCTCTCTCTCTCTCTCTCTCTCTCTCTCTCTCTCTCTCTCTCTCTCTCTCTCTCTCTCTCTCTCTCTCTCTCTCTCTCTCTCTCTCTCTCTCTCTCTCTCTCTCTCTCTCTCTCTCTCTCTCTCTCTCTCTCTCTCTCTCCTCATTTAACCGTACATGTTAGAAAGAGCTAGAGGAGGGGGCACAGACTTGACTCGTGCTCCTGTCTCTACATTTTTTTACCATGTACATTCAAATAGGCAAAGAGGGAGGCAGACAAATCCCTGAATCCACTAGTGGTGAGTTGGTGACAAACACATCTTTGTAACAGGTTGAAAAAAATAAAACATGAAATATGTTTTCAATTTATGCATTTAAAATAGAAGAGTTCTTGAGAGTTATTACTAAACAGTAATCCCTTGCTTTCGGCGAAGAAGGAGACCTTTTGTACTTACGGTAGAACTGGTTGAATTGGGGGATTCTGGTGCAAATAATTGAAGTTTCTCCTTCGGTTTGATCAAGTCCGTCATGTCATCCATGCCATTTTCATTTTCATTTTCATTTTCATTTTCACCAAACTCTTGCTGTAAAAAGTTGTTAACTATGGTCAATGTTTTGCTCCAATTTTCCTTTTCCTCCATGCTCTCGTAAGTGCCATCCTCTGGTATCATTACAGCCTCCAAAAATCCTCTCAACCAAAACAAATCCTCAGATTTCCTCTTTTCAAATTCCAAGAATGCGAAGAAAACCCACATGGAACTAGAAATTCTTTGTTCCCCATTTTAGGGATGCCATTACCTTGATATCGCAAGGTTCAAAACACCTATCTTCTATGGAACCCTAGTTTCTTCTAATTATTCAACTTTAACCCTGGATATATTTGGCCAAAGCATACATCCCAAATCCCAAAAAAAATTGAAAAGGCAAAAAAAAATAATAATAATAAAAATATAAAAAGAGATAAATAAATGAAACCAAAATAATGAGAAATTAAAAAATAATAGAAAAATAATTGAAAACACAATGAAGTGTACATTGATTTGATAATTCAGAGCTTCAAGGGATAAATAAAAAAAACCAAGCTAAAATAGAAAAAAAGCTAAACAAACAAAACGTTAAAAAGACAGCAAGATGTTTCGAGGCACACAAAGCCTCAACAGCCTTATTTCACTTTTAGCTTTGTTTTCTTTATTTGTTTTTTGTTTATTTATTTTCTTCATAAGTACTATTTAAATCAGAATACAAATAAAAAGGCAAAACACCCAAAAAACAAGATGTTCCAAATCTAGAAAAACAGGAGGGTTGTTCAAGAATCCAACCCTGTAATCAGGCTACTGCGTTGGTTTTTAGAGTTTTGGTTTTTAGATTTTTAGAGTTTTGGTTTTTAAAATTCAAATTTTGAAGACAGTTAATGAAAAAATATTTTTGATGCGAGAAAAATGTTATCATTTCAGCTAACAAATAATCTAAGGAAAAAATTTTGAAAAATAAATCAAATAAAACAGCTAATTATAACTTTAGCTGGAACGATTCAAGCCACCATAAAGTAAACGTTGACTGATGAGTGTCATCAGTCATCAGAATTATTCAACAGTCCTCATTTTTCAATATTTATTTCATTCTTTTTTAAATATAAAATAAAGACTGTAGCGTGGGTCTGCCGTTTGATAACACTCTTCTGTTTTTCTGCACTCCATGCCATGCACTTGCTCATCGCAGTTGCGGAAACAAAAAAACTAAAGTTTTGAAAGTGCTAGTTGAAAAATATTGACATTGGAAGTTTCTAAAAAAATGTAGGTGTCTTGAGTTTTCAGAAACAAAGAATAAAATTAAAGTTAATAATAATGGTAAATTTTCAAAAGAAATGATACGTGCTTAGGGCCCTGCAAACACAGAGGCTACATCACCAGTGACAATTTCAAGGAGCAGAAAAATCACAGGCGCAGCCAACTTCGCAAAAAAGCAAGGGATTATTGTGTAAGCAAAGCCAATGCATATGGCTACCCAAATAATTCCACCCAGAGAGCAAAAAAATAATTTCTGAAAGCCAAAATTAAAAGCACTTACAATAACTCGTTGTTTTTGATGCGTCCTGACGTGTTTTTGTAAATGATCACTACGCATAAACTTTTTGTTACACTCAGGACATTGGAATCGTTTTTCACCCGTGTGCGTTCTATTGTGCCTCTGCCAAATGAAAAGAAACTATTAGTATATAAAAGTTTGCTAACTAAAATCAAACATTAACTGGAATCCTCACCAATGCAGTTCCGGGTTCGCAAATAGACGGTGCTGAGTGTTTGACACCATTCAATTTATGATGAAAATCTGCAAATTAGATTACTTTTTCCAAAAAGCCAGATTGTCTAGAAATGTATGAATTCTCCCAATCCATACACATCCATTGTATCATATTAAATCAACATTTGTGATCTGTGATTCGAGAATAAGAGATAAGTTCAAGCTTTAATTTTGAATTGCAACCTTTTTTTTGCAACCTTTTTGACGCACACATTTTAGGATGATTCTTGAGGGCTTGACTATCCAAGTTTTTGGAGAACGTGATTTAATTTACAGATTTTAATTTTTAATCAAATGGTGACGAACACTCAGCGCCATCTATTGGCAAATCTAGAACTACATTGCTAAAGATTCACATTAATACAACACAATTTGAACAACACCTGAAACAGGACAAAATGGGAGAAAAGAAGGAGCACAGAAGTGCTTCTTTTTAGACAAAAAAGGTAATCAACTAGCCCTTATCTAAAACAACATAATCATAAATATTTATGAAATAAACAACATAATCATAAATATTTATGAAATAAACAACATAATCATAAATATTTATGAAATCATAGATCAGAAGTGGCAGTGGCTATCCGGCCAGGTCCAAAAGCACATGGCAAAAAAAAAATACAGCAAGAGAGGTGGACATCCACGGACAAACATCATGCACCAAACAGTTTGTTTTCACCCTCCGAGTTTTACATTCGGCAGGCATTTGTGCAAATTGTAATTGTTTGTGAGATACCCTTTTCAAACTTTTCCAAGATGAAGAAGGATTGAGCCAAGACATGCTCACTCAGAAGCAATTTCGAGTTACTGGTGACAATTTTTCTCAAAGCTTTAGACCATCCCTTCAAATTTTCCCACAAATTTTGTTTTTTTGTTGAATTTAAAGATATGTTCAAATAATCTTGGATCTCAAGGAAATAATCAAAATTCAAGGAAAACAAAGGTCAAATTCAAAATCAGTGATTTAAAAAACCTGTGCGTGCTATAATTTTAGTGTATAGTAAATTACCTGAAGTTCGTCCGATCGAGTAAACCTTTTCCCACAGAACTGCCAGTTGCATACAAAAGGTCGTTCACCCGTATGCCAACGCAAGTGAGCTCTGAGATGAGACGTTTTCCCATAAACTTTGTTGCAGCCAGGCATATGACAAATGTGAACTTTCTTTCTGTCGGATGATCTAGAAGGACAAAATGCAATATATAATAATGAAAATACAGAAAGCACTTCCTTGGGTTTACAAACTTTCTAATCTAATACTTACAACCCGCCCAATAAGTTCCTGAATAAAGCAATAAAAAAACTCTGAATCTATACATAAAAAACCACAAGATCAAAGTGGGATTTTTGTATACCACATTAAATCTATTAAAATTTATTTCTCAAAAATGGGAAGAACAGCGACAATCAGCAGATGAATTGCACACCCCTTTACTTAAACCTCTTAAAAACCATTTTCAAGGTCACAAATTTATAAAAAGTGAGATTTGTAAAGAATCGAACCTGAATCCTTTTTTTGGCCGGTTCGACTCCCTGAGTCAAATTAGGCTTTAGCCTTTATATGCTAATCCACGTCGAAATGTTTCAGTTATTTTTGTTATTCTTATAAAAGATTACCTTCCGCCCCCTTCACTACAGTTAGGACAGGTACAAGCGACTCTCCTTGTCCGCGGCTTTTCATCTAATGAATCTTCCTCAGGAACTGGAGTGGTTGAAGCCGAAACTACTTCTGGCTGAACCTGCATTGTGTTTGTGTTTTGCGAATTGAATCCAATGATCTGCCACCTGCTAGGATCTGACGGATCCTGCTGGATCTGTTGTCCAGGCGCTGCAAGAAATCACACAAATGTTCATAATGAAGATATGCCTGCAAATGCTTATTTAAACACCTCAAAGTTTGGAAATTTAGGAAGATCAAACAGCAATGAACAAATTCAAGTCCAGAGATGTTCCACTTTTAAAACCACATTCATTGCACTTGATTGTAGTGAAATAAGTTAAGACCTGCTTGTAAATAATGGGGCTTTCGCAAACTTTTGCAGTGAGCAAATGAATAGTCCATTCTACTGTAAAAACCAGCAAAAATCACACTTAAAAAGTCTAAAATTCAGTAATAAACTCAACTCACAAAACTGCTATGACGGCAAATCGTAATAGAGCTTCAAAGTAGGTATTACAGGAGATTCCTGTCTAATTTGTCACTATCTCTACGGAAACACTGAGATATGTCGCAAATTAGATATGAATCTCCCACGATACCTTCGTCTCTCCGCATTAACCCTTTGCCTGCTACGAACAAGTATACTCGCGGAAAAAAAACCGTTCCTCAGAGCTACGCCCGAGTATACTCGCATTCGTGACTTCCATTGAATTTCTGACCGTAGCGCTGTTGCGATTGAACTAAATATCAGACAATAGGTACGCATTCTGTCGGGGAAGATACGAACTACAAGTTACAAGTGTTTCCGATAGAATGCGTTGCCCCTTGATTTTAAAATATGTTTCTTCTCTGCATGTTTTGCTTCTGCTCAGCTGACGAAACCAAGTTAACCTAAGTTTGTCGGTATCGCGCTTGCCTCAGGGGTACGGATTTTTTGCAGCGAGTATACTCGTTCGTAGCAGGCAATGGGTATATCAACAAATATGATTTTGGATGATTTTTTTTGTTTTTTTTCGAATGATTTTTAGCCATCTGAAAATGATCGAATTTGCATAATTTTCGATTCCTAACTCAGCTGGGGGGTGGCTGCACCTGAATTCCTAACCCAGCAGGCAAAGGGTTAAGCCCAATTCTGCGAGTGAATTGCAAGATATTTTAGTGCGCTCACCATCATTTTTACAGGTTTTTATGCAAGAATCAACTCTTTAATCCCCTACAGCAAAAGTTTGCAAGAGCCCCATTGCAAAATAATAGGAAAAAGGAATCAACTTATACGGTTGGAGTTTAAATCAAGGCATTAATGTGAACGACACGTATCCTGAAAAAAATGATAATCCTAGTAGAAATGTTTTAAATCGGAACAAAAATGTTGAAATTTAAGTTTTGAGCGCATGAGCATAAATTTGCAATTGAAATTTGAATCCAATGTCTAGTAAGCAGGGGTGCAGAATCTTCTTTGCCTCCGCAGTTTCTACACACACAGAGGATGGTGTCCACAATTTTTGATGACTTTTTTGCTCGTTTTAACACGTTAAAGAAAATTTTGGATCAAAATAGCACGGTTACTTGAAATTCAGCTTGGACAATAAACATTACTTGGTTGGTCAAAATAAATAAAAAAAAACTAACTTTTTTCCAAGCAGCGTCCACAATTTTTATACAATTGAGGATTTTCTGCAACCCTCCTTGTAAGTAACTGCCTGGGAGTGAGCAAGATAGAACATTTGTTTGAATCCAATTTTGATCAAGATGTAATCACTGAATCAGTCGATTAAGAGGAGAAAAAAAAATGTGAAGATATAAAGTACAAATTTGCAGCATTTAATGGAGCCAAACTTACATAGAAAATGAATATTTTGAGGCCTAGGAGTGACTACTACTTGACCGGCAGCCTGCTGCGAAATTCCTAATTGCTGCTGTTGTAGTTCCGCTGACGGCAAGAGCTGGACTTGACCCAAACCAGGAATATTTACCGTCTGGACGTTTAGGTTTGACAAGTTGGATAAATTGGATAAATTAGACAAGCCCGACAAATTTGATAAATTTGAAAGATTTGATAACTGTTTGGACAAAGAGAAATTGAGACATTTAATAATTAGAAGTTGTTTCTTTCAAGAATTTAAATTATAGTTCTCACTTAATTCAAAGACACGATGTAACAAAATGGAACCTATTGATCAACCAAATTTGGGTGGTGTTGGTACATGGATTCTAATAAAAAATAAACAAAAACACAAATAGAAACTACATAGCAGGAAAAATGTTGTCATGTTTGATTGCTTCACTTTGTAATGGACAGTTTTTTGTGAAATAAATTCAAACATCAGAGATTACAATAATTTTATCAGTAATGTAGCCCGGGGGAAGGGGGGGTGTCTGAACTCCACCCCTGACACCAAAATTTTGCTCTATAAAAAGCCTAAAAAAGGTGATTTTTTGCGATTGCAGTCAAATTTGACCATAATGGTATCTTTGGACACCCCCCCCCCTTAACAAATTTTGGTCCCCGCACCCTCCCCCCCTCAAAAAATTCCTGGCTACATCACTGCATTTGATGCAGCAAAACATTTAGCACAGAGTATCCCATAAAATAAAACTGCAAATCTGGAGCGAACGTTTGCGTTTGCCCAGTGTGGCCACTTGCATTGAAATAATGGCACTAATTTTTTTTTTAGCAGCGTTTGAGTTCGCTCCGGTGTGACACTGACTTAAATTATGAAAACACTGTAACATCACATGAAAATAGGCAAGCAAGAGAACAACATAACTTCCCAGGTTTTGAACCAAATTCCCTAGCGATTTCCTGATTTTCCCTGACAGTATTAACTTTTCTGAAATTTCCCAGTTCTTCCCTTTAGTTTTCGCCTTTTGCTGATTATGACAAGACGTTCACTTCAAGCAGTTGTATTATAACTGGCAGACAAAACTGTATGTTTTTGGAAATATGTATATGATGAAAGGTACGCCCATTTCTAGTGACACTCAAAAGGTAGTACTAATTACTTAACAAAAGCATACGAACAAGTCACCAAATAAATTTTGAAAAATTAATAATCCATCAATAAATTGAAAAAAGAATGCAATGAGGCAGTTGCAAGGATCTGAAATGTTATGTTTCTCATAGAAAAAATGAAAGTACTTGATGAGCTAGGAACAAAGATGCCTTTGGTTTTTAATTAAGTCCCATTGTTCCGGAGATGAGATTTCGGCCCAAAATGCTTTGTGTTAAATGGGAATTCCGCATAGTGACATCACTACGCTCACCACTACGAAAACGATTTTTTGCACTTTACACAAGTGTACCTCCAAAACTGGAACACTTAGAAAAACACCAAAGGCATCATTGTTCTCAGCTCATCAAATACTATCACTTTCGTTATAACAAACACTAGATTTCAGACCCTTGCAACTGCCCCATTAAACCCCCCCCCCCTTTTGATAGCCATCAAGAATGAACCAGGGACATGATTCGTAGAAAGAGTGACCAACACTAAAAGAAATTGACAAAAACCCAAGACTTCACCTGTACAGTAACTGAGGGATTCCCACCAGCGGAATTTCCTATGTTCGAGCTTGCACTGCTGGTTACCGTATTTCCACCGCTATTGCTTGGTTGGCTTGTTGGACTTGCTTGAACTATTAATTGATTTGACTGGTTTTGCATTGGAGCCAATTGAACTGTTTGTATCTGACCAGACGGCGTCAAAATCTGGGCAACTTGAGCAGGGGACGCAATCTGGCAAAAAAAAAACACAATTAAAAAACATGTAACGGTCCATTCCATTATGTCAAACTACAGGCCGAAAGTAAATTACAAAGGCCGTTCAAAAAATAAGGAACTGCAGAACAAACACAGCCTTTTGTTGAGCTTATCATTCAAAAAAAGGCTAATGTTTATCGTTGCAGCCGGTGGCTCCCAAACAAAGCTGAACGCACTAAATTTGCTTCACTTTTCTGAGACGGGAAGCATACAGTGTACTGGGTCTCTATTTGTCTCTGGTCCCAACCAGCTTTGAGATTTATCTCCAAATCTCCACGTTTTCTTTCCTCAATTTTTAATTTCCTCTGTTATATTGGTTATTTTAACTCTGTTCATAACAATTTAACCTTTTCTTAATAAAGTTTAAAGTTTATCAGATCCATGACATAATATTTCACAATATCCCATTTATAGCATTTGCGCTAAATCTTCACCCCATTGGTCCTCACCATCTGTTAATCCTTCTCATATTTCATCAAATAGCTTCTTTTAAGTCACAAAAAAGTCAAGGAACAAGTTAGATTTGCCCCTAAAAATGGACGGATTCAGTTAAAAGACAGACACAATATAACAAAGACGAGTTAGAAAAGATTCAAATTTCTTAGAAGCAAGAGGACACCTTGATAATTAAGGTCTTTGAACTAAAATTTCAACATTTTTTGGCTACAAGTAGTTCTTTTCAAGTATCTCACTCACTGAAAACAATCATAACGCGTCATCATTTTTGAGATGTCACCATACAAAAAAAAATTGATTACCTGCGACATTTGAGGGATCATTTGAACTTGATTTTGATTGGTGAAATTGGTTGCTAAGGCTTGGAGAGGGAAGTAAACAGTTTGGTAAACGGTTTGACCATTGGCCGAAACTGGTACTTGAACCGGCACTGTTTGCTGCAATTGCATAACCTGTGGCTGAACGCACATATTCTGACCTGAAAATAAGTTGTAAAACATTTAGATTAGCTAGGACAAAAGAAGGTGATATTACACATCAAAATAATTTCAAAACCTCCATCTTTGGTCGCAAAAAAGTAAAATGAATTCCAGCCTGACACGCATCCAAGTTAAGTAAGATTTCCAAAGAAACAAGTATTTTAAAATGTGCTGAAAACTGATAAGTGAAAGCTCCAGCTTCACCAGGTTTTGAAACAAGCACTACGAAGGGCAATAAATGCTTACAAGGAAAACTTTACTTGAATAAATTATCTGAATCTCTAGCCAGGGAGGCCGAATATTCTCCAGCAAACAATCGATCGGTTGTATAAAAGTGTGGAAGCTGCGCCGAAAATGTGGAAGCCGCCAGGCCTCAGCAAACACAAAAGATCGTGGACGGAAAATCGCGGAATGCGTTTGCGAGCAACTTTTCACACGGTCAATCACCCGACAACTCTTCCACGAAACTGGTAGATTGCATTCAAATTTTGGATTCAAAATCAAGGAAAACATTAAGCGCGATTAAAAAATCCAAAGAAAAAGTATACACACCCTAAAAATATCTCAGAAAAGTCTTAAAGCGCGCTTAAATAAGCAAAAAAAAGGGGTCATCAATTTTTGAAAAAAGGGTGGAATCTCTGAACAACGGTTGTGTAAAAACGTGGAAGCTTTGAACATTCTGCAGTCCTGTCTCTAGCAAGCTATTCCCTCTTATTTTACTGTCAGGAAAATTGGGAAAAGTCACTGCTCTTTCAGCTGTGAAACTAACGCATCACTGCTAAGCTTAAAAAGAAGAATCTGGACTTTATCAAAACTTCCGCTGGGGTGGTGCAGTATTGATTTCAGTATTTTGCAATAAACGTGACCACAGCCTTAGAAAAAATGAAAGTGATAAAACTGTCATGGAAAGCTAAAGCCAGAAGCCATCTAAATACTATGAAACCGTCAGAGTAATTGATACTTAGCATACTTGTATCATAATACGTTGATGTTACGTAAAATGCCAAAAGAATAAGCTAATTTTATATTTTTTGTAACCTGAAGATACTATGGTACGGAAATATTATGTATCAATTACTCTGATGGTTTCATAGTATTTAAATGGCTTCGGGCTTTAGTGATCCATTGACAGTTTTGCCATTTTCATTCTTTCAGCGGCCATACTCGTAGGTTACCACCACATACTGAAAGTAATACCGCAAAACCCTAACTTCTGCATCAACAGAAAAAATTCCAGTGAAATTCTAAGGATGCTTTCACACCAATTCCGTCCTTTTTCAATCAAATTTTGAAGGCTAAGTCAGCTCTCATCTGGGCTGCAACCTGATTTGAACGAGAAAAAATAAAGTCTCACCTGTAGGTAGTTGAATGGTTTGACCACCTAGACTACGTAGCAAGTTAGCAGACTGCAGCATTTGAGCCGTTGATGGGTTTATGATCTGCTGGGCACCGCCAGGGATGAAAAGTGCCTCAGTTCCATCAACAGTGACAGTCTGCATTGGCTGTACATATGTTAGACCATTTCCCCCACCAGCTGATATTATCTGAGCTCCTCCATTTTGCTGGAATAAAATATTGAGCAAACGAGGTAAAATATGAAAGAAATAAATAATACAATGAAATATACTAGGTACTCCAGTTCTCTACGTGTGTGTTGAGTGCAGGAGTGGTCTGAGTCTAAAATTGATTGAAGTTATTGATTTTCCAGTCGAATAAATTTCAGTCACTGGCGAGCCATCAGGAAATGCGGATAGGGAGGAGAACTGAGTACCCAAAAAGAAAGGGAAAAAAGGGAAATTCCCTGATAAATTTATAACCATAGCAAAGCTGGATATTAAGTCTCCATAGCTGCCTTTCCTTCATTTATTTAACATCATTTTGATAACCTAAAAGAGAAACTAAAGATAAGATTTAATCTAAGATTGCATTAGAAGTTTAAAAATAATTAAGTGATAATACATGATTACTTTTCAGAATTTAAGATTTCTAGATAGATCAACATAACTTCCACTCAAACATTACATGTTGATGGGGGGGGGGGGTGAACTATGGAGGTTTTACGATGAAGTTTTCCAACTTCTGTCAGGTCCTTGGTTCAGAAAAATTCTGTAGTCTAATTCGGCTCTTTGTGTCGAGACAAGACAGCGGGAGTCGAAGAATCCCATTGATTTAAACAGCGTCACTCGACAGATTTGAAATCGTTCAAACATGACTCGGAGTCAATCAATCTTCAACAAACAACTCAAATCTGTCACATGATGCAATTTAAACCAATAAGATCAATCGATTCCCACTCACTCGTCTCGTATCGTCCAAAAGAAAGGGGATCAACCCGCAAGTGTCTTTCCCAAAATTGGAAAAAATTTCTGAAGAATGCCAGCACTGATGGACCTAGAGGCTACTAGCATCAAACCACTCATCATAAATTATTTCAAAGATACAAAAATAAATCGTCTATTAATGTTTGAACAGAGAGTGTGTACCCTAAAAAAAAAAAAAAAACTCAAAGAACTGTAATTAGTAAGATTTAATTTACTTGGAGGAGGTGTGCAGGGACGCCTTGGATAGATAGCTGCTGGACATTCTGTCCACCAGTGGAGATGAATGTTTTACCATCTTTGCCCGTGACTTGCTGGATTGGAATGAGATTTTGAAGATTTTGGAGATTTTGTAGGTTACTCAGAGATATGATCTGGTGAGGACTTGAATTTGCTAAATGACTCCCTCCATCTTTACTTCCCATCAGGTGTTGTACAGGAATGACGTTAGCCAGATTCCCAAGGTTCCCTATTGAAATTATTTGTTGCTGAGGGTTCACACCCGTTGTCGAAAGAGGGTCTCGATTGTCCATTGGAGACATCCCTCCGGGGCTACTGCCTGGAGAGTTTTCCTCCTCATCTTGGCTACTGTCTTGCTGTTGCTGAAGTTGTTGTTGCTGTTGTTGTTGCAACTGTTGTTGTTGCTGCTGTTGCAGTTGCTGAAACAGCGCTGCACTCACGACAGTTCTCGTCTGCTGTGGAGATGATGTTTTCCCAGTTTGAGGTGAAGTTGCAGTACGCTGAAAAAACATTCAAAAAAAGAAAAACCATCAGATACCAGCAAAAACAGAAATAAATTGAGATAGAGGCCGTTTCAGATAGCTTTGGTTCTGACTGCTCTTTGTTTACACGCACAGAATCCAGTGTTACCATGAAAACATCAACCCCGCTCACTGTACGAATCATCAAAACTTTTTGCCGCGTTATAGACTCCGTTATTTATCTTAATTAGTGGATAGTAAAATGTTTACTATTTACGAACATTGAACAAATCTAATACGTGGCACAAAGCTCTACTTATGGGCAAAGTGAGAGGGGTCCAAGTTTTTAGGCGAATGGTAACACTGAAGTAAACCTGCGTAGAAGATGTACTACCGTCCTTCCTTGCATGTAAACAAAGAACCGTCAGAACTGAAGATAACTGAAAAAGCCTTTGAGAGACAAAAATGAGTGAGTACTTTAATAACTTGAGGTCTTGGGATAGTAATAAAGACAAAAATGCAATTCAAGGTAGGTCTTAAAGATTTCATAATCAGGGGCGCCCGTAGCGGAGTCCTGTGCAAAAGGGGCAGTTGCGTCCTACTGGAATTTAGGTAACACCTTTTTTCCCACAGTAGTTGGAAATAAGCAAAACTTAACAATTGAAGGTTTGCCCACCCGTGGAATTCGGTTATGAGGTTCTACCCCCCCCCCCCTCCGGGCATATTTTCTGCCTGCCCGAGTGTTTATAATTTACGTAAAGTCAAACCAAGAGCAAAAAATCTAAGCTCAATAATTGACGAGGTCCGTAGAGAGCTTCTTTCCTGTATTTTCATTAGCTGCCAAAAGCAATTGTGCGTTTTCAGTTGACGCAGACAGCAAAAACCAGAACAGAAAATGGAAAATAGTCTCAGCGCAAACAACAAACTGACAACTTGAGGATACCTACAACCAATCTAAGGAAATTTGCAGTTTGTAAACACAGAAGTAAACAAACAAGCCGATCCAATTAGTTCTTTCTGCCTCATGATAGGGGCCGCTGGATCGATGGGCATCGGATAGAATCCATGTAAGGGCCATCGGAATTAAAGGAAGCACTAACATTGTCCATCTAGGACAATCTCTAATCGGTTGGTGAGCATCGCATGGGAAAAGAAACGGGTCCATGTAGTTAAAAAAATAATTTACACTCATAGAATAGAAATGGAAGGAAATCTTCAATTTAACCTACAAAATATTTGAAAATAAATAATAAAGGCATGTTAAGCCATCAAGTTGGACTGAGTATAACTCCTACTAGATGAACTGGGCCAGTTTCACAGCATACAATTCTTCATTTCTCGGCCCTAAGAAATGTATTACCTACATCAAATCTATATTCTGCCGCGCCACAGGACGCTACACGTATGCTCAATATTTTACCGTAGTATTAACCCAAAATGCTAGGCACAGCAAATTGAAAAATAAAAGTTGATACATAATAAAACCCAAGTTGACAAGACGCGCAATTCCTTTAAAACCGAGTAGGAGAGTGGTTGATACAACCTGAGTTGTGAAAAAACTCGGAAAGCAACCATGAACTAGCAGTTCCCCATCAATTCTTTCACAATCCTTAGATATTGAATTCCCAGTAATTTTCAAATGGAGCAGATAGCAGATGACTCTGTTCTTGCTGAGCTTTAAAGCTCTGAAGATTCAGTCAAGGTATTTAGTCCTGAGATAGATCCCTCTCAAAATAATTATCCAAACTTAGAATGGTTTCAACGAATCAAAATGATAAAATAGGACAGTGGTATGTATCCTCCTGCATAACTCCGGCAAGTACCGTGGAATCATAACAATATTGAATAATTCAAGGAGCGAGAAGATCAATTATCAAAGTTGGCAACAATTTCGGATGGCCCAATGAAAAATTATGTTCAATATTCCTTGATGAACTCAAATATGTAGTCACACAGTGTTTGGGACCTTGAGGCATAGGTACCCACTAAAATTATGTGGGTAGACTTGCATATTTTTTTTGGTGATCAAAATATTAACCAGAAGATGGAACATAGTTTTCTATAAAATTTGATAGTTTCATGAGATGCGCCGAATAATCCAAGTCGACCCCTCGGGAATTGCATGCGCGCCCGAAACTTTTCTGAGAGGTGTTTCATTTCAAAGAAAAACACTCCCATTTCCCCTCCCAGTTTTGGAGCCTTGGACCTCGGACAAACACAACACCACATGATCAAGCGAGACGGAAGCATTTACTTACAAAAGTATGGTTTTCCAGATCTGGTTCCGTTTTAATCTTTGTCGTTGTCATAATGAAACTAACACAGCACTAACTTATCATTTTTCATCACCCCGTAAATTGCCGAAACGAAAATAAAAAGAACGGCGAACAAAAATAAACAGTCGTCTGCAGAAGAGGCTCATATCAAAAACAACTGTCACAATCGTGGCGTTTCATGTATTACTCCGCTAATCGATACGATCTTATCATAATGAAGAAATCACCCGAACGATAGAGGCTGTGAGTGGTTGTAAATTCTAGATTTCAACATTTTACGCGAATAGCATCATTCAGAAAAAAAAGTCTGTAGGTTTTAATTAAAAGTTAAAACTGGGCACAAAGGACTATTTGCTAGGTATACGTAGTAATATGTCCGAAGGCGAGTAGGCAGGGATAGGGGGACTGCCTAACTATAAAAGCTGATTGGCAGTCACAGGCCTTGATGCCCTTCCCTTGAAAATTTTCATTGTTTAATTCAATGATGTGTTTCGTTACGGCCTACTTACTTTACCAGATGTTTCGTACGGATAAAAGAGGCCGCTTACCTCCCTCCCCCTTCGTGGTGAGTCCACTCCTTTCCCAGAGCCGATTTGACTGAAACTTCTGACTAGGCGGTCTCGATCCCCCTCGTCCGTTCGTTATTATCAAGCGTTGCAAAGGGTGTCAGAAGGGGAGGGGCATTCGTTTACTCTCGTAAAAATCCATGCAAATAGTAGTGCAAGTGAGCGTGGATGGTAAAAAAGAAATCGATCTCTCATTCATGGTTCGCGGGAGCTTCCGAGCGTTCATTCAGCTTTTGACGATTGAGATTGACGCCCCCGCCCCAAAATAGCGGTCCACGAGATTCCTCCTACTCCTACGCGCCCCTCCTCCTCCGATGCTGAACATTTAGATACAAAGTAGTAAAGCTGTTCTGATAACTTATGGCTTTCGACGTTTTATTATTTATTTCTATATGCAAGACCTGAATTTGTGTTCTCTCGTCAAAAATGTGTATTCATTTAAACTAATTTCCTCGTTAGTAGTAAAGTAGGACCTAGGCCAGGCCTACGCGATAGATCGGAAATCAATCTACCTATCAAAAATTTTTCAGGAAATTGCGAAATTTCGATCGACCGAGTTGTCAATAATTCGGAAATTTCCATCAATCGTAACTTTGTCTATTTACTAAATATTTGATTTTATGGTTGAAAATGCGATAGAGGTATGAAGTCAACATTTTTCAAAATTGATCGAAACCTCAAATTTTTTCAAACATTTCGTTCCGACGATCAAAACGATCGAAAGTTTGAAACGTTTTGAATCTTTGGTCAATCACTACGTTGCTATAACTCTCTGAAATTTTGCCTCTTGGATCAAAAATGCAATAATTCCCCCCCCCCCCCTGATTGATCGAAATTCTGTCGAAGTTTTGAGCAATCGATCAATTGAAACTTCGACGTTTTCAAAATAATTCCATTTCGACGATCGAAACCGAAACGTTCCGACGAACAATAAAGAAGAATGACAATAACGTCAGTAACGACATGAAATTGGACAAATTTTCCAGAGAAAAAGCCAACTTCTATTCAACTGACTCGCGGTGTTTTCCTTTGTAATTTTTTTTTTTTTTTTTTTTTTTTTTTTTTTTTTTTTTTTTTTTTGTATGTAAAGTTGTCCGATCATATCAAGTTATTGATTATTTCCCACAGAGCCACCGGAACAACTATCAAGCATTGTCGATCCGGGGAAAAACGTGCAATTCCAAAAAATCCAAATAGCAACCAGGTTTAAGGTTTATGCGATTAATCGCTATTGGCAATCGTCTTATCGTCAGCGGCGCACCCAGGATTGGGAGAGGGGGGGGAGGCTAAAAAGTCAAAGCTTCGTGAGCAATTTTTTTAGCATCACAAAATTCAGAGCGCGGCGTTGTGGTTGGGGGAGGGGGAATTTCGCCCGACAGCCCCCCACCCCCCCCCCCTGGGTGCGCCACTGGCCATCGTAGTAACATAGTAGTGGAGGGTGTTTTTAAGAGGGGATCCCTCCTTGGAGTGTATTTTTTTTTTTTTTCAACCCAAGGGCTAGCCGCTTTTTTGCGCTAGTTCAACCTAATTTTGCCCCCCCCCCCTTTCCCGGCACGGCACTGCTAACTGATCTGTTTAAATGAAAATTGCTGTTTTAAAACTCATTAAAAGCGCAACTCATCATAATCCCACTCACAATCATTAAAACTATGAAAAATAAAAATTGATTAGGAGGTCGCATATTTTTTGTTCTATATACACCCTAATGCCAATCAGTGGCGTCGCGTGCCATCTGGCAACAATGCTACTCCTCCATTTAAACTCATTATATAAATCGAATTTTCTTTGTGCACTGTGCACCCCCTGCATTCGACCTATTACATGAGTTTAAATGGATAGAATGCAGTGTTACCAAATTGCACGCGACGCCACTTATGCCAATGGAAGCTTCAATTAAGTACCCAGAGTACCCTATATATTCGAATAAAAGTGCGATAAGTGACTGACACCGTGTCGGTCACTATACTTGTCCATTGACACGAGTGAAATGAAAATGACTCGTGAGAGGCGGAGAATGGGGATAAAAGGAGGGTCCGGATGAGCTCGGAGGCTGTTCAACAAAATAATGAATAAATGGCGTTCCCGCTCGTCGCTCATCAGCATGTGTGTGCGTGTGTGCGTGTCTTTAAGCAAGAGGGGTTTGGGGGTTTCACTCCATTCCAGCCTCTTGCTAACCCCCCCTACCTAGGATGCTGCTTCTGCTGCAGCTGATATGGCAGTCAGTACGTCAAAATGCACTATGAAAAATAACAGAGACAAGTAGAGACCTTGCACTATTCTTGCGCGCGGTGTCCACTTTTCGTGGTTCAATTTTGGTCGGAACTCATCGAAACAACAATCAACCTTCGCATAATGTTGACTGATGAGCACGTATTTTGCATTCGCCGAGCAAAACCTGTTTCCGTTTCCGGGACCGCGGACCAATCACAGCCTTTTGTTGAGCTTCACCATCCAACATTATGCGAAGGTTGATTGTTGAGGCCGATGAGTCCCGACAAAAGTTGTTCACGAAAAGTGGACACCGCACGCAATCACGGGAAGAATAGGGAGTTCACGGTCTCTATTTGTCTCTGAAAAATAATGAGTGTGGCCAGTGGCCGCGGCGCAGCGTGCAATTTGGCAACTTTGCATTTTTTTTCTGTTTAGACCCAGGAAAAATACCTGTAAAGAACTTTTTATGTTTCGTTCACATTCAACCTTTTACATGAGTTTAAATGGACACCAGTAGCGGCGAGTGAAATCTGGCAACATTGGCTCTTGTCCATTTGAAGCCATGAGAAAGGTCGGAATATTGGGGGTAAGCAGTTCACTCCTTCAAATCGATATTTTACATGAGTTTAAATGGACGTGATGCAACGTTGCCAGACTGAACGCGCAGCCACTGATGAACACAAATACACAATTCAACGTTTCCAAACTGCACGCTACGCCACTGAGTGTGGCCCATGCAGTCCATGCCATACATTACAGCCAATTGCGTTCACCCACCTATCCCTACTCTATTACTTATAAATAATAAACAGGGTGATCCAAAATTTCAAGCGTCCCTGATCTTTTTTGAACGACTGTGCAAAATAATTAAGAGAAATTTTGCAAGTGGTCTTACATGAATATAAGCTACTTCTCGGCTTATTAGTTAACAATTTTGGCGCCATTCCTGGGGAGGCGCAGGGGGGAGGGGTTATCAACATGGGGGTCGGGAGGGGGCCCCTCCAAGTAATTTGAATGAAAGGAGTTGAAATGCGAAGGAAGGAAATAAAGAGAGGAAGGAGAAAGGAAGAAAAAATAAAAATGAGGAGAAAACAGGAATAAAGAAAAAAGAGAGACACGAAAAAAGAGCTGAGCGGACAAAAAAAAATAGTCAAATTTGCCCTCCTTCCTCCTTGGAAAATGTTCTGCCGGCGCCCATGGGTTATCAAACACCCCCTCCCCGCTTCCCCGTAACTCAACATTTTTGCTTGCATGGCGACTTTCATTTTTTATTTCATAATTAAAAGGATCGTAAAATTCTAAGGGCGCAAATCAAATCAGACAACTTCCTTGAGAGATACACAAGCCGAGTCGAGTCAAGTGAGAAAAATTGCAAATAATAAGAGACACTCGCCGCGCCGCGCCATAAATCGGCAACGCTTTAGAAATCTTGAGTATAGTTCAAGATAGCTAACGAGCTACCTTCAAATTTCTAGGTGAAATTTACCTCAAAAAACGTTCAGCCATTGGGCCATGTGATTCGGCACATCCCAAAATTTCAGCTCTCATGGAGAATTCAAGGAGCAAAATCAGGAAGGTCGTTTAATACAGAATACAGAATGAGTTTTATCCCAAAATTTGCCTGGATTGTAAAAGAAAAAGGGGTTTCAAGGAGAAGGAGCTCGATGGTCATAGTTATATGGGATCAAGCGCATGACAAGCACAAGAAAGAAAAAATATGTCATCAGTTTTTTGCCTGCTCAGCCCCCCTTTAGAAAAAATTCCTGGATTCTTGATAATTTTAAAAGGAGCTACGATTTTTTGAAAATGGATTGATTTCGAACTTTGACCTTTGATATATCAGAGACAAAAAACTATCTTAACCTATTGTTTGTGCCAAAAGTCTTGCAATTTAACGTTCTTCTTGTGGTGATATGAAGAAATCAAACGACCCGAAAACTAACAAAATTCTAAAAAGGAATTGTAGAATTACGCGAGTAATTTTAAATTATTTTAAGTATATATAACTTATGAGAGACCACCTTCTCTGCTTTCGCCACAGTCACTAATAAGACAAGTGCTGAGTGTACCAGCACTACCGCAGCTTACCAAAGATAGCCTAACCTAGCACCTGCTCCCAAAAATGCTGGGAATGAACGGAGTTGCAGTGAGATAACTGTTCCTACATGACGGCACCGTTTTTGCATAAATCGAGAATTGAAGGCTCATCAAAAGGATTGCTTACAGTTTAGACTTTTATAGTCCCTTGATGGAAACATTGTGTAGGGAGTACCAACTAGAGCTCGATGAGTTCTGATTGGTCGTTTGCTTCTGATGCTCATGGAGACGAGAAGAAGTCGAAGACATTGAAGGCTCCAAAAATAGAGTCAATGAGGGGAAATGAGTTTTTCTGTTTTTTGAGAACGAGAGTATCGCATTTTTCCATTCTATCGATTTTCGCAACCATCGTCAGTAGAGGTGCGTAGCTACTATGGGTCCTCCCTCCCCCGGGGGGGGGGGGGGGGGGGGGGGGTTGTTCTTGCCGCCCCCCTCCCATAAAATCTTATGCTGAAAAAAATGCAGTAATAATTGCAAGAAAAAAAGTAATTGTAAAAACGAAAACCGAAATCAAACGGACTGTTAATAGGCATGAAATATGTATACTTTTGGTGATTAAACCTACATCGGGAGAAGAATCCGTTCAGACGGCGCGGCGTGCCTTCTGTTCATTTTTTTCATTAATTTGTGTTCTTTATTTGAATTTACGCGTAGTAATAAATATGAATGTAAGATTAGTTTTTTCTAATTGGCTCGGTTTTTTTATGGCAAAGGAACATAAAATTACACTTAGCGCGCGTGTTTATTTTCTTGTCACAAGCGAGGTGGAGATGGCCTGAAATCACGTCTTAGAGCGGCAAAATTGGAATTTTTTTTCCGGGGACGAACCCCCATCCCCCCAAGCTAGGAGGTGTTTCCTTGAGACCCCCAAACTTGGCCCCCCTAGAAAAATTGTCTAGCCTCGCCTAAGAGAGGTGGACTGACCCATCGGGAAACAGGGAAGTTTACCGGTGGGCTGCGGCCGATCTCAACGGCCAGGGCAGTGAGAGTAATGAAAGGGAAAGAAAGGGAGGAAGGAAACAGAGGAAAGAAATGATTAAGACGATTACTTATAAAAAATGGAGAAATAGAGAAAAATATGAACGACCTCTACAACAGATCAGCTTTGGCTTTTCGATAGGTACCTACCCGATCTTTTGATGTATTTTTTGAGTTTTATGCATGCGCCTTCATTTTTCAACGTAGACTAAAACGCTAAAAAAGCGCACAAATATGTAAGTAGTTAGAGCTCGTTTCAGAAGAGTAGGCGGACCTAGACCGACAATCTTTGGAATTTTTCAACATTATTTCTGATATTACTCGATATCAGGGGCAAATTCGGTGTTGATTTGAAGGAATAAAAGTTGAAAATTCGCCGAAAATTATGGTTTTGGTCTGCCTACACTTCTGAAACGAGCTCTAACTTATTAACTACTTGTCTACATACCTACAGTGACGCTGACGGTATCCGATTTTGATACTCCCTTTCGAAAGTTCCCGCGTTTCGACTTGGGAAACCGTATCCTACTTTTATGGGTGCGCCTTCATTTTCTAAGGTAGTCTAAAACGGTACAATCACGTACGAATAGTTATCTACTTCATTTTACGCCTTTTTATTTGTTGTATTTATTTTTCTTGCTTCTCATGCGTTCGATCCTGATCCTGGGTAGCTCTGACCATCGAGCTCCTTGATGACCCTTTTTCTCTTACAATCCAGGCAAATTTTTGGGGGTAACACGTCCTGTATTTAACGACCTTTTTGTCTTTACTGTCTTTGCCTTCGGCCAAATGGCTAAACGTTTTTTGTTCCAAAATTTTTCTAGGAGGGG
The DNA here is from genome assembly GCA_011764245.1 of Trialeurodes vaporariorum. NCBI lineage: Eukaryota > Metazoa > Arthropoda > Insecta > Hemiptera > Aleyrodidae > Trialeurodes > Trialeurodes vaporariorum. The sequence continues at coordinate 2,544,660 of VMOF01000001.1, forward strand.
GGGGGGGGCTTGGCAGAACTCTGGAGATGGCTTAGCCCCCCCCCCCTCCATTTCCGCCTATGGACACCCAGTTATCGCTAGCCGATTCGAATACATTTTCTGAAAACTCATGCTGTTCGATTATCGTCGGATAGAAATTGGAAACCGTGTCTCACCATAATCGTAAGAGATCAGACCAAAATAAACAAAATAAAACAAAAACTCTCAGCTCACATGACAATTTGACGATCCTATACTTTGAGCGTGTACGAAGGCCTATTCAGCACGCAGATGGTCCTGCGTAAATCCAAGATGCAGCGATGACTCAAGGCTGCATCGCTGACCAATCAGAATTTAAGCAAGGATTGTTCACAACTTTCACGATTTTTGGAGGACCGTCCGTTCTGAACGGAAGAGTCATTAAAGCTGATTAAACGAGCAATTGAGCTGTCTTGGACGAATCGTGTCGACTTTTAGAACCATTGCGTCTTATGCAGTGTCACCACTCGACTTTTGCATTGAGGGGGGGGCAAGGTGTGAGATACCGCTTGGGGGTGATGGAGACACACTATTTACAGTTTAACAGGAGCCCGGAACCCCTCCCCTAGAAAATTTGAAAAAAAAACAAAACAAAACAAAACAAAAAACAAAACAAAAACAAAAAACTTGAACTCCCACAAAATAACTCCCCTTTACTTAACGATATTTTGAGCTATTTCGGAGTAAAATTTGACTTCAGAGTCAACGTTGCTGACAATATAAACAAATTATCTCTTGTTCATGCTCAATAAAAGCAGAGTTTATATAGTGGTACCACTGGTACCTACGTGAACTTTGAATCATCGCTTTCCAGTGGCGATGCGTGCGATTTGGCAACGTTCCTTTTTCCCATTTAAACACATTAGAAAGGTCGAAATGCTTCAGTCATCGGCGGTGACTGTAGCGTTCGACTTTTTTGGTGACTTCAAATTGAGAAAATACATTGTTGCCAAATTTCACACCTCACCACTGTCCGCTCTTTCCTCCGCATTTGAACCTTTGCAAATATAGCATTGATCAATCGACGATTAACTATATAGGATTAATTTGAACCGCAAGAGGATTAATCATTTTCCGTAAGTTTTTAATATATGGAGGCAACATCTATACCTATATCGAAAGACGTAACAGTAATCACGGATAGCCACCAGAAAACGAAATTATTTTTCATTGGGGCGCGAAACTATCCAGAAAGGCCCCGCTCACCAAAAGCTGTTGAAAAGAAACTTACACAGTTGGAAACCCATTTTTTTCCAATCTCCGCCTTTTCACCGTATCATCTCGCACCCCTACCGGGCGGCCGGCCCTGCCAACCCCTTTTTTCCACACGCCCTTTTTCGTCATTTCCTATTTCCAACTGCTTATACCACTATCTTATAACTAATGAGGAAGGGCGGGCCGGATGAGTTATCGGAGGGGATATGGGGAAGAGTTGAATGATATTTGGTTGGTATCAAAGGGGGTGTTCCGGTGGGGTGGGAGTTGTGAAGAAAGGAGCGCGGAGGGTTGTTACAATTTCCCTCTGCGTTGTTTCTATTGCTCCCAGGCAAAGGTAACATTTTTCAGCAGCTTGACCATGAAGAAAGGACAACACTCCAAATTTGCTCCTTAAAGTTACGCTAAATTTAGAGAATATAATTGGGTATTGATTATTATTTTGCCATTCGCCAACATTGTTATTTTAATTAGTAGGTAACAGCACTTCGTCCTTTTTCGGAAAAAGGTATCTCACTCTCGCACTCGTATTTGCATACGGGAACAAGTTGGGAAACGGACCAAATCACCATAGAGGCAATGAGAGCGAGAGAGAAACAGTCTTCACGAAAAAGGTATCTCTCTCACTCTCGTTGTCGCTTACGGGAACAACTTGGGAACGGACCAAACCGCCATAAAAGCCAATGAGAGCGAGAGAGAAACACTCTTCACGAAAAAGGTCTCTCTCTCGCACTCGTTGTCGCTTACGGGAACAACGTGGAAAACGGACCGAACCGCCATAAGAGGCAATGAGGAGCGAGAGAGAAACACTCTTCACGAAAAAGGTCTCTCTCTCGCACTCGTTGTCGCATGCGGGAACAACTTACGGACCGAATTGCCTTAAGAGGCAATGTGAGCGAGAGAGAAACACTCTTCACGAAAAAGGTCTCTCTCTCACTCTCGTTGTCGCTTACGGGAACAACTTGGGAAACGGAACGAATTGCCATAAGAGGCAATGTGAGCGAGAGAGAAACACTCTTCACGAAAAAGGTATCTCTCTCACTCTCGTTGTCGCTTACGGGAACAACGTGGGAAACGGACCAAACCGCCATAAAAGGCAATGAGAGCGAGAGAGAAACACTCTTCACGAAAAAGGTCTCTCTCTCACACTCGTTGTCGCTTACGGGAACAACGTGGAAAACGGACCGAACCGCCATAACAGGCAATGAGAGCGAGAGAAAAACACTCTTCACGAAAAAGGTCTCTCTCTCGCACTCGTTGTCGCTTGCGGGAACAACTTAAGGACCGAATTGCCATAAGAGGCAATGTGAGCGAGAGAGAAACACTCTTCACGAAAAAGGTCTCTCTCTCACTCTCGTTGTCGCTTACGGGAACAACTTGGGAAACGGACCAAATTGCCATAAGAGGCAATGTGAGCGAGAGAGAAACACTCTTCACGAAAAAGGTCTCTCTCTCACTCTCGTTGTCGCTTACGGGAACAATGTGGGAAACGGACCGAACCGCCATAAGAGGCAATGAGAGCGAGAGAGAAACACTCTTCACGAAAAAGGTCTCTCTCTCGCACTCGTTGTCGCTTACGGGAACAACTTGGGAAACGGACCGAACCGCCATAAGAGGCAATGAGAGCGAGAGAGAAACACTCTTCACGAAAAAGGTCCCTCTCTCGCACTCGTTGTCGCTTACGGGAACAACTTGGGAAACGGACCGAACCGCCATAGAGGCAATGAGAGCGAGAGAGAAACACTCTTCACGAAAAAGGTCTCTCTCTCGCACTCGTTGTCGCTTGCGGGAACAACTTAAGGACCGAATTGCCATAAGAGGCAATGTGAGCGAGAGAGAAACACTCTTCACGAAAAAGGTCTCTCTCTCACTCTCGTTGTCGCTTACGGGAACAACTTGGGAAACGGACCAAATTGCCATAAGAGGCAATGTGAGCGAGAGAGAAACACTCTTCACGAAAAAGGTCTCTCTCTCACTCTCGTTGTCGCTTACGGGAACAATGTGGGAACGGACCGAACCGCCATAAGAGGCAATGAGAGCGAGAGAGAAACACTCTTCACGAAAAAGGTCTCTCTCTCGCACTCGTTGTCGCTTACGGGAAAACTTGGGAAACGGACCGAACCGCCATAAGAGGCAATGAGAGCGAGAGAGAAACACTCTTCACGAAAAAGGTCCCTCTCTCGCACTCGTTGTCGCTTACGGGAACAACTTGGGAAACGGACCGAACCGCCATAGAGGCAATGAGAGCGAGAGAGAAACAGTCTTCACGAAAAAGGTTTCTCTCTCGCACTCGTTGTCGCTTACGGGAACAACGTGGAAAACGGACCGAACCGCCATAAGAGGCAATGAGAGCGAGAGAGAAACACTCTTCACGAAAAAGGTCTCTCTCTCGCACTCGTTGTCGCTTACGGGAACAACTTGGGAAACGGACCGAATTGCCATAAGAGGCAATGTGAGCGAGAGAGAAACACTCTTCACGAAAAAGGTCTCTCTCTCGCACTCGTTGTCGCTTACGGGAACAACTTGGGAAACGGACCGAACCGCCATAAGAGGCAATGAGTGCGAGAGAGAAATACTCCACACGAGTAAGGTCTCTCTCTCGCACTCGTTGTCGCTTACGGGAACAACTTCGGAAACGGATCGAATTGCCATAACAGGCAATGAGAGCGAGAGAGAAACACTCTTCACGAAAAAGGTCTCTCTCTCGCAATCGTTGTCGCTTACGGGAACAACGTGGAAAACGGACCGAACCGCTATAAGACGCAATGAGTGCGAGACAGAGACTTTTTCGTAAAACGGTCTCTCTCTCGCACTCGTTGTCGCTTATGGGAACAACTTGGGAAACAGGCCAAACCGCCATAAGAGGCAATGAGAGCGAGAGAGAAACACTCTTCACGAAAAAGGTCTCTCTCTCGCACTCGTTGCCGCTTACGGGAACAACTTGGGAAACGGACCGAACCGCCATAGAGGCAATGAGAGCGAGAGAGAAACAGTCTTCACGAAAAAGGTCTCTCTCTCGCACAAGTTGTCGCTTACGGGACAACGTGGAAAACGGACCGAACCGCCATAAGAGGCAATAAGAGCGAGAGAGAAACACTCTTCACGAAAAAGGTCTCTCTCTCGCACTCGTTGTCGCTTACGGGAACAACTTGGGAAAACGACCGAATTGCCATAAGAGGCAATGTGAGCGAGAGAGAAACACTCTTCACGAAAAAGGTCTCTCTCTCACTCTCGTTGCCGCTTACGGGAACAACGTGGGAAACGGACCGAACCGCCATAAGAGGCAATGAGAGCGAGAGAGAAACACTCTTCACGAAAAAGGTCTCTCTCTCGCACTCGTTGTCGCTTACGGGAACCACTTGGGAAACGGACCAAACCGCCATAAGAGGCAATGAGAGCGAGAGAGAAACACTCTTCACGAAAAAGGTCTCTCTCTCGCACTCGTTGTCGCTTACGGGAACAACTTGGGAAACGGACCGAATTGCCATAAGAGGCAATGTGAGCGAGAGAGAAACACTCTTCACGAAAAAGGTCTCTCTCTCGCACTCGTTGTCGCTTACGGGAACAACTTGGGAAACGGACCGAACCGCCATAAGAGGCAATGAGTGCGAGAGAGAAATACTCCACACGAGTAAGGTCTCTCTCTCGCACTCGTTGTCGCTTACGGGAACAACTTCGGAAACGGATCGAATTGCCATAACAGGCAATGAGAGCGAGAGAGAAACACTCTTCACGAAAAAGGTCTCTCTCTCGCAATCGTTGTCGCTTACGGGAACAACGTGGAAAACGGACCGAACCGCTATAAGACGCAATGAGTGCGAGACAGAGACTTTTTCGTAAAACGGTCTCTCTCTCGCACTCGTTGTCGCTTATGGGAACAACTTGGGAAACAGGCCAAACCGCCATAAGAGGCAATGAGAGCGAGAGAGAAACACTCTTCACGAAAAAGGTCTCTCTCTCGCACTCGTTGCCGCTTACGGGAACAACTTGGGAAACGGACCGAACCGCCATAGAGGCAATGAGAGCGAGAGAGAAACAGTCTTCACGAAAAAGGTCTCTCTCTCGCACAAGTTGTCGCTTACGGGAACAACTTGGGAAAACGACCGAATTGCCATAAGAGGCAATGTGAGCGAGAGAGAAACACTCTTCACGAAAAAGGTCTCTCTCTCACTCTCGTTGCCGCTTACGGGAACAACGTGGGAAACGGACCGAACCGCCATAAGAGGCAATGAGAGCGAGAGAGAAACACTCTTCACGAAAAAGGTCTCTCTCTCGCACTCGTTGTCGCTTACGGGAACCACTTGGGAAACGGACCAAACCGCCATAAGAGGCAATGAGAGCGAGAGAGAAACACTCTTCACGAAAAAGGTCTCTCTCTCTCGCACTCGTTGTCGCTTACGGGAATAACGTGGAAAACGGACCGAACCGCCATAAGAGGCAATGAGAGCGAGAGAGAAACACTCTTCACGAAAAAGGTCTCTCTCTCGCACTCGTTGTCGCTTACGGGAACAACGTGGGAAACGGATCGAACCGCTAACAGGCGCAATTAGTGCGAGAGAGAGACCTTTTTCGTAAAACGGTCTCTCTCTCGTACTCGTTTTCGCTTACGGGATCCACTTGGGAAACGGACCGAATTGCCGTAAGAGGCAATGAGAGCGAGAGACCTTTATCGTGAAGAGTGTTTCTCTCTCGCTCTCATTGCCTCTTATGGCGGTTTGGTCCGTTTCTTAAGTTGTTCCCGTAAGCGACAACGAGTGCGAGAGTGAGACCTTTTTCGTGAAGAGTGTTTCTCTCTCGCTCTCATTGCCTCTTACGGCGGTTCGGTCCGTTTCCCACGTTGTTCCCGTAAGCGACAGCGAGAGAGAGACCTTTTTCGTGAAGAGTGTTTCTCTCTCGCTCACATTGCCTCTTATGGCAATTCGGTCCGTTTCCCAAGTTGTTCCCGTAAGCGACAACGAGTGTTAGAGAGAGACCTTTTTTGTGAAGAGTGTTTCTCTCTCGCTCTCATTGCCTCTTATGGCGGTTCGATCCGTTTCCCACGTTGTTCCCGTAAGCGACAACGAGTGCGAGAGAGAGACCTTTTTCGTGAAGAGTGTTTCTCTCTCGCTCTCATTGCCTCTTATGGCGGTTCGGTCCGTTTCCCACGTTGTTCCCGTAAGCGACAACGAGAGCGAGAGAGAGACCTTTTTCGTGAAGAGTGTTTCTCTCTCGCTCTCATTGCCTCTTATGGCAATTCGGTCCGTTTCTTAAGTTGTTCCCGTAAGCGAATACGAGTACGACAGAGAGACCGTTTTACGAAAAAGTCTCTGTCTCGCACTCATTGCGTCTTATAGCGGTTCGGTCCGTTTTCCACGTTGTTCCCGTAAGCGACAACGATTGCGAGAGAGAGACCTTTTTCGTGAAGAGTGTTTCTCTCTCGCTCTCATTGCCTGTTATGGCAATTCGATCCGTTTCCGAAGTTGTTCCCGTAAGCGACAACGAGTGCGAGAGAGAGACCTTACTCGTGTGGAGTATTTCTCTCTCGCACTCATTGCCTCTTATGCCGGTTCGGTCCGTTTCCCAAGTGGTTCCCGTATGCGAATACGAGTGCGAGAGAGAGACCTTTTTCGTGAAGAGTGTTTCTCTCTCGCTCTCATTGCCTTTTATGGCGGTTTGGTCCGAATCCCAAGTTGTTTCCGTAAGCGACAACGAGTGCGAGAGTGAGAGACCTTTTTACGAAAAAGGTCTCTCTGTCGCACTTATTGCGCCTCATGTCGTTGTGGTCTTTTAGGACCAAAGAAAAATATAGTTAGCACGGTTATCATTATTGTCATCGACGCTACACAAAGGCAATTTAAAGACTTTACTCAACTTTCAGCTGGTAGGTCCTTCAAGGAGGCATCATACCACACCAAGGGATATGTAAGAACAGGAATGGACAGGAGGCGGAGCCTCTCTCAGTAGGTGACGGCTATGTCACAGATGTTCTAGACGGTCGCGATAAAAATCGCCTACCGTTCCAATCTATCTCACTCACTCTCCCGTGATCCCCATCCCTCGCTACTGCAGTAGGTGACGGCTACGTCATCGCCAAAGCAAGCGTGTCGTCATCATTTGGCGGGAAAACTCGAAAGCCACTTAAGCCTCCCGTCCATACCTGTTCTTCCATATACCTTGGGCGCGGCGTAGCCATTGAGGGGGGGGGGCAGGGGGCAGCTAGTCCCCCCTCCCCCTTTATACCAAACTTTGCCCTAAGAGAAGGTTATCTTTTACGTTGTCAGAGAATATTTACCAAATTTTAGCCTTCTGCTCCCCTTCGACGTTTTTTCGCCCCCCCTCACTCCCTTGATAAATTCCCAGCTACACCACAGGCTAGCGTTCATCTAAATTCAAGCAAAGTGGAGTCTATCGATGCCTGACCAAAAGTTAACGTTTAGTAGTTCTTGGCAAGGTTTCCTTCATTCGGAAATTGTTCGAAATTTGACAGTAAACTATTAAAATTAATATTACCCAAACCAATGGTTTTGCATTTATTTTTTTTTTTTTTTTTTTTATCGCGCCCGAGCTGTTTGTTAGGAAACGATGGATGATGGATGACACCAACACAGTACCCGGACCTCCGCATTTTTACCCGTCCCGTGAGATGGGGACGAAAAAAGTAACTCAAAGGTGAAAGGCAACAATAAAAAACGCTCCTGATTGGCTAGCATTGGCAAATACGGGGGGGTGAAGGGGGCGATGCCCCCCCCCGTTCGGCCAAAAAAGGGGGGAAAGAGGGGAAAAAGAGGGGGAGGAAAGGCGAAAGGAAGAGAGAAAAAAAGGAAAAGGGGGTCTCAGAGGGGCAAAAGTCCCAAGTCCCCCCCCGTCCGCGAGACGAGGGCTGGATCCGTCAATGTTGGCTATAGAGGTGGTTTTGTTGACTCCGGCAAACCGGGCAACCGGCCTCAAAAGTTCTGAACCCTCAAATCGTCCCCCAAACCGAATACCTAAGAAAATACTTAAGGTACGATTCCGCAGGCGAAACTTTTCCAGATTTCAATCCGATGGGTAGGTGTAGAACCACTAGTCGCTTTTCGGAAATAGTAGTCGTGTTTTTGGCGTTTTAGACTGAAACCATAAATAAAACGCAAAATCCAATAACGTCAGAAGCCGTAAATCATGAAATTCGTTTCACCGTAAGCTTTGTGAGTGAGAGATAATACGTCTATCTGTCTCACTCGCACTCGTGTATTGAGGCTTATGAGAATTTTTGTATTTCATATAATTTCCGGCTTTACCTACTTTTGAGTGTTTCAGCTTGAAACTTTCAGGGCAGGTATCTTCCTGAAGCATTGCTCAGTGCTCAACAGGTGCTGGGGTTCCTGCAATTTGTGATCATAGCGTAAATTCGTAAATTTTAGCCAAAAACTGTTGACTTTTTGAGCAGCGCGACCTGGTGTCTGCGGTTGGAACTAATCGATCCCTGGAATCACAGAATAAGAATACAATCAGAACGGAAACTCTGTCGGATTTTGAAGCAAATTCATTTCGCGCCCGCCAGTTTACATCTGGATTCGCGCGCGAAAAAAAAAATATAGGACATGATTCGCGAAATTTTCATTCTGAAATGCCATGAGAATAAAAGTGAGGTCGGAAACTTAAGATTTCTTTCCAGAATTTACAGAAATAAATGAGTTACAACACAAATCACACTCGTCCGCCATGTTGGGATATAGGACCACAGCGTTGCCTATTGGTGCCGTTAAATTCCAAATTTGCTTCCATTGGCTCTTATGGGAGTTTCCGTTCTGATTGTATTATTCTGTGCTGGAATCATCTAAGGAAAAAACGTGGGGACTCTCTGCTGACGCAAAAACAAGCAGCCGCGCCGCACTGTGGGGTATTCGACCCGAATTCATGCTCAAAATTATTTGTGGACATGAAACGCTACCCTAAGTGGTTCTTTGACTTTATGATGAAGTTTTGTGACTAAATAAGACGTTTTGGCACTTTTGAGGCAATTCTGGCGATGGGGGGGGGGGGGTGCAATTACCTGGTGATGGGGGGGGGGGGTTGCAATTACACATACTGTGTTTGGCACCTCCACATCGAGGTGATTTTACCTATTAATGGAATTCATCATTTACTACACCGTAAAGACGTGCCCGAAGATTTTCCGATACCCCTGCCTAATCCCCTCCCTCCCTTCGCTCCCTGCCCCTCCATCACCCCTTACCCTAATGATATGTCTCCTTCCCTCAGCTCTCAAAATTTCTCCGATACGGCCCTCATTTAAGGCGGCCACCCACGCAACGCGCACCATAACTAACCTTTTATTTGTCTTTTTGGATCCAAAATTGGATACCAATTCAATACCATATCTACAGAGGGTCTGGACATAGAATTTATACCGGACGTTTTCAAATTTACCAAAAAAAAAAAAAAAAAATTGAGAAAAAATTGAGAAAACATTTAAAATATTAACTCTATAGCTTCAAAAGGGTAACTGTAATTGATAAATAACTCCAACGAATCTTTTACAAACAGAAATACTGACTTTTTCTTTTTTTCCGAAAAAAGTCAAGTTTCGACCCACTGTGCAATTATTTGATGTCTGTGTTATCCATTTACACCTCTCCATCAAGCTAGCAAGGTATAAATGGTACATTTCAACAATATTGAGAGAAAATACGGTACAATAATGGAGATTTTGGCAATTTTGGGTGAAATTAGGGTTAATTTTTCCTGAAAATCGAATTACAAATATCCCAATTTGCGGCGAATGCGGGTCGATGCGGGTCGGATCTTTTTTGGAGCATAAAGTAGACGCTTTGGGCTAACTTTTCACGCAAAAACGAAAGTTGAACAACGTTGAACATTCCAACTAAAATACCTTTGTTTCTATCAATCTCATTATTTTTTGATTATGATTTACTGTATGGTGTAAGGTTAGGATTAAAAACTATGTATCATGATAAATAAAGGCTTGAAATAGTTATTCTTACATTTTGGAACGTCCTCCATGTTTTGTTTCCCAAGTTGGAGAAATATGAACAACTTTAAAACCACTTATCTTCATTGGTGTGAAACACAGATTTAAATCGGAAATCGGTAAAAGTGCTGCGCGCTCTGGCGGATTGTGGGCGAACCACTCAATGTGGAAAGCTCAAATTGTACAGGATGATGTAAAAAACTATACAGAATGCACCAATACCTTTGGTTTTGACCATAGGTTAAATTTAACTTTTGGACTTTTGAGCATGAATTCGGGTCAAATACCCCGTAGTGCGCCGCTGCAATGTCAGTTGAGTAACAAATATGCGGGCGCCCCCCCCCCCCCCCGCGCCAATTGCGCCACCGCTCGCGCCGCGCCCGGGCGGGCGCCGGTAGAGCTCAGGTTTGGTAGGTACTTACGAAATATGCAGTACGCAGTAGGTACCTATGCACACCACTTCATCCATATATAGCCAGTATAGCTACACCACATACATCATACCTTGACGAGAATAGAAATAGAAACTCCACTTTATACCTTGATGATAGCGTAGCCGCGAGTTCGCTACGCGACGCTCGGGTTCCGCGGAGCGGGTGCCTCTGCCTCATCATCAGCGAAGCGGTGCGGTGCGGACGCGGTGCCTACCGCTGCCCCGCCCGGCCAACCGATCCCGATGCTGTGTCGGAAACTCGGAGGCGTGGCAGAGAGGGTGAGTCTATAAAGACCCGGATCTCCCTCCCTTACGCCCCTCGCGGTCCTCCTCGCGGCACGAAATTAACGCGAGCAGCAATCTCGCGAGAGCCAAGTCCTCGTCCAACGCCCACTCGAGCCTTCCCCCGTGGTCCCTCGCGCCAGCTGGCCTCTCACAACTTGCATCAGCACCTAATAATGATCATTGTTCCCTCCTGTTTTTCCACCTTCCTACGGTACAGCTCCCAGCTCTGCTTACTTATGCTATCCTTGTTTTTCTCGCACTCGCTCCATCCCCAATTCCAGAGCAATATACATGGAACCATCCAGTGGCGCGCACAGGATTTTTTTTTTTTTGGGAGAGGCTCGCACTGATAAGCGTTTGACAGTAAATTGCCCCCCCTTCCCCTCCACCCCCAAAAATCGGAGGTCTAGCCCCCCCCCCCCCCCTTACATACGCCACTGGAACCATCCATCCGTCGTGATAAACCTTATCTGGAGGAATTGATGATATGATATCATTTCACTAGAGGGAATTCTTGTATCACTCTAACCAGAGTTTAGCTATTTCCTTCAATAACCCCAAATAACCCCCCTTTTTCCTTCCGTCTTACTCTCCTTACATTCTTTTCTTTCTCCTAATTTTCTCCTCTTTCTTCTCTCGTATATTTCCGATTTTTCCTTTGCCATTTTTCGATACTTTTCCTTTCCATACTTACTTTTTCTTTGTCAGTACTTATCCTTTCGATACAGTTTCTTCATTTATATTCTTTTCCTTTCAAAACTGTTTATATCGATACTTTCCCACTTTTTCTTTTGATACTGTTTCTTTCCATACTTTTTCTTTTTGATACTTTTTATTTCAGTACGTTTTTACTTATACTTTTTCTTTCTCTTTCGATACACTTTCTCTCTATTTACCTATTTTTCCTTTAAAAGCTATTCCAAATTACTTTTTTTTTTCAATAAATTTTCTTTCAATACCCATCTCTCTTTGTTATCTTTTCTTCATACTTACTCTTAATTTCAGAATTTTTTCCATCACATCCCCCCTCCCCTCCCCAATACCTTTCCTTTTGATACTAATACGTTTGAGACTTTTTTTTGGCACTACACTTTCTGTTCGATTCTTTCTTTTCCGAAACAATGGGGCTCTTGCAAACTTTTGCTGTGAGCAAATGAATAGTCCATTCTGATGAAAAAACCAGCGAAAATCACAAAAATCACACGGAGAAAGTTTAAAATTTATCAATAAACTCACATAACTGCTATAAAGACAAGATCGTAATGGCGGTACAACGTAGGTATCTTGGGAGATTCCTATTTAATATGCCACTTTTTCTTTGGAAACACAGAGGTATTTCTCAATTTAGATGGGGATCTCCCATGACACCTGCGTCCAACCGCCAACAAGCTCGATTCTGAGAGTGAATTTCGTAATTTTTTAGTGTAATCATTGTCATTTATACAGGATTTTATGCAAGAACCAACTCTTCAATCCGGCGTAGCAAAAGTTCTCAAGAGCTCCATTTTTGAGGGCACTTGTTATTGCAGACATTTCCATTTAAGGACGTTCTGTTTTTTCTCCTAAAACCTCTAAGATTGAGGCTCTAAATTTCATTTTTTCATTATGTGCAACCACTGGCAGATACAGAAGATAGTACCTCTCTTTACTAATTTAAACACAGTTAATAGAGAAGGATAGATGAGGAAACACAAGCCTGTGTTTGTCAACACATCTGAGGATTGTGTTGACTTGTGCCCTTATCTCTATCTTTTTCTACCATGAGCGTTCAAATGAGCAAAGAAGGAGACAGAAAAATTCCTGGATTTGCTAGTGCGTGCAACAGAACCAGTCTAGTGCATTATGCTTTTTGTTGGACAAAGAAAATCTGGATGGAATGAAAGCAAAAAGACAGAAATGAAAAAAGGAGTGCTAATTTATATTTACACGAGCATTTTTTTCTTTTCTCTTTTAAAAGAAAAAAAAAACAGCTTAATTTACAATTTTACAATCTACAATAAAAATTAATCTACGAGCTTTAGAACTTAAATTGAACAGAGAAAATAATCTTACAGTAAAAAATACTATACAATATGAACAAAGTTTCAAGAGGAAGATAGTAAAATAAGGATTGAAATATTGCCAAGAAATTAATATTAAAACAATTGGGTTGATCATCGAAAGATTAAAATTTGAAGTTCACTACTTCAATTACCAAATAGTGCCATTTGAATAAAAATAATAAAATAAAACTTGGCAAATTAGTTGTAAACCAAATATGGTGCAAATTCACGAAAGCATTACTTTCTTTAAGGTTATTTGAGATGTGAAGGCTGCGTCGACCTGTGTGTAATCTTTGCGACCCATCAAGTATTTTTTTCCCCTCCAAAAAATTAAACAGCTTCTGGCATAAACAAAATGATTCAAAACTTTCAAGATAATGATTTCCACTCAGTTTTGTTTTTTCTTGGTGTTTGTTTGAGGAAATAAATATTCTGAAATTCGCCAAATTATGGTAAGCCGGAAAAAGTGAAACCAGCTCTGTTCTTGAGAAAGGAGTTTTCCAGGTTATCATAGGGGAATTTAGGTTTGAAACTTGAGGCGTTTGTTCCGTGAGTTTCACTCACTGAAGACTGAGTGCTCAACAGTGCTAAACGCTGCTACCGCAGCGCTCCAACGATCACTCTGTGGCAAAGAGAGGAATTGCCTGCAAAACCTGATTGCAACACTTTACAAAGGCTTATTTCGCCATCGACAACCAACAGGCTCCGTGGCTCGGAAACTACTGTGCATATGCATGGGGATGAGAAAGTGCCGGTTCGATTCCTACAGCTAGAAATTTTTTTTTTTCCTCCCGGCCTAGCTCCTTTTTTTTTTTCTCCCTCCCAGTACTCGCATCAGCCCCTTTTAATTTATATGGTTGAAAAATTGGGTTCACCGTTTAATTTAATTAATGAAACATTCACTATCACCCTCCCCTTAGCCCAGAGAAAGAAACTTAAGGTGCTCAAAATACCGTAAAAGCGCGATGGCATAACCTCGAATTAAAATGGTCCATTAACTAAAATTTTTCCGACAAAGTTCTGATATTCCCCCAACTGCCACAATTGCCTTTGTGTCAGGATTTTTACGTTTGGTCGAGAATAGGTTAAAAACTACCATTTCCTCCATAAAAACCCCTTTTCCTAGTGCAGACAACCCCAAGTTAGATTATAAGAAAGACCAGGAGTGAGTGGGAGGTAAACGCAGCGCGGAGCGCGCGTAGTCGCTCAAAGAGCGTTTAATTCCCCTGAAATGCCAAAAAAATTGTTATTTCTCTTATTTTAATCCACCCGAAGCCCCACTTTTCTCACAGGAAACTAGGTAAAACACAGTAGTATACTGATGGATTATGTACAGTCGAAATAATAATGCGACGCAAGAAGGCCCGCGTTCAAGTCAAAACTATTCAAAAAGACCGCGCAAACTGTAACTGTAACGCAACAAGAGTACCGAACGCGCACCGATCAGTGCGTACGTGGAGTGATCTGAGCAGGCAATGGTGAGCACTCAGTCTTCAGTCGGAGCGACTCTTTCACTCACTTTTGTAAAATTGTTTAATGTTTTGGATGGGAAAAAGAGTTAAATTAAAAAATATCATTCAAAGTTAGTTCATTAACTATCCTCAAAATGAAGTAAAAGAAGATTTTTAAACTTAGAGAAATTATATAATAGCAGTTCATCATGGATATAAAATGATTAATTAATTTATTGTTTATCTTTTTTATGTTTTCTTTGGCCAATGCTACGAAGTAGAACATACAACCAAAAGGAGACTCATAAATATGGTCAAAAGTATGTTTGTCTTGTCCTAAGACAGTTTACTGACATTTAATTACGATTGACTACAGTTTTTTAAGCCAAAAACTTTGCCAATTTTGTCACAACCAAAATTATTAAGCTAGGTTATGTACAGATTTCATCAAACTAAACAAAACAATTAGAAACAAACATTTGGTTACAGGAATGAATTTAGCAGGTTTTGATTTCAAATCAAAACTTTTTTTGGTTCAATTTTAGAAATTGGTTGCATAAGATTATAAAGGAGGGGCAAACCGTGCAGGCGATTCTCAATAGAATTCCAAGACCTTAACTGAACCAGGGTAACCAGGAATTCAAAATAATTTTTTCATTGATAAATTCGGCAGAGGAATAGTTTAGTGTAATCAAAACCTAATTTGCACGAATAATAAGGGTGGATACTGACAAGACAGATACATACATCACAGAATCACTTTTTTTTCCCCACCTTTTTTTTTTTTTTGCCACTTTCAAGTCCTTTATATCACCTCACAAAGTTTTAGAACTGAAATGAAGATGGTCAGCTAACTTTACATAAAATTTGACACTCTAGAGGGATAGATCTGAGCACCATTAAAAGAGTCTTTTAGATCGGAGAAACAACATTTTTGACAAACAAATTTTTGCTATATCCAGAGGAGCACACCTCATACTTAATCCTCACCAAATATAATCAAAATGTTTTCAGAAGGAAATTAAGAGGGAAAGATACACAGAGACTTGAGGAAAAATATATATCTATAAAAAACTTCTTTTGAAGAAAAATTTGATTTTGTACAAGAAGCGTTAAGAATCTTTAGAAATCTAAAGGTCGTAGTTAAGAATTTTGACAAAGCACTTTCTTTCAATTAAAAGATCTTGAAATGTTTATCTTGCTTATATTTAAAGGCACCCAGCTAATACAAATCAAGAGAAAAAATATTGACTTTGTCAAATGTTTAGATTTAAAAAAAAAAAAAAAATGATCACGAGAAAAGCCCTGTAACAGAGAGAGGTTTACAAGATTTAAAAATTATTCACAAGATAAACAAGCCGGCTAGCAGAATGAAAGACTGCAAGAGTTGTCTATTCAGTCAAAAACTTACATTTGCGATTCCTTAATCTAATGTTTTCTCAAGTGTCTTTTGAAGCAGAGAGAAACTTGTAATCCCTCAATTTTTCAAAAGTTGTCATGCAATTAGAGCTTAAAGACAGTTTTAGGCTCTGTCCATACAATATACCAGATTTAATATTTTTCATTAATGGCTTATTTTTTTTACGGGCATTGACTGATGACATGCAGCTTTGGTTGTCTTGGAAAGAGTATTTTCCAACTCAGGTTCATCACTTCCCTATCTTTTAACTTTACAGGCCGTCAAATGCCTACCTGTTGCTTTCTTTTCAAACTCTTGAAGTTTCACAGAAACTGATATTTGTTAGTTGAGAGGATAAGATCTGTGTCATCAGCCAACTCTCATCAAATGAAGCCTATTGTTAGTATTGTTAGTTACAAACTCACGAGTTTCGAATGATAGCATTAAAATATTCTAAAAGATTCACACAGTTCATCTAATTTCAGAGTATTTTAAAAAAAGTTCTATTATCGAGCTACCCAGTGTTGCCAAATGTAAGGTTTTAGGACATATGTTATATTTGCTCATAAGACTCAATGTAAAAAAGACGGGGTTTACCCTTAAATTTGGCAACACAAACTATTTAAAACTCTGTAACCAACAAACAAGAGAACGTACTTCCAAAGCACATTAAAATACATAAAGTTGAAGGGAACTAAAAACAGACATTGCCAGCTAAGCAATACAAAAGTAACTTTATTTTGTGGGTCACGATAGTTGATCGCTGATACTTTCAACAGCAGCGTTAGTTTCATCAACGGAGACAAATTCCTCGTTCTTCTTCTCTTGAACATCACTTTGGAGCAAACATGTTTTAACTCTGATCCTACCGATATCATTAGACTTTTCTGAGTTAGTCGTGGACTTTTCATCAACTTTTTCTAATGGTTCTGATGGTTCCTTCGATTCTTCTGATTGTTTATCTGCTTCTACTGTAGACTCTCCTTTGGTCTCTTCCGATGGTTTTTCATATGCTTCTTCTTCTAGCCTTCCATTGGACTCTTGAGGTGGTGCATCATCTGGCTCTTCCGATGAATCTACATCAACCACTTCTGTCGGCTCCACATCAACCGTTGCTGATGGCTCTACATCAACCGTTGCTGATGGCTCTACATCAACTGTTTCTGATGGCTCGACATCAACCGTTTCTGATGGCTCGACATCAACCACTTTTAATGATTCGGCATGAACAATTTTTGATGACTCTGTATCAACCACTTTTGACGACTCTACCGTAACCACCTCTAGCATTTCCACATCAGATGCTTCATCATCAACTGCCTCAGACGGTTTGCTATTGACCTCTTTTGATGAATTCATATCAACATCTTCAGATGGTTTCTCATCTGCATCCTCATCCATTTTTGAACTTAAATTAGACTGTGAGTCACTATTAATACTAAGACAGTTCTCTGCTGGTTCCACTGGAGAATCCAATTTATCATCTGAAGCTTTACTACTGGTGTCATCTGATGGGTCTTTCCTGACAAGACCTAACATATTCAGCATTGAAGGTGCTTCTGCTACATTGTTTTTGGAAGAAGGCGGGGGAGTTTTCTCGGCGTTATCGTTGGGCGTCACAAAAGCTCGAAGCCACTGATCGCTCGGATCAGAATCGTTGTTTGCATCGTCGAGTGTCACCAAAGGCGGAAAACTAGCTGATTGAGATTGGACAGTGTTCTGCGCTGCTTTTTCAGCGGACGGATATGCAGATTTTCTTTTGCAATCGGCCAGATGTTTTGCAAGTCTATTACCAGACTTGCTTTTGAAACCACAAACACAAAACATATAATCCGGAAGAATAATTGGAGTGCCCATGTTAAACTCTTGTTTGTTGGTATGGAAGACGGTGGAATGCTCATGCATTGCTTTGCTACAACAGGTCGAATACGAACACATGATACACGACAAAATTCCTGAAAAATGGTTTTCACTCGTTACAAAACCTTCACACTCACAGCAGGTCGCTTCTTCTGGGATATCATCTCTAAGACTTAATGAATCAAACTGTGTAGCATAAAAAGTTTTGAAACCCGTTCCTTCAAAGATATTCTGCTTTGTTACTTTAGAGACGACATTAGAATTGGCCGCAGGTGGCGGCATCATCACAGAATCAATGGTTGCAGAATATCTCTCAACATTCGGAATTCCAACATATGATGCATGATCCTTCTCTTTATGCTCCTTGAGAATACCTTTGTGTACAAATTGAAGCTCACACTTATCACATTTCCGCGCTATTGACTTCCGATAATGTTTCTGAATATGATTCAAAACAAAATACATGTTCTTGGATATTGGGTGATCGTTGGTTTTAAAAGCTATGATTTTCAGACAAAGCGGACACTGCACTTTCCCGGTGCCTTTGTGAACATCGTAAAAGTGATCAATGACTTTCTTGTGCTCAGATGCACGATAAAAGCAGATGCCACACTCATAAGGTAACTCCAATTCACAGTGTAACCGGTGCATATGTAATATAAGCGACGTCCTATCTTTAAAAGTCTCCGAACAGATCAGACACCGCAGCTCATTACCAACTTTTTTATGCGATGCTTCGACATGGTTGAAAACTTCAATACCCGAGCTGAAAGGCTTGAGACAATATTTACAAAGCGGATCCACTCGACTTGACTCTAGGGATATGATGTCTGTGTTGATTGCATGCATAATTAAATGCATCATTAATTTGAGATTGTTCTGGAATACTGTTTGACAAATCGGGCATTTCATGTTCAGTTCTACTTTCTCTTGAGCATTGATTATTTCCATGTTGCTCTCATAGGTTCCATAATAGTACGAGTCGATTGGTTCAATGGGAGCTGGTTTAGCAGGGATTGCCGGTTTAGCAGGTGCCGCAGGAGTTGCAGGAACTGCTGGAGTTGTTTTGTTGCTAGTATCACTGTTCACTTTTTTGGATGCCGGTCCAAGCCCATTTGTTGGTCTTTTGCGCTTAATTCCAGAATCATTCTTCTTAGTAACTGGCTCCGTATGCTCGACCTACAAACAAAGAAGTACATTGGAATCAAATCATTACTTTTTTACACAAATCTAAGAGCATTGTGGTTGAAATAAGTAATAAGTAGTAGTAGTAGTAGTAAAGTCCAGCTGCCCAAACTATGTGTTCATTATGCTTGTATTTCAAAGCAAACAACTGGACTGAGAATACAAAAAGGGAATAGGAAGGACAGCAAGAAATATTTCACAAGAAAAGAATGATTTATCACTCAGCTCATTTGAGTTTTAAATATTTCACAACAAGTGAATGATTTATCACACAGCTCATTAAGTTTATTACAAAGATAAATTTGTGATATGACTTATTGACAAAATCAGCTAAAGGCTATTTCAGAAGGGAGCAAGGAAATCAAGCAATAATCTTATGAATATTTTCAATTTTCGTTCTTACAAAGGAAATAAACAAATACTGAGACTTGGACTTCATGATTTTAAAGCTCTAAATTCATTTACATTAAATTCCATCACGCACTAAGAGAAAGCACTTTCTCAAATATTAAGCAAGTAGCAAGCGTAGTAAGTACAGCCGCCAAATCCATTTGTTCGTTATGCTGGTATTTCACAGCGAACGACTGAACTGACAAGGGGAGGTCACGATGTGTCCGGCTCCAATTGCATGAAAATGTAGCCAAGGTACATCTAATTGAGGATCGAGAATCGTTTTAGGCAAATGGCCACATGGGAAGGCAAAAAAAATTACAAAGTTTTGCAAAATTCAGCGAACTTTGAAGTGTGCGCAATATGTATCGGATTTTCGGATCGCCTCAATATCAGCCCGTGTGGCGAACTGGTAAGGCGCTCCACCAACAGTATTGAGGTTGCGCGTTCAAACTTTTTTGCACTTCCGTTTACAGTTGTTCTGATCCTCTTATTGCGACGATTGTGAATCATTATCATTTTCTTAAATGCATTTTAATTTAATCTATCTTGTCAATAATCAGCTAAACATCGGTATGTTGCATTAAATATTTCTGCAAAGCAGTGAGCGGCCTGCAAATACGTTCGGTCAGAAGTCCAACATTTTTTCCTTTCACTGTAAAAGCTTCTTCTTATTCAAAACTTTTGCTCGTACTGGTGAAATACGTGTACTGGCTCGTACGTGTACGGTGAAATAACTCGGTGATGATTGA
Organism: Trialeurodes vaporariorum; assembly: GCA_011764245.1. Lineage (NCBI taxonomy): Eukaryota > Metazoa > Arthropoda > Insecta > Hemiptera > Aleyrodidae > Trialeurodes > Trialeurodes vaporariorum. Next base: position 2,564,640 of record VMOF01000001.1, read on the forward strand.
GACAGTCTCCGACAGACGGTCCCATAAAATATGCGGTGCGCAGGTGCGCTTTTTTCAAGTTATTGGCCTCATGATGACGCCAGGATTACTTTGAAAGAATAGACTGCATATTAATAATTAGAGAGAAAGATCAAATTAAAATTCAATAAAGAAAATGACAATGATTTACAATCATTGCAATAAGGATCAGAACAACTGTAAACGGAAGTGCAAAAAAGTTCGACCGACGCGAGGTTCGAACGCGCAACCTCAATACTGTTGGTCGAGCGCCTTACCAGTTCGCCACACGGGCTGATATTGAGACGATCCGAAAATCCGATACATATTGCGCACACTTCAAATTTCGCTGCATTTTGCAAAACTTAGAAATTTTTTTTGCCTTCCCATGTGCCCATTTGCTAAAAATGATTCTCGATCCTAAATTAGACGTACCTACCCTGCATTTCCATGCAAATGTCATTAAAATCGGAGCCGGACACATCGTGACCTCCCCTTGAGAGAATAAAACAAGGAAATAATAATGAATGAAGGTACTATGACTTTCAAAAGAAAGTATCCTGGTAGCAATTTTCATTCTTCCATTCCTCGGTCAGTTTTGAATTATTTTTTTTTTTTTACAGTTTTCAGGTATTTCAGAGTATAACAGCATTGCCACCTAAAAAGATGTCTTAAAAAATCGAAAACTCTTTGAAAAAATAATGGACAGAATAATAAAAGACCGTTTCGATGAGAGGACTTTCTTTTGAAGGTCATAGTACCTACCAAGGTACTAAGGCCAGCAAAAGAATCTTCCACATCACGGCAAGAGGGGAAATTTTCTTGCCCCCACTTTACTACTCGAGCATTGAGAGATATTGTCTCACTGCCGAATGATTGAGAGGAGGGTGGAGACATTGAGTCGGTGTTAGCTGTGTGTGTGTGTGTGTGTGTGTGTGTGTGTGTGTGTGTGTGTGTGTGTGTGTGTGTGTGTGTGTGTGTGTGAGTGAGTGCGTAGTGAGTGCTACAGGTGATGTTATCTTGATACAAGCCGAGGGGTGATTGGCATAACACCTCTGCCGTCTTTCTTGCATTGGAGAGGGTCAAAGTATTTCCCATCTCGCTTTGATAAGGAAGAATCTTTTGCCAGCCTTAGTACTTCAACAGTGAGGAAAGAGGACAAGAGGAAAACCACACCAAGCATGACATCCAGAGGAAAGGAAGTATCAGAAAAATTACAAGCATTATCAGGGAGCTTCGCCTATGACCTTTTCCAAACTTTTAACAGTGCAAATTATTGCTTGCAAAATGCAGTTTCATCTCACCAACATCAAGTTTATGTATTTACAACAGCATGTTGCAGACAATTTAAAAAATTGTACGATTCTCTTTCCAGTTCTACTCTACAGCATGTGCTGACATCAAAAAGCAACAAAATGAAGTATGAAATAGACTCAAGACATTTGTCTGCAATATTTTTTGTCAACACGCTGATTGTCATATTGCTCTTGAATTTTGCGTTATAATTGCCTTGATGTCAATTTGATCAAAATTACCTTCTGACTCTGATGCAAATAAAACTCGAAAGGTGAGGTTGAGTTGCAATAGGCTGGCAAAGGACTTCAAAATTTTGATTTTCGGCAGCATGTTCTCTTGAAATTCTAACAATGTGGTATGGCGAGATGGGAACCGCTCGGCATCAGAATTTTTTCATGCCTAAAACAATGCTTAGCATCCCGAGGATCTTAAATCCCACTACATTTCATAAAACTACAAGAAACGTGGAGGGGGAGGACTTGCAAGATCAGGGATAAGCTTTTGGTTTTCTTGTATGTTTTTATCTAAATGCCTCAGGATGACTCCTTCGAATACCCAATTATTTCACTTAAGCTGGCAAATATATGACAGACAAGCAGATAAATTTACCTGAGTGATACTGGCAGGTAGAGCATCAATACCGGTGATAGGTGGTGGCCTATTTTCAGAAACCTTTAACAGATTAAGAGAAATAAATAAATTAATAGATAAAATAAACAAGCATATAATACCTGAGGGAACTATCACTAAAGCATTAGGAGCAAGTTAGAGTCAAGAGACACAGGCAATACAGCATTGCCGATTTCAAAGATTTTTAAATCGATTCCTAGAGGATTTACTCCCAACGCAAAGAAAGAAAAGACCATTGTTCTTATCGATAACAAAATAGAATTTACGACAAAGGTTAAAAGTCTCATAGTTTACCAACAATAAAAATGAAGTGATTTGGTTCTCAAACAGATGACTATGCTATACCAGAACACAGAAAGATAGGCGGGTTTTGCTGGCAAGCTGGGTTCCCCCACCACTGATCCTCCGAGAATCTTGACTGGCTGCACGACCGAACTCCCTTCATTCATTCACGATGCAACCCTGTGGAGTGCTCGGCAAGGGTAGGTGGAAGGGGTAAAAACCGGCTCAAGCGAGGTAGAGGGAACAGGCAGAGAGCCTCCTACACTTCTGTACGTTCTAGTGTAGTAAAAAGAGACTCTATGATTGAACATTTATTTTGCAGACAGGAATCAACTATGCAGGGAACCGACAGCAGAAAGCCACACAATTGAGATACTCTAATATAGATATTTATTTCGCATCATAACATTTGCTGTCTACCTTTTCCTATTCTTCTTGAGGTAGCGAAAACAATAAAAATGATAGATTTTGATGAACGTACCAATAATTTAATTTGAGGATTTGACGGTGACACGGGTGCAGGAGTTGCATTGCTTTGCTGAGCTGAGTACGACCAGTCTTTGAATGGATTCATGGCAATTTTTGATAATCGAGAGAGAATTGTTTCTCCACCTGGAAAAAGAAAAGGTAAACAGAACTGTTAGCATAAAAACAAGTTGGTCTAAAATATTAATTTCTTCATCATTAAAATCATTTTCAGAGACAAAATATACTATCGTCCGTTTCAACTGATCAAGCGCATTCTGTAAATGATGAAAATCGCTAAATGGCAACTCTGTAAAATATTTTGGATTTAAGAGAACTTTCACTCAGCATGAAATTAACATCGAATGGTACCGATTTGATCGAAAATCTATTAGGACCAGCACAAGGCGGCTTAAGCCCTTTTAAAATTTGTTTTCTTCACTTGATGAATAGCAAGAAATCAATGTACGACAGGGTTTCTAGCCTTTTTCAATTTTAAAATTCCCTGACTTTTCCCTGATTTTCTTCCCTGACTCACGGTGTTAATTTTTCATCAATATTATGAAAATTCTCTGATTCGCGGAGTTCTCATCTTTAGGGTGAAAACTTTTTTTTGCGCACAGCCAACCGTTAACACGCATGGCACCTAGAATATAAATGAAGAATAGATCATATGAAATGCAACTTTTCTCCTTCAAAATGTTAAGTATTAGGGGTAGTGATAAAATAAAGGATTTATTTTTTTTTTTTTTTTTTTTTTTTTTTTTACTAAATGCAGAATCAAATTGTTCCATGGATGCGTTTATCCCTGCAGAAAAACTTGACGAAGCTATACACTTTTTTCAACAGCCAGATAAGAAAATTAGTTGTATCAAGGGCGCACCAAGGATTTGACTATCCAAAGGGGAGGGGGGCGGCTACGATGACATTCATCAAATTGGGATCTGGGCCCTTCCTAAGCAAAATCTTAAAAATTCAGCTTCTTTAAAACGCAAAATTAAGCTGCTAAAAATAGAAAACTTCAAAGAATTAGCTGTCAATGAAACAATGGAGCTGTTGTAATCATGTGCTCAGTTATGGAATAGTTTGAAAAACGGGCATTTGAGTAACGCGATTAATTAAAAATCAAAAACCCAAACTCAAAAATTTTTAAGGGGAGAACCCAGGGGGCGAAATTTTTTGGGGTTTATCTTTACCCTTCCGGGGCGGGGGTTTCCCAAAAACCTCCAAAAAGGGTGCTTTCTATTTGCATTCTATACTTTAATATTTTTTTTTTTTTGTATTCAAAGTGGTTTTCCCAATAAACACTCATGCTTGAAAGTTTGCAACAGTCCATTAAATTTTGAAATCTGATTCTTCACAATTGAACATTTTATCCAAAAACCAAAAAAACTTTCCCCAAAAAAAACTCAATTTTTAACAATCATGCAGGTGATTTTTTGTTTCCTTTTCCTTGTGGAGTGGCCCCCAAATAACCTCCAAAATTTTTTATGATTCTAATACAATTTTTCATAATTTTACAATTACTGAATAAACATGTCCTCTCAAGGAGTTGGGAGTCCATCCTCAGAAAATTTTGAAATCTAGCTATTCTTAAACGCAAGTTTAAACTATTTTTATCCAAAAACCAAAAACAACTCCTTCCCAAAAAAAACTGAGATTTTTTTAACAATCATGCAGGTGGTTTTTACTGCATTTCTAGGTGGTGTGGAGAGCCAAGTAACCTCATTCTTGGTGAATACAATTTTTCATAATGTGACAATTACTGAATTACATTGTCCTCATCACAAAGGTGGATCTAGGACACACTTTGGGGGGGGGGGGGGGCTTCTTCTTCGAGGGTGGCGTTTCCTAGAATTTTCTTTCCACTTGTAAAGAGGGGTATTGATAACTCAACAATAAGTGCAGAATCATGCATTTCTGGAAAAAAAAGTTATACTTTTAGGGATTAAAGTTAACCCAAAAGAGATTCAAAAAAACTAAAAGGCACCCCAAAAAGTTGAGCCCCTAGAGAAATGAAGGCAAAACTTTATTTTGCTCAAAATTTTGGAATGTGATGTGACTTTTTCGAAAAAAATAAAAATAAAACAAATAAAACATAAAAATGCAAGAAATTTAATTCTAAACCAACAATGGCTCATGGTATTTGATTTGGTAGACAAATGGCGAAAATACAGCCTAAAAACCCTTTGGCCGACAAGGGGCCCCACGGCCTCCCCCCCGCCAGATCACGCCGCGGCAGCGAGCGTGTACAACTGTATGCGGCGGAGCGATTCGAGTGGGGCCCTTAACGTTCAATCGGATTTTTGGCTGTATCTCGGGTATTTGTCGTCAAAATCGAAAATACCAGGAGCCCTTTCAGGTTAAGAATTAAATTTCCTACATGTTTCATACATCAAGATATCATTCATTGAAAACTGCAACACTGCCGAGGCTTCATTTTTTGCGATTTTGCCGCGAAAATTATGGCTTTTCGATTTACCGGACATTTTTGCTGGTCGTCTGAGATCCGGCAAATCAAGGTTTAACTGTACTAGCTGTGAAAGTACAACCAACCCACAGTAAACAAAAACCAGGCACTTCTGATTTGGCCGAAAATATTGCAGAAGGCAGAGTTCAGTCAGGGTATCTCCATCTGAGGATGCGCCGCGCGCATCGAATGAGTAGCGAGGCGCTACCACCGCACCTCGCCGTACACGGACTACGCAGACGGCAAAGTTACGCGATTATTCTGAAATACGATTCGCGAAAAACAGCAAGCACCTCCGGACCACTAAACAGTGCCTTGAAATTTAGCGATTCATAAAAACTACCGCACACAAAAAAAAATTCCAGGTTTTATGTCCAAATCCCCTGACAATTCCCAGTTTTCCCGTTTGCAAGACACCCTGTACGACAACCACACTTCTTATTCATCAACTGATTAATAAACAAACAAAAAAACAAAAGTCATCACTTCAAGCCTCCCAAATTTGACCCCCCAAAGCCGCATGTGGGGACTGGACTTCCATGAGAAGTGTACAAAGTCACTTTCTCTATTTTTCCAGTTTCTGAAAATAGCATTCATCAATACTCCTAAGATTGCAGAGGCAAAGGATATAAAACACAACATACTTACCAATTTTTAATTTAGTTTGTTCCGCTATATGTTGAACGATAGATTTGTAAGCTCGAGCAGAGGTTTGACCATACATCTCTCTCCAGACAAGTTCATCCAAAAACTGTTGAATTATATTTCTAGAAAGTAAGGATAGGGTATTCTGGAAAAATAAAATATAAATGAAGATAAGTGCAAGAAAAAACTTCCGAGATTTTTTTCAATAACGGTCATCATTGAAAAAGATGATGTTCTCCAGAATAACATCCAAGCAGAGTAAAAATTAGCAATAATTACTGCAGTCACTGTTACTTCAAATGTGTAATGAAAGCCAATGCACGAAAAGTAAACAAACCATCTGCCATTTGCATTTGCCTCTTGGGGCTCTCTTAACAGCCTAAATCAAAGAGCCAATCAGAAATGGATTCTGACACGGCGCAACTCTCATAGTATATAGGAGCTCTAGCAGGAATCAAAATTTTACTACATGCAAAAGGATGATGATGAATAGAAATTGACTTTACTATACCTGGAACATTCTGGGAACTATCCGCCTTAAATACTCCATTATATTGTAATTTGAATACTTATTGGTAGCATTTGCCGAGTCGTTGATTGAGACTTGATAAACAAATGGGAAACCCATCGAAGTTAAGGTGCCTTTATCAACAGTAAAGTCAGTCAATATTGTGCTCTGCTTGTGAACCCAAGTCTCCAAGTGTTCTAGAATTTTTGAAAATCTACGCTTGTAGTTCTTTTCGCTATCCTACAAAAAAAAAAGAAAAGGAAAACATAAGAATAAGTTTTTTTATTCCCTTTCATTTGCAATGAATTGCTGTTTTTGTAGTAGCACTGCAATGCATTTGGTCCTGTTCCAGAGCAAGCTCTAATGCATCGCAGTAGAAGACTGATGCACCAGGGCTGGAGCTCCCCAAAAGGAAGGATTTCCAAATTCACCAGTAACAGAATCATCCAAGGAAGATGATGACGGTAAAATTCAAAGAGGCAATTATTGTTATTTATCACCGAAGTAAATCAGATCAAATATTGATCTATCAATAGAATGAGACAGTTCAAGGTAGTTCTTAAGGGGGTGGGCTGGTCAAAAAATGAAAACACCTTTCCTGATGACTAGGGGGCTCAAATTTTTTTTTGGAAAAAGGTACAAATGTAAATTTAGAATTTCCAAATGTTTGTTGTGCAGGTTGCCTGACTGCCCCTTTGATTGAGGATATCCCAAAAAAAGGTAAGTACAGTGATTGTAACTCAGGTCTAATTATTAGGAGCCATTTTGGCGAGACATGTCATTTTTTAGGAGCCATAAAGTATTTCTTAGGGGCCATTTTTTTTTTTTTGACACAGCGCGCATAAGAAACTAGTCATACTTTTCGCGCGATCAACACATCAGCAAAAAATCAAACGCACGCTATGCAATGTTACTTTTAATGTTCTATAGAGGGGCGAATGTAAAAAGTATTTAAAAAGCTTATAACCCCACTTAGCCCTTTGATCACCTTTATTGTAAATTCTTCTCTATGACATACTACCTGAGCAGTGATTGGATAACAAGACAACTAAAACGCCTTAAATGGAAAGAGAAAGGAAAGGGTATAATTATTATTAACACTACATATTTTGTTAGAACTGGAAAGAGGTTGATCCAGCTCCCATAAGGAATGGGCTATCGGCAAAAAAATTGCATAATTTCAGGGTGAATAGAGCTCGTTGAGACGCTTTCAAAAATGTCCAGTTTTTTATTTGGGTCAACTGGTAAGGGGGGTAAGGGAGCCCAAAGTAAAAAATTCAAAGTCCCATAACTTTTGCCCAAATTAATATTTTAACTCGTACTTTGCGCCAAAAGATTTCTGTTTAAAAGAGCTTTCGATTGATGTGTATAAAAGTTTCATTTTACAAATTTCGAACCAATTTTTTTTCAATTTTTTCAACTTGGAAAATTTGGTTTTCTGAGCCTAAAAATTTTGCGCAACGCACTGAGGAGAATAAAAAACTACGGAAATAAAAGTCAAAGCTATGCTCTTTCAAATGGCGCAAACCGGGGAAATGATTTTTTCAAAAGTTATTATAGCTGATATTGGGTGAGGGGAAGGTGGCGCTGGCCCCGTTGGTGACGCCTGATGAGAACCGAGCCAAGTCGAGACTTGACGAAATCTAAACGATAGGAGCCGAAGACAGTCCGCCCGAAGAGAGGTGCTTGACAGATGAGATCATGCCGAGTGCAGGAGCGTGGACTTTAATCCACGGGAGGAAAAACCGAAAAAATCGAGAGAAAAAAAAAAAAAAAACGAATTTTCGGCGAAAATTTTCTTAGGCGCCAATCTTGACCGTCAATTGTTAAGTGCCATCAACTAATTCTTAGGCGCGAATGGCGCATATGAGTTACAAACACTGGGTAAGTAGTTGACTTTATAACAGCTTTTCTTGAGTATGGGTTGCCCCCAACCAACTTGTTTTTTGGCTCAATAGAAAGATCATTTTGTCTTTTAGGAGGGTAGGTATCTCTCTTTTCTTTAATAATTATTTTAATTTTAATTTTTTTTTTTTTTGCCCCCAATCAACTTGCTTTTTGGCTTAGTAGAAAGATCATTTTGTTCTTAAGGAGGGTATGCATCCCCCTTTTCTTTGCGATAGTTATTTAAATTTTAATTTTCAAGAATTTTTTGGGTTGAAAATGCATAGTTGATTGGGTTATTCAATTCTCGCCAAACGGAATGCGTAACATCCTAGAGGATAAAATTCTGAACACTTTGAAAAAAAAACAATTCTCTATGTGTGCTATAGAACTCAAAAAAAGTCGTTTTCAAGTTGACACCATAGAACTCAAGAAAAACTGTTTTCAAGTTGACAAAACAAACGAAAATCTGAAAAAGTCCAAAAGAGCAAAAAGAAGAAAAAAAAGCTTACAAGGAGAAGTTATACTTACAACTTTAAATATATTTCGAAAATTTGTTTGATCCACGAAAAAAAAAACAAAAACCAACATTTTGTTCCCTGAAGTGTCTTCTACAAAAATATTAAGAATAAGAATAGCCCCCCCCCTCCCACAAAACTTGACCTGTCTATCCCCTTGACCTAAAACAGCGAAAGATTTTTTGGCAAAATGCAATGTCGCAGATGACTGCTGCACCAGAGCGTGTTTTTTATTTTCATAATAGTGCAATTAACGGCTCTATAATGACATCACAGAGCAGCTTCAATGAAATTCCATGTTAATGCAACAAATAAAAGCAAATAACAAATAACAAAGCAATAACAAATAAAAGCACCATTCTATTCTTCTAGGCCCCTGCTGCCAACTCTGAATAATCAACAGTTCAAATACAACAAATACAAGAGAGAAGAAACATACTTGAGTAGGCTCCACTGCTCGAAGGAAGATTTGCTTGGTTTCAGGGTCTAGGACACCAAGAACTTCCACTTTCACCTGCCTCATATGACCATCCGCTGAAGTTGTTCCTAGGCTAATGACTCCCACCTGAAAACAATATTTTTCACAATTATTTTGATTACTCTTTGACAAATGGAAAATTATTACTGTCTGTAAACCAGTACATTGAGTGATATTTGAGTCATTCTTTGGAGAAACCACATCTAACGAAAAATTATGAGAAAAATTATATAACTATTTTGAGAAACATGCATTTTAAACTTTGATTGCGAGTATTTTTAATTCTAATGTTCCGATTTGTAAAAACTGAATGTCATTAGAAAGGGCATACTCTTGTAAATCATCAAACAAATGGGTAAAATTATATTCCGTTGAGAACAGTAAAGGAGAATAATAATAACTCAATGAGTTACAACTGGTTTCTTCAGAGATCAACTTTACTATTATACGAGGGTCATCCAGAGAGTAAGTATCCTTATCTCATAACTCCAGAACTAAGAGCGATAGAAAAAATCCAAAGCAACAGTATCGTTTGTCATATTTTCAGCGTTCCAAAGAGCTCAAGTTGTTTAGAATTGGTCCACTAAACCGCAAGAAAAAGGACTTTTTGTGAGGGAGCCTCTTGTCGCCACATGTCCACCTCTCTGTCCACTGGCATACACTACTGATCACGGTTGTTTACATACCTGAAATGATGTTAATCGTACAACACACCGAAGTAGGTGATAAAAACAAATCATGAATGGTTCATTTTACGCGTGAGCCCTTACATACTACATATGTCTGGAAAGCTTAAATCAGGAGGATTCACAATTTGGATACTTCGGAAAAAACAAGTCTTTAGACTTTTAGTCCACTTACCACATTCTTGAAGCATGCTTCAAAGAACTGTAAAGTTTTTTCAGACTCTAGAATAGGTGCAACAAAGGGGGAAAAAAAGGACCTACCTCAATTCTTTTGCGGGCTCCGCCCATTTTTGAGAGTTTCTCGTGTATTGCAGAGGTACAAACAGCACGCATGTTTGTATAAAAATTCTTAACATACAAATTATCAACTTTCACCCATTGGACAACATTCGAAACACTTGTTTGGCACGCCCAATGATATATCAATTTCAAAGTTACCGTCGGAGTTGATGAATTTTCAAAAAGTGAGTCAGTAAAGACCTGTGAAAAACAAAATTGGATTAAATTTCTAGGTTGAGTAAAGACAAAAAAAAAGCAAAAATCTTACCGTATTCTCGAGCATATAAGACGCACCCCAGATTTTGACAGGGCAAAAAAAAAAAGAAGAATCCTGCATAAAAGCCGCACATTGCAAGGGTTGAGGAGGAACAAATGAGAGAAATAAATTGAGAAAATAGCCTGAAAGAGGAGAAAAGGAACGTTTATTCTAGACTTGTATCCCTCCTTTATCACCATCTTGAGTCAGCAGACTTGCCACCGCTCAGAATCGGACTCGTCTTCAAGATCGCTTCAATAACTTCCGCGATGATACACAAAATCGGTTGTTGCTCTCCACATGTGTCAAAAAGACCTTACAAAATGATTACCAAAAACAAATCAATGATAAAGCGTGCATTTTTTGGTGAGTTTTGCAGATAAGACGCACCCCAGATTTGAAAAGTCAAAAAGTGGAAAATTGTGTCTTATACGCGCGAGGATACAGTATGTGGTTTTCTTGTTCCCCTATCAGCGTTTCTTCAATTTCAGCAAATTTGAGAATTAAATTGGCGCAATCTCAAACAGCACGGCAAAAGTGGCAGTCACCAGCCGCCGGGAAACTGCACTGCTACTATCAGTTTTTGAACAAATCATTGTTTGTTTTAATTTATGTCAACACTTTAATTGTTTTAAACAGAGACAAAAAGAGACGGAGCACTAACTGGCTGCAGCAGAGGCACTCTGAATTCTCGCGGATTCAACAAAACAACACTCAACGTCGCATGGTGTTGAATGGTGAGCATCCTCCTCTTCACTTCCCGCCAATCCCCCCCGTGTTTTCCGAATGTCACCATTCAACACCATGCGACATCTCAAGGTGTTGACTGTTGTTTCACATGTTATTTGTTGAATCCCCGAAAATTCAGTGTGCCTTAAATCTTCCCTATGTATTTTAACGTAGTGCTCCGTCTCTATTTGTCTCTGGTTTTGAATGACAAATTCTCACTAATAGCTCATGTTTCATTGATTTTTATTGGTATCCGGGAATTTCGTTTGCCGAAAGCATCAAAATACCCTTTGGATTAAGTGGACTTCTCCGTACTAAAATGTCTATGACTCTCTGAATTTTCAATATTTTGTCATACAAATTTACTAGGATTTTAAATTAAACATCTATGGAAAAAAGGCACACAGGCTGATACATGTGCCTTTATTCCGTGGATGGGCTCGATTATTTAAAGTCTGTAAAATAGCCTCAAAAACAACTTACAGATACAAATTTTGCTGGGCAACAATCGCTGATCCAGACATAACCTCCACTGAATGGGAATTTTGATGCATCAGAATACATCCCAAGTTTCAATTTAACAGGACTCATGTCCGGATGGACGTGAACCGCACAATGTTGCTCGCTAGAGATGAGGCCCTGTTGAATGAGCCATTCGCAAAACCTTGGAGGAGGGTACATGAGCACATTTTTTACGTCACCATCTGCAAAAAAAAGTAGCACTAATAAGCTCAAGACAGTCTGATAGCCAATTAGAGGAATTTTGTATTTTGATTAGACTTTACCATCACGTGACTCTTCTCAACGAATTACCGTTGTCCGTTCTTACTATACGGTCTATTCTAAAGTCATGTCATACAAGGGTCGGTATGCTGATTTGTTTAATGTCATACAAGGGTCGGTATGCTGATTTGTTTAATCTTTATCAGTCAAAATTTACTTTTACTTGTCAACAACCCCCCCCCCCCCCCCCAGTCGTAATTATTTATGCGTTTCTTATGCAAATCAGAGAAAATTGATAAGAAATATTTTTTTTTTGGTCTGTAGGATGCCAACCAACAGACGATCTTACTTGACATTAGAGTATTAATGGGTCAGCCCCAACTTTTTTACCAGAACAAAACCTTTGAAAAAAACGTATGAATATTGTCAGGTCAGTCCTGTCTTACAACCAGAAAGCGGGTTTAAATATCAGGGTCAGCACGGACACACAACCCGGAAGGGTTAAATTTGACCAAACCCGGAAGGGTTAAATTTGATCAAGAGACAGCAAAAAGGTTTTTTTAAACAAAATAATTCTTAACTCTTCTTAAAAGCAACTTTCAAAATGCCGAAGGGGATGTGATGTTGGTTTCATTAAATACGTCGATGGGATGGTTACGGGTGACATGACTAAACTTCATAATGAGCGTGATAAGATGAGTTGATCACCAAGTGAACTTTAACTGAAAACAGAATGGACTGATGTGACTTACCAAGATTTTTCCGCTCTTGAGCGACCAGAGTTTGTGGAATATCTTTGACGAGGAGATTCGGCCTCGCTACGACAACTAACGAAGGGAATGTTTTGCCGGAAACTTTGTTAAACACCATTTCGCGCGAATCAGACTCTAGCTGTTTTCCTTCATCATTGGTTAGATCAACTAGGGTCGCTAAAAAACAATAAAAAAATTTTTTTAAGATTGAATGTATACTGAAAAGCAGGAAAATAATCTTCAGTTTCTTTACTTAAATGGTTGGCAGACAATTTGTATTGCTTTTCTTGATATGCTTATACAGAGTAACTTCAGTTTCTCCAGCCAAATATGAGTCACTGAGGGCTTCCATTTCTAAACACCCCCATGCTGAGGGATTTAAAAAAAAACTGTTGAACCCATCAAAATTCAATAATGAGGCTTGTAAGTTTTCCTAAGTTAAAATCCATGGGTATTAGCGTTCAATATTACTGAGGCAAATGTTTGCAAAATATCCATGAGATGTGGCACTAGAAGGCATAGGATAGTGGCCTTGTATAGGGCTACAGAATGTTCACGAATTGCAATCTTAGGATCACGTGTAAATTGTGGAGACTCCACCAAAATAATTTTTTTTTTTTTTTTTTTTTAAATCATCTTAGGAAAAGACCCAAATTCAGATTTCAGATGGGTTTTACAGGCACTTTGGCAAACAGGTCATTAATTTATTATGGAAGCGCTTATGCAAAAAGGTCGTCAATGTGGAAGCTCAGGGGTTTCGGTTTGCGGAAGCAATTCTAGTTTGCGTGTAAATTGCGGAGGAGAGGAACATTCTGCACCTGTGGCCTTGTAGTTGCTTCAAATGAGCTGGTTTCCTTATCACAACTCCATCTATTTCAGGACCTCAAATTTTAAAAGGTAGCCCACAGATATCGGTTATTTGACATAGATTTATTTTTTGGACGAATCTGTAGAAAGTTAATATGGACAAGTTAATACAAGTATAGTAGAAATGTGGGTCTTTACACTAACGTTTCCAAAGAACCATTAGTGACTACCGCCACTTACAATGCTAGGGGGATCTATAAAACTTCAGAAGCAGGTTTTTAATACTGAAATAAAATTAGATTACATTTGTTCAGAGACATGGTAAAAGCATGACATAAAATTTTGTACATACATGATTTCCGAATTTTTGGTGTAGACGTTAAGATAGGTTTGGGTCCAGAGGAATTCATTGGGGTTGATACTGCTGAAGGCTGAAGTTTTGTTTTATTTATTGTTAATTTTTGATTAATAGAACCTGAGAACATAAATAAGTAATTGAAAATTTAAAGGATACAAAGCTAAAAGAGGGTATTACAGATTTACAACGGAACACAAGGTAGAAACAATAAAATGCGGACGAAACTTTGACACAAAAAAAAGGTAAAACGAAACCTTTCAGCTGGTCAAAAATTAAAGTTCTCAAAATTTGTCCAGGATTTGATTATTGGAGCGGTTGCAAACTTTTGCGACAGGCATATTCAAACGTTGATAGTCAGGTAAAACCCTGTAAAAATGACAATAAGCGCACTAATAAATAACAAAATCCACTCCTGAACTCATAAAATTATTTAAAAAACGAGACCGTAATGGCAGTCATTACCACCTTTTACATTGGGTTTCCCTATCTCTATAAGCGCCATCCTCACAAGGTGTTCTCACAACACCACACAAGAAAAAGAAGAAGCAGACAATTTCCGTAAGATTTAGGCAGTAATCACCACAATGACGGTCTCGCGTTAGAAAGCAGTCTAAGAGTTTAGGAGTGGATTCTGTGATTTTTTAGTGCGCTTATCGTCATTTTTACAGGGTTTTACCCCAGAATCAACTATTAATGAGCCTGTAGCAACAGTTTGCAACAGCTCCATTCACATATCTTCTCAATTTCTCAGGTACCTCGTCCAGTGACTATTGACACTTTATTTGACAAAGGCACTTCAGAAACTTACATAAAACAGAAAGCTAGGTAAACAAAAAACATGATGGCTGGTCAAAGGATTAAAGCTTTTTGGCAACAAAAAACCATTTAGAGCTAAAAGAGAGCTCCTCAAAAAAAAATCTAATTTTGCCATGGTTCTGATTTCTGATAGTGGGCAAGCACTAAGCTAAGAGGCATTTTTCCTGCTGAACACAAACAATTGATTAAATAGACAGATTTGATAAATTACCTGCTGGTGTAGGTGTTTTGGGAACCATCAAAGATTTGACAGTGATACCGGGTCTAAAGGGTGATGCAACTGAAGTGGTAGCAGATGTTGGAGCATTTACAACTCGTGATATCGAGCGAGGTCCAGGTTTGTTTTGTAAACTACCCGGCGGTTTGGATTTTGCAAGCTGTCAAAAAATGACACATGTTTAGAAGTGTAAAAATCTAATGGATAGTAACATGCAAAACTTTACAGTAAGTCTAAAGTCACAACTGAAAACAAAAATTAAATATCAACTAAGACTTCTCAACTAGTTAATTAGCTTTGAAAGTTAACGTCAGGTCTAACCTCCGATGAGTTTAACAAGGTGTGCTCACTCCTTTCATTTTAATATTCTTTCATTCCTTCTTATTTTTTTTTTTTTATTTTTTTTCACCAATTTTTTTATGTTTATTTAATTTTTGGTCTTATTTTTGGTACTGTGCAAATTACAACTGATTTTCATTATTGCTGTGTTATGTTTCTTCTAGTTTTTAAAGAGACTTGAAGCCATGCACAGTTGTGATGTAAATTAAAAAATAAAATAAATAAAAACAAAGAAGCAGAGTATTTCACTAGTCATGTCTGTGGAAGGGACTCAAAAATGGATAAGCATCAATGAAACAGAATATGCTTGGTCGCAGATGCTAGCTTTCAACTCCGGCAACAAGATCTTCACTTACACAGCATGATGTGTGATTCATGTTTCGCTTATCTCTTTCCCAGAACATCAACGTGATGGGTGAAACTTCACCCATCTTAATTTTTTTTTTTTTTAACTACATTGGGCTACTCTCAAGTTTTACAAGATAAAGCGATGAAAAACAATGATAAAAAGTTGACGCAGAAAGTACTTACAATTGAAGGTGATGTCCTTTGTTGGGCGCCTCCAGCTGAAAAAAAGAAGATAAGAGGGATGATAAGAGAGATAAAGGAAAAGAACATTTCACAGTCCTGATTGCAATAAGCATAACACAGTTCATTGGACTCGGAATTTGGAATTGGATCACCCCACCGTCAAGTCTTAATAGAACGGCAGCTTGCGCAGACCCCTTATATTTACTGTAAACAACTTAAAAATGACCCTGAGCAGGGTTTCGGTATATATTATTCTCCAATTTATTCTCAGCAAAAGTTCTCACAGAAAAATGCGCGTGGCATTTTTCTGTTAACTGGTGCGTGCACCAGCACAGCCGTTTTATTTTTTGTTTCTCATTGCTTTTAATTTGCTTGCATTTGCCATGAATTGCACCTGCAAGTTTTTCTGGTAGGAGCACATTGCACCTGATGCTACCCAGGTGTGCAAAATGAGCCCAATTTCACGACCGCAAGGTTGCATGAAAATATGGAACGCTTCAAAAAATAAGGAGACATGAAGCTTCAGATGGGTTCATTCTCCAATTTTGATGTAGTATTCTCATTTTTTGTTAGAAATTTTGCGCCATACTCAAGCACACACTACGTGCGCAGCAAGCACAGGGTATTGCACAGAAAGAGCGAGCACCTTAAAATAGCAAGGAAAAAAAAAAAAGTTATCACTTTTGTGAAATTTTAATGAAAAACCAGTTACTGGACGAGAGAAAATGTGGAAAGCAAGGCACGCACGTTTTACACCCCTGGTGCTACCTTCAGAGCATCAGGAGTAGAAGACCGATGCACTGAAGCTGGAGCAATACATCAGAGCTGCTTTGCTCCAGTGAAATGCAGAAAAAAAAAAACAACAAAATTAATCTGAGCTGCAACCCTTCCCATGTATCGAGAGCATAAAAAGAAAGATGAAGCGTTTGAGAGAAGCTCTTGACCTCTGAGGGTTGCACTAGTAACTCATGACTCCTTCCACACAATATCTAGTTGATGAATAAATAAATATTATATTATAAATAAAATAATTTGATGGAGCTTACCTGAGTTTTGGGTGACCAGTAGATTAAGACCAAGAGACTGAGGGGGCTTTACAATCAATTGATATCCACCTGGAGGCGACGACTGAAGAACAGCCGAGGACCGCACCTGAATTACATCAATTCAGACTTTAAAACAGTTCATTCACAAAATACAAGCATAAAATTGTATCAAAAGATAAAGGGAGCTTTAAGCTGGGCAATCATCTTAGATTTAGTAAATGTGACAAAACCTACAGCATAATTTTTGATTCAAGATTCATCAATACCTGTAAAATCGAGGTAGGTATAATTTCTGTACAAAGTTTTGGCTCTTGGCTCTTACTAGAATTTGTTTCAGAAGTGTGGGTAGACCACAACTAATAATCATTGGAATTTTTCCCACATTATATTTCACATTACATGTTAAAAATAAATACAAATGAATTTGAGCCTTTATGGCTTTCCATCGAAGGGCACTTTAAATGAAAAGGTCAAAGTCAGAGGCAAGTTTTGTTTTCATTTGTAAGAATGAAAATTGAAAATTTGCCAAAGATTGTTGGAAATCTTCGCCTACACTTCTGCAACAAGCTTCAGAAGAATGCGTCTCTACAGATCCGTTAGGTTTATCTGGTATACTTACATTTACTAGAGGTGGCGATGGAGACACAGGCGAAAGATTTTGTACAGGGTGATGAATTGGTGGTGATGGAGGTGGCGGTGGTGGTTTCCTATGAGCAACAATGATAAATCAAAATCAATGAAGAGAATCAAATTATTTGATTCAAATTTATCAAAAAAGCTAAAATATCAGAGAGACCACGCAATATCTATCTTGCCCAAGTTTGCGTGCAGTGGCAACTTTTTTTTATGGGTCTCAACTGAACACCACAAACATGGTCCATAGGTTGACATGAGAAAAGTTGTTGAGATTTTCGCAAAATGAGGCCGAAGCACCGAAATTGCATCAGTCAACATGTGGACCATGTCTGATGGAATATTTAACATCTTTGAATACATTAGTTAATTCCTCTCCAAAAACAGACTAAAATCTACATTTTATTTTTTGATAACCTTTGAACATGTTATTTGACATTTTAGCATTATTCATTTCTATTGACTGTTTCAGAGTGAATCACATTTAGAGTGAGAGAATCTGTGATCGCTCCATTATTTCAAATGTATTGAATCAGCAGTACTTGAGCTCCATCTGGATTCCTTCTCTACCATCCCTTTTCAATCCCCCTATCACTCGACATTCTGCTGGTTCCATTTCTCACCACTCTTTGTTACACAGGCTGAGGTGGTAGCGCTCAGTCTATTCATTAAAAGTAACAATGTCAGTACCCAAGAGTCAAAGTGATGTTACAAATACAAGGAGAGGTTTGGTTTAACTCCACCCCAGAAGACTAAAATTGAATTCTGCACACCTCTCTTCAAAATTGAGGTAGGAGCAGTTTTGCACCCTCTGAGAACTCCTCTGTAACCCCTGCGATTACAACAATCATCACTCTACTCTATGAAGGGGGAAAAGGGGGTCAATTTATGCAAAAAAAAGCTAGATCCTGGGCGAAACTGAGAACAACATTTAATGCAAAAGACACACAAAAATTACCACTTTTCTGGATAAGACGAGTTGTATTCTATTTTGATCTTTCCTTACCTCCTCATTTTAGTAATTTTAGATACGCATTACCATTACCTCGTAGTAAAGTCTGACCACCCAAACTATACGTTCACTATGATGGTATTTTACAGGGGAAAAAAACTAAAACTCACGTGAGATAAGAATGTAGCTGGACAAGGGAGATTTCCCCTTTTTCGATGACTTCTCCATCAAATTTTGCAACCAAAGCACTGAGCACACTGACAGCTTCTTTGTAATTGGTCTCCGCCTTCTTGATTACCGATAATTGAGTAGTACTGAGTTCCTCTTCCAGACACTCCATATGCAATGAGGTGTCATTAGATTTTTTATGACTTTTTTTGACCATATCTGATGTGTTACTTGCCCTGAAAATAAGCACACACCAAACATCAAAAATTTGATCTAAGGATCCTAGAAACTTATCAGAGAGCATAGCCGTTGCCAGGATATTGTCTTCCTCTCTCCTAGCCCATTTAAACGCATGTGTTAGAAAAGGATGGATATGGGGGCTGTCAAGTGACTTCAGCCCCTCTTTCTGTCCTTTTCTAACACATGCGTTCAAATTGGCTAAGAGAGAGATAGACAGTATCCTGGCTACGGCTATGTCAGAGAGTATCAATCTAACAGACGTCCCTCTTCGCTAACAGTGAGAAAAAGGACCTAGACATCAATTTTGGGATCTCTAGTCAAGCAAAATTGCAGACAGAGACAGTATAAACTACAGACCACACACACGCTATCACGCCCATGTTGGCGACACTGAGAAAAATTTTCTGTCACCGTAACAAGACTTCTCTTCAGTGCTTACCAGAAATCCCGGTTACTGTAACTGGATTTCTAGTTAAAGTCACCCAAATTCCAGTTAGGTAAGTATAACACAGCAGTATTGTTATGACAAAAGGATATTTTTCTCAATGCATGTAACAGTTGCAACCGAGTTGAGAATGGAAAAAACGTAATTTTTCCGATTCGATCATTTTCACTTGGAATGCCTTTCACATAAAAAGTCTCGCAAACTATACACTCAAGAAACTCATATTACAGTTAACTAGTTATGCTGCAAAACCCAAAGGAACATGTAATGCTAATAAAATGATAATAGCTAAAAAGCAATGTGATACATGAAAAGGTACTTTACGATCCTGGAGCAAATTTCAAGACATAAATACTGGGATGAGCTGTTGGTTCTGGTGGAATTGAATTTTGAGTGTTAGTACTTCTCCTCTCATACAATCAGCAATAGATTAGAAATCAACTACTGGTTAAGATTCATATCCACTGGATAAAACCTGAGGATAGGGCACTATCTTGTATCAATATTACACCCCATTGACAAAACCTAGGAGCATTTCCATCCAGGTATTCTACTTTATCAGAAAACGTGCACATCTTACTTTATAATCAGGACCATAAGATACCCTTTTGTATACTACATCACAGGTTGTTGAAAGCCTTGATAATTACTTTTTATTAGATACGGAGTCCAATTTCAAGGATTGTCTGGTGACTCTGGAAGACACTGAGCTGACACCAGAATTTGATGGATCCTCCTCTGATTTTTCCCCAAATTTATAAGAAAGAAAGGAGCTGCCAGCACAGTCTAAGTCCGGCTCTTCAAGATCGACAGAAATATTTTCATCATCTGTGTCATCACCATCGCCATTGAGAAGGATATTATTATTCAATTCTTGCGCCACATCCTTTATCGATCCATTGAGACAAACTTCACCCAAGGTCTTGGCATATTTTTTTCCATCTATGAGGACAGCGTCATAATGACCTTTATCACCTTCGCCTGTGTATAACAGATCAATTTCCTTCTTGTCATGAAGCTTTGAATGACCCAAAACTATAACCTTTGAATTTTTGGAATTGTAAATTCTGATTGAGATGTTATAAATGCGCGTAGCAACATTCAACTCAAGATGACCACCTTCCGCTCCATTCTTGGACATATGATTCTTGTAGTCATTTGCAGAATCTATCGGGTGTCCGTAAGAATTATCACCAATAATATAGCTGCAGTAATGAGACCAATTTTGAACAACGTTGGCAACAATCTGGCTTCGCAACAGAGTATGCTGGTCTTGGGTCCCAAAGAGGCTTAGCGAGAGAGCCCGGAAAAGGCAGTTTCCGTCACCAGCAATTTTGCGGATAGTAGCTCCGGGCGGTAAAGATTTGTGCGCGGAAGCTACTCGTCTGGAAGAAGTCAACATGGGCGATGAAGTGATTGGCGATACTAACATAATCCGTCATAACTCCAGTTATGAGAAGGCGACAAACAGCAACGATAAAGTTTTAGAAGATCTCAGCAATGACGGAATCAAAATAAGATGCTGCTATCTTTATCCCAAAGCTGCCTTTGGAAATCAACAGAAGTTGGAAGTTAACAAGGGCGACAAGATGATCGACATTGTTAACACCATCAAAACTTGAGATACGCGATTATAAAGATTTAAATGTTGAAAAGGCAATGATGAGATGAAAAGAAAACCGTCGCTTACTTTGCCCAAAGTTGCACGCTGGTACAATACCTTTCAGTACTTCATCCTGTAGATACCCAGCTCGTTGGCAATTTTGAAGTTGTCGATTCAATGGAACAGACACGGCTGAATCAATCCACAGCACAGGCACATAAACTAGAGCAGGGGCGGAGTAAGTTAATGCAGGTATGCTGTTACTACCAAATTAAGTCCCTGAAAACAGAATAGATAATACAACAAATATTATTTAGTCAAACTAAGTAAGAATCATTTTGAAATAATAACACTGAGCTAGGCGGCTTTCCTTAACAGTCTTCAGTTGGCATGAGATGGAACTGTTATTATGCATTCTTCATAGATAAAAATAACAAACCATGAGAAACCATGCTATTGATCATCAAAGGAAACCTCTCCTGAACCTTATCCAAGCAATCACACTAGATTGCTAGGAGTTTAGCTGGCCCTCATAACTGATGGTCTCACTAGCCTAGTTTCGGCCAGTGAACTCAACCTGGGTTGGGCCACCTCCAGTTGGTTTTTAACACGGATCCAACTCAGGTTAGCGCATAAACACCGGGGAATTTGTACTCGAGTTAGAAGGATTTCTTTCTTTTTCTTCTGTTTGTTTACATTTTTGAAAAAAAGCTGGCCATGCTCAGTGCAGTACAGACAAGGAAGACTGCATGAGACGCGTGTTCAACTTCTCTCGTTTTCGTGACATTGAAGCTGCATCAACCAGACTTCAGAACTTCGCAAAGTTTAGGCGCAAAATCTCAACCTGAATTCACCCACTCATCTCGGATTTGAATCGGAGTCAAATCAAACCCAAGTTCAGCAAAAACCGCAGTGTTTAACGGGCATCACAGCCTGAGTTTGGCCGAACACAGGTTCAGATCGCTTGCATAAACTGGGCTGCTATCAATTGTACACAAACGTCAGACAGGCACCAGAATTATCAATCAAATCAATCCAGAGGAATAACTGACTACACTGTAATTGCAATCAGCTCAGTGAATTTAGTAACAAATCTCATTAGCACTTCCATGGTTTACACAGTACACAGGGTGTTTGTAAATATAACCTCAATCTAGAAGTTGTAGAGCAGCAAATTCGAGAGGAAAAATTGACTGTGACAGAGAGATTGAGATTTTACAGAAAGTAGCACGAAGTTCCAAAGAATGCAAAGAAATTTTCTCACCAAGATATTGGTACTTAATTCGGAGTGAAAATAAGAACATCCTAACCTAAATTGCATGTCTGAGGTTAGGTCGGGCATAACACAACAAGAAAAGGGGATGAAAATGACAGGAAATAACGTTTTACTACTAGAACGCAGCGCGAAAGGATGCAACGTAAAATAGACGGAGAACTCTCAAAAATTTGGAAAACACCGGTATTTCAGGAAAACACAACGATATAAATTCGAAAATTACTACTGACCGCTTTTGTAGGACGGAGTCAACACAGGTCGAGGAGAAAAGTAACGGTACTACTTGGAAAGCATTATAGCACGATTTTCAGACACTTACACAAATATCTCTCAAACTCATGAGGTGAATGCAAACAAAATTTGAGTAAGATATCGCCCTAAAAAAATTAAAGTCGTAAACTCACACAAGGAATCTGGAGCCCGAAAAGAAAGAAGCGACGAGCGACGACGCAAAATGGCGGGATTCAAACACACGTTATCAAAGCGGAGGAGCCGATCGGCCGAAAGTTGCGCCGGACTATCAGAACGACGAAACTCACAATACAGCAACGCAAATGAAATTTCACTGCGGTTATGACAAATACCTACCAAATCAGTCGATAAGCTGGCCAACGCACCTTATCCGAAGGGAGACGTTAAAATTTACTCTTCAAGTTCACAGTGGTAAGAACCGTCGTCGGCTACCTGATAAAATTGAAAAGGAATTTTTAGTTGCAACATGACATCGACACTTAACCTCAAATAGCTCCTTCGCGCATGCGCAACCCCCACCACAAGATCTGGGGAACTCCCACTGCACAACGGAGTGAGCGGATCTCTGATTTGATTCGCTAGAATCCTAGGTAACTCGGTAGAAAACGGAATAGGCTTTTCGCGCATGCGCTGAGTCGCTATTTTGCGACGACGCCGGTCAATTGTTTCACAGGGTTGCATTTTTTTGGATGAAGTGACGAATTTGTTGGCTACTGATGCTACTGAAGGCAAATTGTAACCCTCCAAAGATTCGCCGGGTAGATAATAGGTTTGTAACTTGAAGGTAGGCTAGTAGGAATGCAGAATATTGAGCCGTCATATATTAGAAAATGCCATCCTCAGAAACTCAAATTCCTTCTTCATTAGCTTGATCTGGAAAAGAGAAGAAAAATTAACCAACCGACACCCCCTCCCCCCTCCCGCCTAAACATTTTCAAACTTATGAAGATAGGCAAAGCGGCAAACTTTCTACTTGTATCATGGGCGTTCACAGAGGTGCGGCATAGGAAGGACTCTTTAGACCCCCACCCCTGCCACGTGGTGGAAGAAATCAAAATTCACTCTGAAATTAATTCACCTAACTAACTACTAAAATACTTTTTATTTTCTTTATTATTTTTTTTTTTATTATTATTATTATTTTTTTATTATGCACCTGCCGATCTCGGAGGAAAACATTTTGCATGTTACGTCTTATCAATTTACTCATCATATTTTAAAAAAAAAAAATGTTTAACGTCACGCCCCACCAAGAGGGGAGGGGTCAAAAGGGGCTACAAAACTTGACCCTCTTCAGCGGTAATTTTTTGCGTTTTTAAAGAAATTTATACCAATGAGCTTCGATTCCCTCCCTCAACCATTTTCAAACTCCGGGCCCCCAACCTGGAAAATTTCCTGGCGACGCGACACCACTGGAGGGGGTGAAACAACGCACGGTATTCGGCCGAAATAATCGTGCTAAATTCTGTGGACAATAATGCGTTATCCCGGGGGGGGGGGGGGTCTCCTCTGAACAGCTAGTGGCATGGCGCGGCGGCGAGTGCAATGCGGCAACGATGCCATTATTCCACTTTAAGTCATAACATGATATTTTATTACATGGGTTTAAATGGATGAAATCCATTATTGCCAGATTGCATGCGCCCGCACTGACCCTAAGCAAAGGGTGTAGGCCAACGAACACCATAGGCTGATTGTGATGAGTAATAAAGGAGTCGAAGCATGAAGAAATAAGTCAAAGGTCCTAGGTTCTGTTACGGAAATAAAATCTAATTGGCATTTGTTACACTCCTCGCCAAATCAGAAATTTTGGTTTACGTGAAGAAAAAAAAAAAACCCTAGCGTGTAACATGTGCTTTCTCGTCTTATATGTATATAAAACCTCAAATTGAAAGCCTCAATAATATATCGGAAAGGGTTGACCTCGACAAGTCCTCTCTGGCCGCGGCAAACGCCACTTTGTTATAAGAACGAAGCCACGCCTAGTCAACTCAAAACTCTTTATGATGATCGTAATGCACTTTTTGCGACGATCATTAGCGACGGTAATAAAAAACTCCGACAATACCCACCATCTTCTCCATCGAATCGCATGGGGACAGGAGAGGACTACCTAACAAGTATTAGGAAAATTTGCCAGGGCTCAGGTTGAATTGAATAGCCATGGCTAAAAAATGGTGTGAACAATTTAATAAGAGCGTTATTTAAAAACGAGAAGAGCAAATAAAGGTAAAATCCAAATATACAAATCAGAATACAAATGGGCAAATATTGATGAAAATCGTTTCACCGGTGTCTGTAGATGTCGCAGCAATCGTTCCACTGTACAATCGTGCGACTGCCGCGCTACGACGCGATGCGGCCAGCTGGAGAAATACTTTCGCGAAAAAGTATGTAAACGACGCACAGTGGTACCTAATTACATCTAGCAAATAATACTTTGATTACGCAGTGAACAATGGCGCCGCATTGGTTGCAATCTGGCTACGTTGCAATATCCCCATTTAAACCCATCCGCAAATATCGATTTAAGGGAGTGCACTGTGCACAGAGTTGGGCAACCGAATAATCAGAAATAATGAAATGACTCCGGCAACACTGAAAACTGGGTTTGCTACCTGAGTTGAGGAAAGGAAAACGCACGGAAGGTATAGGTCAATTGTAGAATTATTCGTCGAATAATTCGATTGACTCGGCGTTGCCGGACACACCGAATAATTTCCGAATAATTTTTTGCCCAACTCTGACTGTGCACCTCCAATAGTTCGATCTTTGCCACGCGTTTGAATGGACGGAAATGCAGCGTTGCCAGATTGCACCACAGTATACTCATCTACACAGTAGCGAAACTCTATAGGAGCGCTTTGGCGAATGTCGTTTTTCAATCAGGGGCGGATCCATGGGGGGGGGGGGGGGGCACGGCGGCATGCCCCCCCCCCCACCCTTGGACCAAAAAAAAAAAACCAGTAAAAGAGAAAGAGGGGAAAAGCAAAAGAAAAAGAGGAGGGGAAAACAAAAGCCGTTATGTAACCTTAGGAAAATTAGACTAGGTTTTGTGGGGGGGGGGGGTGATAGGGTCATAATTTAATCCACTAGAGATTCATTTTCTACGAAAATACAAAGAAATTAGGTAGCTGGCATTTCAAAATTTGAATTCAAAGTGGGAGCCGGGAGCAAACCTAGTGAGGAGAGAGGGAATGTTTACTCGAGCTGTAATTAAGATCATAATAACAAGAAAATTGGTGGGGGGGGGGGCTTTCAAGAATGAAACAGGAGCGCTTGGCAGGGTTAGCGCAGCAACATGTCCACCTTGACATAGAGATAAACGTCGAAAATGTGACAGATCAATTTGCAAAGAGCAGCACTTGCCGACTCGACTTTATTTTATAAAAATTTTAAAAGTTATTCAAATAAATTGATATTCTATTTATGTATAATGTAAGTGTGATTCATGTAACTTTCCAAGTATTATATCTTGTTTTGGAATGGGAAAAAATTGCAGGGGCGGGGTCTTCCTCTTTTAGAAGCATAAATTAAAATGAGGTAGTATAAAAATGAGGAGTGAATGGTTAAAAAAAGATGGCTTAAATTGGCTTTAGAGAGGCTTCAATTTTCAAAATTTTCTAGGGGGGGGGGCAGACCCCCCACTCACGTTACAAAATGCCCCCCCCCCCCCTTGAGACTTTCCTGGATCCGCCCCTGTTTTCAATGTAATCAAATGGAAGATGTTATTGTTAACCACCCACCACCAGGGGGCATTTGCCGTTTTTCTAACATTGAGTTTCGGTACTGTGTGTAAGATAAGTATACTGTGATTGCACTCGAAGCCACTGGCCAGTTAAGTAAAGTACCTAACCGAACTAAATGAGAGAGGTTTATAGGAAGTGGAAACCCAAAATCCCAATCTTTGAGTACAGTCGGATATGGGGGGAGGGGGGGGGGGGGAGCGGTGTGTCAGCCCCCCAGAAAATTTTGGAAACAAAAACCGTTTGACCGTTTTGCTTGTAATTTCGCACATCCCAAAATGTCGGCTCTTATTTAGTCTCATGGAGAATTCAAAGTGCAAAAACAGACAGGTCGTTAAATACAAAATGTGTTTCCCCCCAGGGCCGGATTTTATGCGGGGCGACCAGGGCGCGCGCCCCGGGCGGGGCCCCCACCACAAAGCAGGTCCTTTTTTTTTGGTATTGATGGTTGATGAACTTCCTTTTTTCTATCATTACAATACTGTAACAGTCCGGCAATGTTGGAAGTGAAGCTTTTTGTAAAATAACCCTTAAAAAAATGAAGAAACATTAAAAAATACTAACGAAACTTTAGAAATTATTAACAATTTTTTTTTTTTTTTTTTTTTTTTTTATCCGAGTAGGTAATAATTTACTTCTTTTACTCGATATGCTTTTAAAAGTAGGTACTTTATAATTTTTTATTCCCAAGATTTACCGGGAGGGGGGCAGTGGCGTGCCGTGACCAAATGACCAGTGACACCTGAGGTAGAATCACTCTGAGGATCATCAAAGGGGGGGGGGGGATTGGAGGTGGTGGTGTCGAATTTTCTTTGGAAAGCTTACATGAAATGTTAGTCAAGTGCGAAGACCTGAGCCAACCCTGGTAAAACTGAGCACCAAAGAGCACCTAACATTGTTCCAATTGTCACCTAAATTAGGTGACACCAAGAATTGTTAGTGATATCACCTAATGTAGGTGACAATTGAAGCAATTTTAGGTGCTCATTTGGGCTCAGTTTTACCAGGAAATAGCGTAAAAACCGCCTCTTTTTAAGTTAATTTTAAAAGAAATGGCCTGAGGAGGGCCCGGCCGGGGGGCCCCTGAATGGAGGGAGGGGCCTCAAATTTGACCGAGCGGGCCCAACATTTAGAGAGCCAGCCCGACCCTGGTAACACGCTGTATTCCTTGAACGCTCCATGCAGAGGCGTCGCGTGCAATTTGGCAACAGTATATTCTATCCATTCAAACTCATGTAAAATATCGAATTCAGGGTGATTACAGTGCACAAGGAAAATCCGATATATTTAATGAGTTTGAATGGAGCAGTTGCATTGTTGCCAGATGGCACGCGACGCCACTGGCTCCATGATTTCTCGCTGCATATTTATTCGCGCTCGTCTAGGACTTCTCTCTCTATTTCGGATATTTTTCACTCTTATTTTTAGAGGTTGGAGGAGGATAATTTTTGCACATCTCCATCTCGGTATGTTTATCACGAAATTATGAAAATGAAAAATGATGGAAAATCGTACTGTTACTTTAGGTGTCAAAGGTAACATGAACGGCTCGCCACTGGAGGGGGGCCCCACCAAAGGTCCGCCGCCCCGGGGCCCCCTGCAACCTAAATCAGGGTCGGACTGGCTCTCTAAATGTTGGGCCGCTCGGTCAATTTGGGGGCCCCTCCCTCCATTTTGGGGCCCCCCTCAGACCATTTTTTAAAAATTAACGTAAAACGAAGCAGTTTTTACGCCATTTTTCAACTGATAATTAAAGTTCTCTGTTCCTTATTTTTTATAGTTATTACGTAGATTGATTAAAGGATCCAGATCGCAGTGGGCTTCTCTTGGTCCTTTTTACACCCACCCAAATATCAGCTAGAGCATATGCTCGGCTGCGGCTTCTAGTCCAGGATAAAGTAACTTATTATCTTCGGTGGTGGAGTTAGATATTCATTCTTGGGGGGGGGGGGGGGGGGTAAAGTGACGCCATCTGTTTTCACGGGCCTCACTTATCGGGGGGTCTGGGGGGTATGGAATACCCCCCAGATGGTGACGGGGGGTTCGGGGGCCCTCCCCCGGGAAATTTTGAAAATTTTACGTCCTAAAAACCCAATTTTAATGAGTTTTTTAGGGTTTCATTTGTGAGAGAACCGAGTAATTATTTATGAGATAGAGATAACATTTTAGCAAGTTTTGATTTTGAAAAGAAGGAAAAGAGGAAAACTTGTTTTTAAAAAATATAAGACATAATGGTAGACTCCCAAGACTCGCCTCTCGCTTGCAATTACACGAATTGTCATTTTTTCGTTTTTCTTGCCAGTATTTATTATTTTCTTCCCAGTTTATTCTTTCGATACTTTTTGGGGGACTAACGGGCCCCGTTTTGACCGTTCGGGGGCCCCGTTTTTAAACCGTTTGGGGGCCCCGTTTTTCACCCGATTAGGGCCCCGTTTTAATCCATTCGAAGGCTCCTTTTTTAAACGTTCGGGGGCCCCAGATTTTCCAAATGTCGGTCCGCATCTTGGACTAGAGTGGACTTGGCCAGTCTCGATGCATTTTCAATCCTTATATTAAGCAATCTTAATTAGCTTACAATGGTTTTCCTTTAGAGAAATCTATTTACTGTCTTCTTTGATACATTATTCTTTTTTTCATTCCTAAATTTTACCATTTTATCCATTCGGGGGCCCCATCGAAGGCCCCTGCGGGGCCCCCTTGGGCCTCAAAAAGCGAAATTTTAGGCCGCGATCGCGGCCTAGCGGCCCTGGCCAGTCCGACCCTGACCTAAATCCGGCCCTGTTTCCCCCAACATTTGCCTCGATTGTATGAGAGAAAAAGGGTCATCAAGGAGCTCGATGGTCGCAGAGTTATCCGGGATCAAACGAATGAGAAGCAAAGAGGGGAGAAAAAGAAAAAAAAAAATGATCATCAGTTTTTTGCCTGCTCAGCCAACCACCCCCCCCCCCCCCCCCCGAAAAAAATCCTAGTTCAGCTTGTGTCTATAAGGTTTTCATAAATTTACGCGATATCTCAGTCAGTGGCGTAGCGTGCAATTTGGCAACGTAACCTGTGCTCTTTAAACCCATATAAAAGATCGAGTGCGAAGGTGTTCACCGAACACCCAACGTTCGATCTTTTTAAGAATGAGTTTATAAATGGACGAACTACAACGTTGCCAAATTGTAAGCTACGCCACTGATCCCAGTGAATTAAAAAACTCCTTAGTTTCGTTCTAGAACCAATGTGCGGCGGTAAGATGCGAACCGTCTGCGTTTATGCAGGCGACCGCGACCGTTCCAGCCGCCAGCGGCCACAAAAGTGTTAGAGCGTTGGGTCGATAGAAAGCGCTAGTGTAGTGACTTCAAAGTTCAAAGCATCCTTTCGCGCTCAGCGTGCTTTCTTGCTGGTCAAAAATTTTGTTGTTGCTTGAACACCCCATACCCTTCCAGTAGTTTCAGTACCGCATTGTTGCCAGATATTAATAAAAAGTCACTGCACAGTGCACACTTCTCAACAAGGAAGGGAAATGCACATTTTTTCTTCTCATAAAATCTGGCAACAACGTTGAACCGCAACAACATCGAGTTACACGTACTATAGCCGTCAAATAAGTACTATCACCACCTATATAAAAAAAAGTGAAGTTTGTGGGTAATGTATCCTCTTGCTTGGGTACATTGAGGTCGCCGAAAAAAACCAATTGTCAGCAGCTGGTTCCATAAGGTCCTACGATAAGGTTCATTTTTACCCTTATTTTTTGATACTTAATTAGGAGTTTTTTGGATGACTGTTTATTTTTTTTTTTTTTGCTTTCAGCAGTAGACAATATCTCAGCTATAATAATTTGAAAATTCCTCCAAAATTTCATTTCAAGTTATTAGAGGCTGGCAGTTGTTTTAATGATGACATTTCAATAGGTCAGGTGATGGTTTTTTTGAAAGTACTTAAGTACAGTCGGGGACAAAAAGAATTTCAGACGACTCCTTCAGGTAGGCCACCAGCAATACTTATTTCAATGAATTTAAGCATTGCAGGCGGTCCACCTTCGTCCAGGGTCGTCTGACATTCTTTTTGTCCCCGGCTGTACCTACTTTTCTTTGAAAAATACCAACTAGATCAATTGGTGGCTAGTTTAAAAAATAAAGGTAGCCTTGCAATTGGTCAGTAAAAGCAGAAAAAGTAATTATGTTCACGAATCAGCCATCTATTGAAGCTATAAGCAGAGTTTCTTTCAATTTCATTTGAACCACATCCAAATTTTTAGCGTTCAAGTGTTCAGCTTAATGCAGCTTTGAGGACTTATTAAAAAATCTGAAATACATCTGAAAATTATCCAAACCCTTTGGGCAGTGGCATAGCGTGCAATTAGGCAACATTAAATTTTGTCCGCTTAAACCCACGTAAAAGGTCGAATACAAAGGTGTTCATCGAACACCCAATACTTTGATCTTTTTCATAAGTTTAAGTGGATGAATTGCAACATTGTCGAATTGCACGCTACGTCACTGCCTAAGGGAGAAAAATTTACATATAAGGCCGTAAAGAAGCTTTGAACTTGTGCCCAAGCAATTCATTGAGTGAAAATGAGATTGCTAATTACAGTATACAATGATAATGAAAGTGAATGGGTGATAAAGAGCAGTAGTAGGTTTTAAATGAGTATTAGTTTTCAAAACCAATTAAAAACAATGAAACAGTGATGCTAAAAACAGTAACAAAGAAAGAGTTCCAGAGATTTAGCTGCGGTAGAAATATGATTGTAAAGGTAACAAATTGTAGCTAAGGGGGAATGAAATTAGGTAGTCAATTATCTGAGAGAGAGTATCTTATGAAAAAAGAGTGAAAACTATGTACAAAACCAGATCCTTTTTTATTGAATCATTTGGTACAAACGTCCGTATTTACAATGAAAAAAAAAAAATCTTCATATTTACATAATTACATTTTATTCAGGTACCTACAAAAATTAAAAAAGCTTTACAAAAGTCAAAAAAGTGACAACTAGGATTCTGCTTCTTCTCTTTTCTCTTCCTGTTTTTTCTTCCATAATTTAGCACTCGCCAAGAGTTTCAAATTAGGCTTCGTTGCTTCATCCTCAGGGAATATATAATCGAACACCTCTTCCCAACCTTCATCAGTCTGAGAAAAAAAAAAAAAATAACATTAAAGAAAATTGAAATGGGTTTAGAAAATACTTATTACCATCTATGAAAGCACTTCATCACCAAGCATCAAACGCACATTTTTTGCTAGAAGGAGTTATGCACGTAAAATTACAGCAGATGCATGAAGAGGCATGTCCATTAGTTTGTCTTTCTATATCTTTGCCTAAATCAACAAAATGTGTTAGAAAAGGCTAGAGAGAGAAGCTATGTACTACGTGACTTTAGCCCTTATCTCCGTCTTTTTCTGATACATGCATCTGGATGGGCAAAAAAAGGAAAAAGAAAAATGCCTGGATTCGTCTCTGGATGCATGCTCAAAGTAAAAAATCAGGGGTGCAGAATGCTCTTCTCCTCCGCAATTTATACATAAACTCATCTCCGGAACAATGGGACATAATTAGAAACCAAAGGCATCTTTGTTCTCAACTCATCAAGCACTTTCATTTTCTTCATAAAAATACAACATTTCAGACCCTTGCAACTGCCCCATTACCACCTTGAGACCAAATTGGATAAAATTTTACTGCATTAAACAAGAAATAGTGTTTGAGCGTTAGATGTCTAACAAAGACGTGAAATAAAAACTGAATGGGCAAAGAAAGAAAGCTGAAGAAAGCACTTACTCCATCGTCGCTAACCATCTTCCTTCTTTTCTTGATCCTCTTGGGCATTTTATCTTCCACCATTTTCAAGCTTTCCTCGTCTCCATGTTCCTTTTCAAAGTCTCTCCACGCTTCTAGTAACATAACTCGCTCTTCTTTTTCACTAGCCGCCATTTTCAATGACTGATTGGCCCTTTCAAAAACTCGTCTTGCTGGAGCGACATTATCTGAATCGGTATTTGACATTTCGAACTGTGCATAACTTATCCAAACCTGCAAAAATTTAAGGATGTTACTTAAAATCTTGATTTGAAGCTATTTTAAAAGAATGCAAGTTCTATTTTACTTTATCATATGTGAATACTAAACAAGCTTGCATTGCATTGGAAAAAATGTTATCTTCTTTTTTTCTATAGATACAGATTCATTAGAAATATTCACTATTCAGTATTCAGCTTCTATCTTTTTGCATTATTCTTTGATTACCCAAGCATCCAAAGTATATCCAAATTGAACAATGAGCAACATTCAAATTCACTGATTCTGCAAAAAAACAAATAAATTTGTAGTGGTATAGCTTGGGATTTTACATTTGGTCGAGATTGAGACCCCAGCGATTGGCATGGTACCTAGTGGCGAAAGCTTGAACTACGTGCGTCATGCATGGACTGCGTTTATATACAAAAATATTACACTTAAATTTTAATTCACCGGCTTGGTCCACTTGTAGAGTGCTGGCCCCCTAGTTGTAATATGGCAGGTTCGAGTCCTGCCCTGGAAATTTTTAACGGTAATTTTTTTTTTTTTTTAACATTCACAAAAATGCTTTGAAACTGTAGACGATGCAGTTCGTAAGATAAAAGGGCCGTTCAATTTTGAAGTTCTGTCGATGTGATTTCGATTGTGATCCACTAAACAAAAACAGAAAAAAACTGTCGTTCCCCCGAAAAAAAACCTTCTCCTAGTGCAGACATCCCCAAGTATGATTATAAAAAAGGCCGGGAGCAAGCAAAGCGAGCGGGAGGTGAACGCAGCGCGGAGCGCACGTAGTCGCCCGAAAGGCGGGACAATTCAAACAGACCGCGGAAATGAAAGGAACCGGTGCGGTGGATGTTGAGAATTCTGGGGTCTTAATCTTGACCAAACGATTCATCTTATAGCTTGTCCCAGGAAAGATTGGATTTGACACTTCTATGGTTTTCATGAAAACATCAGCTTCTTACTACTCCTAACCAATCAGAATGCCCCATCTGAGGATGGAAACTAATGTTTTCATCAAACCTACAGTTTTCAAGTCCAATTATTCTTGGAACAGCCTATAGTAATAATAGTTGTAAAGGCTAGCTGCCCAAAACATATGTTTGTTACTCTGGTGTTTCCCAGCAATCGACTACTCGACTTAGAAAAAAAAAAAAAAAAAAAAAAAAAAAAAAAAAAAAAAACTATGAATTATAGAAAAATTAATGAGACATTATGAAATTAATTTTGAGGGCAGCTAGGACTATGAAACTGTGCCAGAGATTCTGAGACCACAAATCTTACCTTGACATGCATTGTTCGCTCAAGCAACCGCTCGTATAATTGCCTTGCATTTTCTAGTTGTTCTTGTCCTATTTCAAAATCAATGTATGCTTTCCACAGGAGCTCTGGCATGTCCAGACGTGGTTGATTGATGGCTAACTCGTAAATAGCCCGAGCACGAACCATATCTCCAAGAATTGTTTCTAGCTCGGCAAACTAAAACAAACAAACGTTTCGCTCAACAGACTAATCAATAGATGATTAAATTCACAATAATAGTGAATTGAAGCTGACTTTAAATAAATACAAAGAAATAGACAGTATTCTACTCACTAAAAACGACAATATAACTCCTCGTGATGCAACAAGTCTCTTTCCGCTAAAGATAAGGTATTTTTATTTTTTATTTTTTTATTTTTTGGCAGTTGATACATGGAGCTCTGAAACCAGAGCTATAGTACAGGTCCAGTTTTACAAGTATACATTTTTAACTAAATATACGGTACGAATGGTATAGGAAGTAAGTACATAGAATGATAGAGAAAGAGATAGATATTTATCATAAACTGCTACTTGGTTTCCGGTAGAAAGTCACTAAGATGATAAAAGGCTTTCTCGGTACAGAACTGCTTTAGTCTGTTGAGGAAGAATCTTGGATGGTCATTCTTAAATGATAGCTTAAGGGTGAGAGGAAGTGCATTAAATAATTGGATAGCAGAGAAACTGGTGTTGTTTTCAGATTTGACTAGATTTATGCTTGAGTTATCAATATTATAGTGTCTGCTGTTGTAATTATATTTTGGTAGTAGATCAGAAGGCTTGATAATATTATTTGTAATAGCAAATGATGGTCTCAAAAATATACAGAGAGGTAACTTAGCATAAAGCTCATTCTCTTAGATGCTTCATACATGGGTATGAAGTGACCAGAAAAATAAACTCTTTTTGCAAAAATCAAAAAAATGCATCTGTAGAGGGTGCTGTTTAGAATTTAAATTTAGCAATAGAAAGGGAACATGAAACTAAGGATTTGAAAAATCAAAAATTAATAGATCACGTAACAAAAATGAGGTTTAACAACAGTTAGCTTCAACAACAGGAAAAGGAAAAACTAAAAATCAGATAAAAGTACTATGACTTTCAAAAAAAAGTATCATAGTCAAAATTCTCTTTGTTAAATTTTTCCGTTGTTTTGAGTAGGCGATTTTTCAAGACAGAGTCTAAAGTGGGCATTCCGCTTAGTCCTTGAACACTTGAAAGTTACAAAGTTGCTTGAAGCTTACCAATATTTGAAGGAGTAAAAATTTTGATCAGGGTACTTTCTTTTGATAGTCATAGTACCATTCTAGTTGGAGTGAGTTAAAGTGAGTAAAGTTTGTAAAGCCTGACCTCTTCCATTAAGGTAATGACCAAATTTGTAGATTGAAAGATTGAGCTTTTCCAGGAATAGGCAAAAAATACTTGTAATTTAGCATGAAAGGGAAAATTAAGTAGTAGTAGTAGTAGTAGTAGTAGTAGTAAAGTCCAGCCGCCCAAACACGTGGCTCGTTATGCTGATATTTCACAGCGAACGACTGGACTGCAGCATGAAAGGGAAAAATTAAATGAGAATATTCACTTACCCTCATCCATGTCATACAATTTTCAGGTCCAAATTCTAAAAATTTCTGATACAAAATTCTACTTCTATCGAATTCCCTTAACTGAATCTCTAGATCGATGTAACCACGAAATAACTTATCTTTTGGACAGATTCCAAGTCCCATTCCCTGCAAAAAATTAAAGAAAACGTTAGAATGTTTCCACTAGAAAAGTTCCAAAGATCAGCAAGAAAATACAATAAAAAGAAAAACTAACCATCATTTTAAAGCTTCTTATTACAATGCCAATCTCAAATGATATTTACTGGCACTTTTTGAGGGCACAGCAAAGAAAGCATTACATTCATACAAACAGTGATGATACCATAAGGTGAGCCCCCTATACGACAGCACCTAAAAATACACACAATTATTGAAATCACCTTTACAACAGCTATTTTTGGATAAAGTTCCGTAATTGAGTATAGAGAGAAAAAAAGAAAAGAAGGATCCCATAAAAATATTTATTTTGGTACTGCGTGTTTGACACTTAAGTGGTCGGCCATTTTTGCACGGGCGTATTCACGGTGGTCGGGCATTTTTGGCACTTTTCAACAATTTTTTTGAATATGATAGACATGAGATAAAAATGTTATACTAACATATTCTGAAAGCTCTTGCTTTCTTCTTTAAGATGCGTATTTTAGTAAGATTTTACACTCAAAAATTGTTTGACCCCCACCCCCCTCAAAATCCCACTTTTTTGTTTTCCGAAAAACTAGGTACAAGGGTTTCTCCTATATGATAAGTTGAAATAAAATCTGAAAAATAGAAAAGAAGTTAAGTTTTATTGATGACAACTTCAGAAATAACATCTAGATAACGTCAAGAAATTGCCGTATTTCGTCTTCTTTACTACGTTTCGCCATGATCACAACACAATCAACACAAACAGTAACTTGAGTAACCTCAAATACGGACAACAATAAATAAAGAAGCAAAACGCGCTAAGATCGCCCGTAGTTCAGTAGCCGAGACGTGCTTCCCCCTATCGGATTTTTTGGACACTACATAACCCTTATGCAACCCGCATACCAATTATGTTGACATTTTTTAACGTCCGCTATATTTAATACGCGTGCAAACATGGAAGAGGTTTATAAACGGCTTTGAACGCCAAAGGCAAAATCCATTTATACGTTTATAAACGACTTTGACCACTTAAGTGTTAAACCCTTGGCTTTCAATTCGATAAACCATCATGAGTTTCTGAGAGATTAGAATTGACAGTCATCAACCATTCTAAACTTTTGATGATTTTATTCACTTTGTGACAGTGCATCTTTTAATTTAGATACTTTTGGCCAGTGAATGGCTGAACTACCCAGTGTTGTCAGATCTTGCGGCATTTCCCATAAAAAAAAAGCCATGGGATCTGGCAACACTGGAACTACCTGATTGCTTTTATGGCTGAGTCTCTGTTATGTCAATTCCAAATGAACTTTACTAAGTTAGACACTACAAAAGAGATTTTAATTACAGACCCACAACTGCTCTAAAATAATCAGATTTTATAATTCAGAGTGGAAAAATATAATTACAAATCCTGTGGCGTATAAAAAACCCCCACAAACCCCGTACCCTAAGGGACCCCAGCTTTGACAGCCCCGCAAGCTTCTGAAGCCTACTGAGAAGAAAAACTGAGAGGGGCAATAAATAATTTTAATTGAACCTTCTGAGACACAAAAAAAAAATCAGTTCAAATTTAATTTGATTATTTTTCCTTGCCTTCTCATTAAATAAATGATAGTAGTATACTCGCTGTTTCACCAACTTTGTGATCATTTTATCTTTTCGCTTCTCATCTACACATAAACACCATTTCAGTGTTCATTATGAAAAGGTTACGATGTAAAATCATGAATTTATAGTTCACTGATCAAAAAAATTGGGTAAACACCACTGATTCACACTAAATAGCAAAGAATAACTTACCAGAGTTTTGCGAGCTACCAACAAATTTTTATGCCTAATTTCAAACTGAGCGTAGAGAAGCCAGATCTTACTAAAAGTGAAGACTTTATGAGGAAGTAGTTCTAGACAAGCACGGTAAACTTGCCGTGTCCTTTCTTCATCTTCCGCTTCCAGTTCTTCAAATAGTGCGTAGTTTATCCACAAATAAATATATCTCCGCCAAAAATGTTTCTCCTACAAATAAATATGAAATGACATTTAAAGCATGATTGATAAATGTAAGTAAACATAAGTGACTAAAGGATGATCACATAGAAAATTTTCAGAAATAATATGACTCGTAAATTGACAATGAGCACCTTTCAATGTCATACCTAGAGAGCTGATTCATCTAGACCAGCAGTTACCAAACTTTTTCTGGCATAGTTAACACTGAGTTTTGATTAGCTGCAAGCCAACCACTCAACAATGCGTTTATATGTATTTCGGATGCAGGCACCATTACTTGTCACTTGTCAGAACCCAATACTCAAAATGCGTGAGCTCTAATGAATTGTCCAACGTTTATCAGATCTCTTTGCCTCACTGGATTGCTGCCTTGAGATATTTTTCAACTTAGGAAAGATTACATAACAAATCGTCGTCCATCTGACGCATAGGCGTAAGTCGAATCCAACGTTTCATGATCATCGTTCAAGTTTTAAATTTTTCGAAGGACACTGCATGTATGAATAATCTTTGAATATGTTTTCCTCTGTTCTTTATGAGTCATAGAATCACAGAAAAATATCAATTGAAGTAATTGAATGGTTGATCGCACTTGAAAAAATAAAAATTAGTTTGGAAATTTTGAAACGTTGGATTCGACTTACGCCTATGCGTCAGATGGACGACGAAATGATAGACAAAAAGTTTCAAAATAAACTAAAACAATTACCTTTGTGAGAGGCACATTTGCAATTGCTCTTTCGTACGTCTCTCGAATGGTATCCAGATTTCCTTCATCTTCTACAAGTCTCAAGTAATCAAACCAGGCATCATAATTTGTAGGATTGGCTTTGACTTCCTGAAAGAAACAATTTAATTTATGGAATAATTCCAAATAAACTCCAAAGATGAGGTAACACACTTCTTGTCATTAATTACAACCAACTTACATTCAATGTCGATGCTCTGATTATTATGATCCTGCCTTGTTTGAGGTGAAAACTCTGATAACGCGACGGCCTCTCCAAATCAGGACATTTGATTCATTGATTGGCATTAACACACTGCCCAAAAATTTTTATCATACCTATTTTTACAGATCTATTTTTGGAAAAAGGCAATTTTTTTTTTTTTTTTTTTTTTTTTTTTTTTTTTTAAAAGCAATTTCATCCATTAGTAGAGGTTGGAAAATTTCGTCGTTATTTTTGGCTGATTTCGATGTTATTTTTCGTTGATTTCGGTGTTATTTTTTATTGATTTCGGTGTTATTTTTGCAATGCTTTTTGCATCATAGAGAAAAAAATATAGCGCGTTTAATGTAATCCAGTTGGTTTTATGACCCGTCACCCTCCTATTTTAACTTTTGTAATGATGAAAACTTCAAATTCCTCCTCAATTATAGCTACCTGTGTGAATTGTTTCTCTTCCATTGGACTCAGGCCACTTAAGCGGTTAAAAGTAGCAGAGTCAAGTAGTTTTGTGAACCAGCTCATTCATTTCTACTCGATCTGGTAAACCGCAACGCAAAAAACTTGACAAATCACGGTAAATTCAACGCGCACGCACTTTTACGCAAAAATTTGTAAATTTCGCGATCTCGCTCAAAAAGGCCGAATTTCGCGATTTCGCTGGTTCTGAAAGGCCGAATTTTGCGGCCATTTCGCGGATTCACGGCGATTTTGTGCAAAAACCGAAAAAACGGCCAATTTCGCGTTTTCACACTTTGCATTTCCATAATCAGGGGACCGTGGTCAATGCTCCTACATAGTTTTCAAGGCCATAGGAGCATTTTAACAATTTTGCGGCCGCTAAATTTTCCAACCTCTATCCATTAGTAATGAAACATACCAGGGGTGCAAAATGTTCCAATACTTCGGAGGTTTCTCTTGATCCATGACTTATTTTCTCACAGGATTTTAAAAAATTTCCTCATACAAATTTGAAAGTGATGACTTTTTCTTGGTTATTTGAACATTTCAACACCGTATCTTCGCAAAATGACGGATATTTTCCTATTTTTTACACTATTTTCCAGGGAAATCCTTGTTGCCATTACTTAAAAAAAAAAAAAAAAAATTGGACAAATTACCTCACTTTCCCAGAAATTTCCTCACTTTCACGCGATCCGCGGATCGCTAGATCGGGCACATTTTGCACCCCTGAAAAATACTATACCTGTTTCAAAACCGAATTCTTGGCTTTGTTTACTTCTAAAGGTTTAGAAAAATACTAAATACAAAATGAACACTAATTCTGAGGTGTAGTCAGCAGAAAAAAACCATTCTTACCTCTTCATATTGAAATTTTCTTTTACTGGCAATGACATCTTCTATACCTGTGCGATCACCATACTTTTTCTCGTGTATGGTGTATGCTTTGTATATTTCATGTGTTCGTTCCTTGGGAATGTGATCAAGAGCATACTTGTAAATTACTCTTGCACGGTCGTGCTGAAATCAGGAAATATAAGTCAACATTTTTGCAGGTAGGAATTCTGATGACCACAAAGAGAACTGGATAAGAGAATGTAAATTTTTACACAGTATTTCAGCAAAGTTGGCAAAAAATACAGCGTTTGGGCTAGGGCAATATGAATTAACAGCCAAAAAAGGCACACATACTTACGGGCAGCAAATTTTGGAAGATTTTTTCATGACAGATTATTCAAGTCCGGTAATAGTTCAATAAAAATTCACAATTGTAGACCTCTGGCTTTTAATTAACTTAAAATGATTTTTTTAGTGAATGAATCTTCCTAATTACTTTCTAAAATCCCAAGCCGCAAAGTCTCTGCATTACTTTGTTATGAGTAATTTTATGAGTTACAAATGACTAAAAGCTAAGTGCTAAGAGGCGGATGACACCCAACTATTTGCCTGGAGTCAGCTCATCCTAAAGATATAGAAAAACTAGCTCTTGGAACTGAGAGATTTAATGGTTGAACGGGTAATTTAACCCTTTGCGGTCTCATTTTTTTTTTACGCCGCTAGCGCAGTATGCAACTTCCACACTATATGAGAATGAAACAGCTAGAAATTACCGAGTACACCCGTAGAGCGCAGCACACACTGAAGTCGTTGGGGCTGGCCTGACACGAGACTCGGCAGGGTGAAACTTTTATGTCGGGTCAGCAACGACATGCAACCGCAATGGGTTTTTTACGATGTCGGGCCAGACCCGACACACAATCGCAAAGGGTTAACTATCTATTCAACCCTATTTACCTCTTTTTTTTCTTATTTCATGTGAGGTACTAGTTGCCTGCATTTCATTTCAGCAGTTTTGTGTCTCCCATTACGCCCGTTTTAGAGGCAATAATGAACAGTTGGACTTCGAAAATCAGTTTCCACCGTGTGTTTTTTGGCATTCCTTGCAGATAATGAACACCCCAGATTTTGAGAATCCAAAAAAGGAAATCTGGTAAGCATTATACGCAGAAAAATTGGTAATACCTAATAAGCCAAGTACAGAAATAAAATTACCTCCTTTTGCACTTCTTCAAACTTTGCAAAAGCTATGAATAATTTTTCATCCAAAATTTCTTCTCCAAAAAATTCTACAGCTCTTTCAAACACTTGTCTAGCACCTGAGATGAAACCATTCCTTTCTTCAAACCTATGAGCAAAGAAAAACAAAGATGATAGTCAATAGATGAAAATTACAAGACTGATAATTTTAAAGAATGTTTGTTGAATTTTCCAGGTCATTTCTTCCACAGGGTGGTAAAAATATTTTTAGACCAGTTTCTGTAAACTCCAAACCTAAAGCTTTCTGTTCAGCTGAAAGTTATCAGATATTAGGGGCTTCGAGTAAAATTTACTTTCCATATTCCTCAGTTTTACACGTTCTCTGAAGTGGGTAGTTTTTCTGGTTTTATAATCCCTAAAAGATTGGTTACAACGTCTGTAGCATAAAATAAAATCCCATATAACAAATTATCAACGTAATAATTATTAATAACTAACACATCATTTCAATAGAAGGAGAGCGATTACTTATATTTACCTAGCATATTTAATCCAATTCTTTACATCAGGATGTACCATTACAAACTTATTGTAAATCATACGAGCCCTTTCTATTTCTTCATAGCGTAGTTCAAATTTAATATACGTCAGCCACGCTTGCTCATCCGGCTCCCATTCCATCCAACGTTCAAACACCTGTCGTGCTCCTGTTGAAAGGAAATAAATGTCAATATCACAAATTATGAAGCAAAGACTAAACTTAAAAAAGCCTCTTTTGACTGAACAAAAAAGTAAATAAATAATAAAAAAGCAAACCTTGATTTGAATCGGTTAGTTGCTTGGGTCTTTAAAACTCCATTTGAGGCAAGAGTCTTGTAGATTTTGTTGCGAGGAAAATATTGAAACCAATAGGATAGTTTGAAGTTGCATATTAACTGAGAAAACAACATCCAAATTGATCAACGACTAAGAGAGACAGAGTGCTATACAAAAATACGTAGGGCAGATTTGAAGCATACTTCAATTTTGCGGATTCAATAACTCAATTGTTAACACCTCTCTGGTTCAGCCTGGAGTTAAAAGATGATGTTCCGTGAACATAGTGGGGGGACAACCTGGGAGATGAAGAGGACGATTCACCATTAAACACTAAGTACTGAATCAGAGAGGTGCTGACTGTTTATTTTGTTGATTCCGCAAGAATAAAGTGAGCCTCTGCTGCAGCCATTTAGTGCAGTGTCTCTATTCGTGTCTGAAATTGGTGACTTGTGACATCATCAAGTCATCCAATTCTGTTGCTATTCATATGCATAAACCATGGATCAGTGTCTACAGACGCACCTCTGCCGACTGTGCAGTGATGCAACCTAAGCACACTTACGGAGGCACTATATAAAGTATGATGAATGATGTCATGGTCATGGTTTTGGTTTTGGTAAGAGTTATTTTTCCATTAATACGCAATACAGGACTTTTTATTGGTATCACCGTGTTTCATCTTCAGACCCCATTCTCTTTCCATCAGATGCTCTATTGATCAATTAGAGATTGTCTTACATTGCAAATGGACCTCTGCTCTCAATTCCGATGGGTCTTATTGTTAGATGCATCTCATCCGATGGTCATCGATCCAACAGTGTGTCTCCTACTGAGAAGTAAACGCAAGTCCTGTTGGTTTACGGATTCAATAACACAACGTGTACAGTTTTTTTAAGTTATTCTTCAAGGTTCATGACTATGATTATTGTTCCAGTTGTATTGTTGGAGAAGAAAATTGATGAGTGATAACTAATTTGGTAAATGAGGAGGCATATGCAACATTGTACTCACCCGCAATATTTCCAAGTTGCTCTTCCATGTAGGTATACTTGTACCAAAACTGATTGGCACGTGGTAATATTGTGACAGCACGGTCCCATAAATTTCTTGCGTGATTGACCTGCCGGTTCCGCATTTCCATTTCGGCGTATTTGAGCCATAGTACAATGCTGCGATGAAAATCGCACAAAGCTCTTTCATAAATTGATCTCGCCCTAGAAAGAGGTTTCAGAGATGAGAAAATACGCAAAATTTAACAATACTAAGACAGAAAGAAATTCGAGACACACAACTATACTTCTTAAAACATTGGCAAATCAGCTGGTATTGTGACATCTTTCTTGCTAACAGCCAGTAAATTTATACTCAAGAAGTCGATAACTTATTACAATTTGGTAACTCACAAAATGATGTTGGAAAGCCAAGCTGTAGAATTACCAGAGCAAAATTTCTTAAGGCACTGAAAATCCATTCAGCCGTTTTTGCCAGCTTTAAGTTGGCAGAAAAAAACAGAATGGCGCAAACACTCAGCCATTGAACAACAAACTCATTCTAGTATCATAATTTCAATGTTTTCCACCAACTTTGAGCTTGAATTATACAAAAGCAACAAAAAGTGTTTTAATGCGTCACATGACCTTAAGCGCATGACGCTTTTTCAGTTGGCCCAAATAAACAAAAGCGAAGCATGGAGTCTGTGTGAGCATGTGAATAAATGAGCAAAGAAGATCAGCACAGGTAGGCAAAGAAGGCAGGAAAATAATGGCTTGCCTCCCTTACCTCTTGTTTCGTTCCTTCCTGCCAACAAATCTGGTACCTGTTACTCACGTAAATACCTAGTTAATGTAAAGAACAAAACTTCAACCGAGAGAAACCGCGAAAACAACTTGTTGGATTTTTCATGACCAAGAGCACTTTTCCTCAGAACTTTCTGAAGAATGCAAATATCTAATTCTTGAAACAAGTCACTGATAGCCAGAATCCCATGGGAGTGGAGCAGGGTCCTTTAAATGACAGAGTTGAAGAGAGTGCGGAAGGAGTGTCCAACTAAACTTAAGCTTCAGTCAGAACATGTCCTTCTTACCTACTGAAGTTTTAGGGGCTAAAAATGTTGGCAAGTTAAAGCTTACCTCTGGACTTCCTTCTGACTTTCTTCCCACTGAGCATACTTAATCCAATTACTTATGACCAATCTATTTTTCCTAAGATTATCTTCAAATGTACGTCTTTTGCGGTGTTGATAGTCCGCTAGCTCTTCTGGATCTGAGATTTTTTGCTTCGGAGGCTGGAAAAAGACAAATATTTTGCAATTGATTGTTCAGCTCAAAAATTAATTATATTTTGCTACAGATCTAGGAAAAATCAAACAGTTGATCAGTAATGCGACCTGATTTCTAATTTCTGTTCTCTTATCTCTAATTGCCAGTAGCATTGTGAAGAGCTCCTTCACGTTCAATTTCGTCTAAATATTAATTGTTGTCCTAATTGGAGACCTTCAAATTAACTGACTTCAGTATGGAATATATTCATTGATTTTGTTCACTGTCATACTTTAATAAACGCCAAGGATATCTGAGATGTTGCTAGTTCTAACAATAGGTAGTTTCCTTCTTTTGAAACTGTCATACTTTTACTAAGTTGTCTTTCAATTGATTTAAAGAGAAAAACATGACTTTCAGAACTTTGAATAAAAACAAAGTAACTCATTTGATCTGATTTTTCCACATTTTAGGTCTCATTTATATACAAAGCCACAGTCAAGAAGAAGAAATTACATGAGGGTGGACCTCTTAAAAATAAAATAAAAGGTGATGAATTAAGAAAAAGAAAACAGAACATTGGAACAAAACAAACAATAAAAATTTAGTAGGATGCTAAATGCTCTGAAACTTTTAAATGTTTTAGCATGTAAGAAAATTACTTGAAAATCATGTACATCAAATAAGTACAGCATCTCCACTAACTTCCATTTTTTTCGACAGTCAAAAATGACGCAATTCAACAAAAAGGTGAAAATAAATCAGAGCAAAGAAACTACTTACCGGCGGTACAATTTCAAGATCCCTTTCCTTGGCTTCACGTAACAGTTGCTCCGCAGTAATTTGAATTTCAGCCGGAGCTTTGTTCTTCACCTACGAAAGGAAAAAAATATATTCATCAAACTGATTTACAAAGCTTTACGGCATGATAAGTTACACACGATTTTAAACCTATTAAAAGTCCAAATATATAAATAAATCTATGACTTGACTCAAGTCAAAGCAACAAAAGAACATGTTTCACAGGTCAAAAGCCCAAGTTCATGTTAAACACATTGCCTTCCCAATCATTTAATTTTTAATTTTTTTTTTTTTCTTATGGATGAACCAGCAGCGCTTTTGGTTTGACTT
The DNA here is from genome assembly GCA_011764245.1 of Trialeurodes vaporariorum. Classification (NCBI taxonomy): domain Eukaryota; kingdom Metazoa; phylum Arthropoda; class Insecta; order Hemiptera; family Aleyrodidae; genus Trialeurodes; species Trialeurodes vaporariorum. The sequence continues at coordinate 2,609,373 of VMOF01000001.1, forward strand.
GATATCACATCAAAGTAGATGGGACCCAACGCATGCAGAACGTGATATCACGTCAAAGTAAAATAATGGGTTAGCTAAGCAGTCAAGTCAGGGACCTTTGTCAGTGATTATATGTCTATTTAGTATTGTTTTGTAAATTATTTAATTTAAAAAATAAGATAATCAAATAAAAATAAAAAATTTTGCTAAGTATTTCCTACAATATCCAAATGAGACATCAAATACTTCTGAAGATGCAATTCATTTGAATTTTAGCTCTACCAGAAGGCAGATCATTGCCTGATACACCTTATTCCACTAAAGATGAACCCACAGCGATCTGTAATGCTCTTTCATTCTCTTCATTCTCCCTATACGGATTGCGAAACAACCGATTGCGACCAATGAGTGCTTTAGATGCGTTTTTTTTCCCATCTACTGCACTGATCCAGCGAGAATTTAGCTGGGACTGCACTGATCCATCGGTTCAGCGAACCGTTTCTGTCAATTCGTACGATTTTGCTTGAAGAGGTTAGGTTCGCCTGGTTCGCCCATTTGTAAACACAGATGCAAACAAAAAAGGCCTATCCAGCGGACGCCAAGCGGCCTCAGAAGACCGCTGGGACCGCTTCCAGCTGCTGGCAGCGAATGGAATCCAGCGGAATTGAGAGAAACGGTTTGCTGGATGCCAGCTGCTGCAGCGGATGGGAAAAAAAACGGGTCTGATGCTGTGGTTGTTGACTAGCCGTTGACTTTGCACCGAAACCGTCTACATACAATTTTTAAAATCAGAGTGAGATGGCAGTACATGGGGGTTACGTGAGAGCGAGAGAGACAGTTTGCCTTTGATTAGAACGCTCATCACTGGATGCCGCCATTACTAAAAACCTCTGTAACAGATTAAACTTCATGATCATTTTGATTAGATCTAATTCTTCTGCAACTAATAGATGGGTGACTCGTAAAAAATCGGCCCTGATTGCAGTAAAACCACCCTCCGAAAAAATTACGATTACGATTAATTGGCAATCGTGTAATTGAAAACCACCCCATTCGCCAAACTCTGAGAGGTATTACACTTTAGTTATTCAAACTTCCAAACCAAACCATAAAAAAATTCTGTATTCTAGATATTAAACAAAGAAGAAGAAAAATGAAGAAATAAAACTTAATGAGGAAGTAGGAGAAGAAAGTAATTGTATCGGCCGTGGAAGAGAGCTGAAGGGGTTGAAGTTCCTTCAACACCAATTCGTGGAATCAAGAGAATATAATTACTTACTTTAGCCACTTTGGGCATTTTCTGAGGTTTCTCCATTGTGAGAACACTTGACTAACTAACTTTTGAGATAAAAACAGGACAAACTCATGAAAACGCCGTGGAATGAGCGGCTAAAAGGCAAAAATGCCGTTGTGCGTCGGGAGGAAAACAAATCAACCTAACCTCAATTAGTCAATTCGGACTAAAACGTTTGCAACCGGTTTGGAAATTGATGAGTACCGGCGTAAACAAACTATTAAAGAAAGTTGGTTCGTGAATTGTGATATCGTGACGGGCGATCGAGAACTTTCCTTGACCGGAACTTTCCTCAATAAGTTCGGAAAATGACAACTGCACACTCACCTTCAGTTGATTTAAGTTCCTACAGAGATCAACATTTTAAGGTAAGCTTATATTTTTATCTGTAATCTAGCAAGGCCCTTAAAAGTGTCTTTAACCTCAAATTGATTTCAGCTAGATTTCCATTTTTTTCTTTTTTCTTTTCCTCCCATCTCAAATCGATTCTGGAAGCCCTAAACTCTGTACTCACGGTCATAAAGGAACTCAATAATCTAACCAATGGTACGCAGTCAATTACGCATCTGTCATGAGTTACTGGACAGTTCATTGGATTCTCCACAAGCTTATCAACCGAAGTTTCCGCAACCCAGCTGTTTGGGTTTTCAGAACTACGGATCAGCTTCAAATGTATATCATTACCAGAATACTAGCTTAATAGTCTACGCTGAGCACTCTGGTTGTATCAGTAGGTTTGTAAAATCGGCTCCTTTAACAGTGGAGCAGGAAGTGGAGTTTGTCCGCAGATAATTCTGCGGAGCTCATGGGGCAGTCATGACCTACAGTTGCCAATTTCTCGTTAATATCTGTCAGTATGCAATGGTTTGTTGCCATTTGTTTATTCAAATCACTGCTTATGCAATGGAACTTCTCGATCAACTTGAAATGTTCCTGTGCTTGTTTTGTAACAGTTGTAACTCAGCTTTCTAGGTTGCCAACTAGTCTGAGACGGTCTTTACATTTAAAGCATATTTCAGTTAGGGTTTGTTGCTATTGCAAATTCTCATCAAGCTTATAACAGTCACAGGAATAGAAGTGAACTTTCAAGTTTTTTACCGGAGAACAGGAGTGCCTTTAGAGGCAGTGGAGATTAGGTCAATCAACAATACGATTTTGGTGTTCTTTAGTTGCTGTTGTGAATGGGACTAGCTGATAAGAGCTGTTTAAAATTAAAAAAAAAAAACCTTTCTGCTGAGTTCACCTTAGTAATCAAGGGTACGCAACAAGAACCTGCAGTCAGATATTTGTTGAACCACTAATAATCCTTTTTAATATCCTCTCTTTTCCAGGGCTCACGGGCTGAACAAGAGCGTCTACTAAGGGAATCTTCGACTCTGTACGTTGGAAATTTATCTTTCCATACCACCGAAGAACAAATATATGAACTATTCTCCAAATGCGGTGACATCAAAAGAATCATTATGGGTTTGGACAAGTACAAGAAAACGCCTTGCGGCTTTTGTTTTATAGAGTATCCTTTAATTCATCTTAAAACGTTATTTGTTTGGTTTTTGTTTGTTTGTTTGCAGGTTTGTTCACTCAGGGGCAAGCGGGGGGGGGGGGCATGTGGGTTCCCTTGTCCTCTCCGGGGGCGGCAAAATCAGTAGGTACAAGGAAATATAAAATAAATTGCAATCTTGCCCCCCCTCCAGAAACCTCGGCACGCCCTTGTGTGCTCTGCTTCTTTACTTACCTCATTATATGAAATTGTTCTCTGCTGTAATTCTTTCAAAAAAACTTGAACCCAAAAGTTCATTTTATTTTGTTGGAAATGTGGAGTTCATACTTAATTTTTATAAAAATACCTTAATGTGATCCCGGGCATCCTGTTTTGATGTAGTTATTTTTCTGTTTAAGTATCTATTTATCTACATTTATTTTAGACTTATTTATTTATTTATTGAATAACTGTTTGAAAAAAAAAAAACAATTGACTTAATCAGTTGTGCCCAGTATAAATATGTTCAAATGACTTGGAATGTTTGTCAACACTGTCTTCTTCTTGTTTTGAATAATAGCAAGATATGTTTAAGCGAGACTTATTAACGCAGATTTGCCAACCTTGGTTGGCCTTTTTTAGAGTTAAGATGCCTACTGAAACAGTTTCGTTTTCTCCTTTTTTCATTTCGTTTCACTTCATATTTCTTTGTCATAAATTAACATATATTAAACATGAACAAAAAGTCAAAGCAAAAACAGAAGACAGTAAGTAACAAAATAGAAAACAGGGATAATTGCGATCCCTGCTGGAGTTTGAGTTGCGTTGGGATTCTTCACCGAAACAAGCAAGGTTAAACAGGGATATAAATTGTGTCTGTACTACCACAAATATTGTTGTAATTTTGATTGAGCCGATGAATTCTCAAGTCCAATCTTTTCTCAGGGGCGGGCGTGCTGTGGGGGGGTGGGGGGGATGTGGGTACCCTTGCCCCGGGCGGCACTCTCCGAGGGTGGCAAAATCAGGGTGAACAACCAAAAAAAATGACGTACACCTGGATTCATGGCAAGAACATCAGCATCGCATTGTTCTCAAAGATCTTGAACTTCCGGATCATTTTTTATGGTCCAGGAAATTGTTCCTTAACGATTTCTTCAGGTACTATATGAAAGCAGATGCAGAAAACTGCATGCGGTATATCAATGGTACAAGACTGGATGACCGAATCATCAGAACAGACTGGGATGCAGGTTTTATTGAAGGTAGACAGTATGGCCGTGGAAAAACAGGAGGCCAGGTGAGTTCTCTTCTCATTTTTTTATTTTTATGTTTTCGGAAGTGGATAAAAATAGAATAATTCTGCTACAAAAGCCGAAGCTGGGTCTCTGACAACCCAATTAAACAACGTTTGAGTCTACTTCCTCTTATTTTCAACTATTTACTGGAAAAAAAATTGAAGTTTTTAACTGTTTTGGAATTTATAACAGAAACATCCAATGACAATTACTGGTGATTCCACGATTGGAGGCATCCAAAACTTAACGCAATCTTTTATCAATAACTCAACTCAAGTGTAAAGCCCTGTATTTGCTAAGTGCAAACTTTTTAGGAGAGTGGAAAAGCTTTAATGATTTAATGTTACTCCTATTGGCTTATTTTAATTATGAGTTGATACCAACTGAACATTTTTCAACATTTTAGTAGATGGTTTTAGTCTTGGGTCATTGGTTTGAGATATTCAAAAAACATTCTTTACTCTCAGGTTCTTGTGTAAATTGGAGGTTAGAGGTCTGACGCACTTGTGATGAGATTTCGGTTTTACTATTTTGTCACACAAACCTCAAAATGTACCCCATCTAGTAAAACGTGAACAAACATAGCTCCTATCAGTGCAATGGAGGACTCAAAAATAACTTCCAATCGGTCAAGAATGTTTTTTGTTGTTTGATGGCTATTGTTCTCCAAACAGTTTGGAACTCAAATTTTGACAGGAACGTCATGGTAAAATATGCTGAAAGTGTTTCCGACGAGATGGCGGGAGTCATTCAATCTCCTGATTTAAATGGTGGCACGTGACATCATGACCATATAAACAAGACCTTGAGTCTTTTGGTCTGAAACGAACATTTTGAATGACTCCATATCTTGTTTACATAGTCACTAGACGCTATTTTAAACCAATAGAATCCCATGGAAATCGTTTCCTGCTATCATGTGTTGTTCAAATGAGCAGAATCAGCCTGCAGGAAAATTACTTCTTCGGTTTCAACTCTGCTAATTATGTTTGTTTTATCATTACTTATTCCCAAAAGTTTGTATCTGTAACCTGTTTTGATGATTTGATTATATCATCAGGTTCGAGATGAGTTCCGAAAACATTTTGATCCTCAACGTGGCGGTTTCCCTCTCTTCCAACCATCAGCTCCTAGAATCAAATTCTGACTGTTCTCCTCCTCCACCTCACTCCATTATGTTCCTCCTGGCCTCTTCAACCCTTTTCAAACTTTACTTCAGTTGCCTTTGTCCACCTTTTCAGCCCTATACCTTATTTTGTAACAATAAATTTCTTCAAATAAGTCCACTGATAAGTATATTCAATATTAACTGCTACTAATTTTTACAGCTAGCGCCTATTCGACCTGAATCTTCTTTATATGTGTAATCTGTTACATTGTTTCCATCTGTGTCAATTTTGTCAGACTTATTTCATGAGTTCTTTTATTCATATTTTTTCTTTTTCCTCCCTCTAATCTATTTCTTTTATAAGTTTATCAATTCATTCCTGTATTTGTTTGTTATCGGCTTCTTTTTTTCTTGTACATTTATCAATATGTTTATATTGATGAATATTTTTCATGATTTATGCATGCATAAAATCTATTCAGTTAACTTATCTAATTTTTCTATTGAATTAAATTCTGTAGTAGTACATCCGTCCCTTTCTTTTCTCACTGTTCCTTAACGGTCCTTTTTCTGAACAGAATTATCAGAATGATATCTTTTTTTATTTACGGATTCTGGGTGTGGCTTTTTTTGGATATTACTGTACTTACCATGCCAATCATCGGTCCGATGTCATCCTACTGCTCTCTTTTTTAACCTCATTCATTTCTCATATTTTGTTTTTCTAAATTGCCTTGAATTGTGATTACAATTATTTCTAATTCTTGAAATTTAAATTGACAGGTTCGAGATGAATACCGAACAGATTTTGATGGCGGTCGAGGAGGATATGGAAAATTGGTTCAACAAAAAGTCGGAGCTCCTGAAATAGGATTTGTGGCCTAATAAGATATTCTGTCTTTTTTTATTAAACAATTTTCAATTGAGTGGATTAAGTCAGATATTGTTCACTAATGTCGCTCTCTTTTTTTAAAGAGCAAGATTGATAATGTTCATCGAAAGCGAACAAAATGCTTTCAAAGGAACTCTAGGAAATTACAATTAATTTTAGTGAAACGATGTATCTATTGAAGTAACTAAATACGATCTGACTCAAATGCAACCTTCTCTCTCAAGAACTTTCCTGCAAAAATTTCCCTGAGCCAACAGTAAAGTTAATTGCCTCTTTTGGCATTTTTACTATGTACATCTTTGAAGATACACAATTACACATTGTGTTAATTTTGAGTCCATGCATCTTTTGTAAATCAAAACAGTAAGTTTCCCTCATTTTTCTCATGATTAAACCTTTTCTAATCGTGAAATATTGACAGTTCAAAAGTTTGTGTTTAGTTTTTTCTAACCAAAAATTTTATTAATCAGTTCAGTAATGGATAGTGTGGGTTTATGACAGGAGACAGCTGGCAGCCTTACACCAAGAAAGTCAGGCATTTGATCTTTTCGAATTGGATTTGGCAGTTTGTGGTCAAAAATCTGCCCTCAACAATATTTTTAAAAATGTTGAAATTCAATCAGGCTCAATCAATTTTTCTGTAACAACTTTAAAATTTTCCATAAAAAAAATTAAAAATTCAGACACTTGAAACTGCCCCATTGGGAATATAATTAGGTCAGTAAGTCTGAAGAAATCCAGCTGATAGCACCAATGAAAGTTACATCACAGAGAACAACAGCTCCATGCGGAGGCCCTTGGGTGCCAAAAAAAAAAAATCCGGCCCTGATAATGGTTCTGTAATCAGTGTAATCAGTGTAATCCCAAACGTTTTGACCGAAAATATTCCTGAAAATAACAGCACTCTTTAAAGTGATATACTTGTGACTTACAAATTTTTGCCAGAAAATGTTCTCAAAATTCTTTTTTCTTTTCCTTCCTTTTAAGTTAAGTTTTTTGCAATCAGATTCTGTGAATCTTTTCTCAAATCCTCTATTTTATCTCAGAAATCAGTTCCCCTCCGCATCAGCATTGTATATACCTATAAGTTATTGATTATTTCCAGTTTTCATGGAGCCCCCTGTAATTTGTGTTGTAAATACTTAAAAATATAATAAAATTCTATTTTTACCATTTTTGTTCTTCAAATACTTGTTCTTTTTCTTCAACTTACCTCCATGGTAAGTTTTCATTGAAACAAAATTTTTTTGATGACATGATTTCAAACTTTAAATGTACGCGATAGTAATTGCTGTAGCATTAAGTCAACATCTGGGGAAGTGGCTCAGCTGTGGTCAGCATTTTGACTCAGCAGAGGGTACTGCCTGGGCTTGGCTACTATAGAATCAGATTCTAGTTTGTATTCTGTTTTTGAGCTCATTCTCTATAGGCGTAGCTATAGCTATACCTACAGCCCAAGGTTCATAAACTAGGTCAGTCTGCTATGGTGGTATAGTGCTATAATTTTTGCACGTTTTTCCATTTACAAAAGGGTAAAAAGTGACCTTTCCAGGTTAAACCTCCATTTTATTTACATGGGTTTCTGAGGAGAGAGAAGATTACAGCACCATGGGAATGACCAGTGGCGTACGCAGGATTTTTCTTGGGAGGGGCTCGCACTGATGAGCGTTTGACTCAAAATTGTTCCCCCTCTTCCCCTCCACCCTCAAAAATCGGAGGTGTGGGGGGGCTTTAGCCCCCTTAGCCCCCCCCTGCGTACGCCACTGAGAATGACCTACTTGCATACTTGTGTATACCTCAGTGGCGTAGCCAAGGGGGGGGGTCCAGGGGGTCTGGGCCCCCCCTTTGACACCAACACTTGTACTAAAAAAAGGTAATTTTTTGCGTTTTCAGACATATTTTACCAAATTAGTATCTTTGGCCCCCCCCCCCCCCCCCTAGAGAAATTCCTGGCTACGCCACTGGTATACCTACACTTTTAGACCTTCAGTACAGCCCTGGGCTCACTCACTGCCACAGAGGTCTTATTTAATGGAGTGAAGATCTTGTCCTTGGACTCAGACTACCCTAATAAATTATTTCTACATCAGTCAGAGGTAGGAAAATCGCACTTTACAGTAGCTGATTTTTCTGAAGTAACACCATCTTCTGCAAAAGTTAGAGCTCCTTCCCTCCGAGAACTAGGACATAAAGGCTCAAGGGTGTTTATATGGGCGATAGCAGTGCAAAAAAACTGGAAAATTGTGGTAAATTGCCTGGAAGTGCCACAAAATTTACTAAAATTTACCTCTTCCCCCCCGCCCCCTCCCACATGATTATTTCTGGTTACGCCCCTGCTGCAGAACCAAATCATTGATACGCATCTCAATATTATTTTATCCATATTTTCTCACTCTACCGAATCGCCACTATTTACTTACGCTTTAATCTAGTGTGCGACCTTGACCTTATAGATCATCGAGGTCATTGACGGCTGACGTATCAAGATTTTTGTCACCAAAAGCAAAGTCGCAAAAATCGCATTATTACATAAGAATTGCACACTTTAGTCAAAAGTAGTGGAAGAAAAAGCTGCCATTTTCCATCGATCACGATTTTGGCGCATGTCAAGCAGACGGATGCTCCCCTCCTTTCCGAGCGAACTGGAACGAGCCTTCCCTTCTTTTTTACCCCCTCCAAGTTGGTTTGCCACATCGACGGAAAAGCACGCAACCCACAGTTAGCTGCGCGCGACTTGCGCGGTGGTGGAATCACGGAGTTTGCGCATCGGGCAGAGCTTGTCGACATCGTTCGCCACCATCAAGATCCGACTCAGTCGATTCGACTCATTAATATGACTCGTTCGTCTTGTTCCGTAATGTTCATTCGACTCGTGTTTCGCGCATGCGCATAGTCATAAGCCGCCTTTACTTTATCCCTTCAAAGAATTTTTACTTGAAGACTGAAGTAACTGAAGGGTGAAGTTTTCTAGACGATTGATAGAAACCAATCTGTTTGAGCTCTTTGAATGGAGCTGTTGCAAACTTTTGCTACAGGCTTTATTAATAGTTGATTATGGGGTAATACCCTGTAAAAATAACGATTAGCTAACTAAAACATCACGAAATCCACTTCTAAACTCACGAAATGCTTTTAAATGCGAGACCTTAATGGAGGCCGAGGCCGCGGTTTTCTTATGGCAATTGTGTGCTTCTTCTTCTTCTTCTTCTTGTGTGGTGTTGCGAGAACACCTCGTGTAGATGGCGCTGATTGAAGATAGGGAACCCCAATGAAAACCACGGCCCCGGCCGCCATTACGGTCTCGCGTTTAAAAGCATTTTGTGAGTTTAGGAGTGGATTTCGTGATATTTTAGTGCGCTAATCGTCATTCTTACTGGGTATTACCCCGTAATCAGCTATTAATAAGCCTGTAGCAAAAGTTTGCAACAGCTCCATTGATGACTCATTCCTCCCCCCCCCCTTCTTTCTGAGGACAGTAATAATATAATTAAAAAAATCGAGCCGTTGGGATTTGCGTAATTCAAGCTTGATTATTTTAGACAAATCCCGATAAGATTGGTTGAAAATTTGAAAAAGTTCTGATTGAAAGAATATTCAGCCGAATTTTCAACTTTTGAATGTGCGCCAACAATTATTGTCTGAGGGTTGACTGAATTTTCTCAAATTTCAACCAATTTCTATGGGATCTATTTAACTGGCTCAAAAAAGTAGGCAAAAAATTACGCGAATCTTAATAACGTGATTTTTTTTTATTAATGCCCTTGGAAAAAATTAATGTTCGTAACCTAAGATAAAACCCTCTCCTATACAAAAGATACTTGTGGTGGAATCTGTTCGATTAGAATCTCGCTATACAGAATGAAATTTTGTCGAGTGCCTTCCATCATGAATTGGGCAAATAGGAGTGTATAATCGGTACCTACCTAATCGTCAAACCTTTGGATGGTAATTAATTGTATTCTTCACAAATAAATCGTAAAAATTAGGGTCTTTTCGATTAGATATCTAATTCTTCTGCAACTAAAATATGATGGTTGGCTTGTAGAAAATCAGCCCTGATTATTGAGTTTGCTTTCTAATGATTTTATTTGGTCTACTTCTGCGCGTGTTTGTATGATATTAGGTAGTTACGGCCTCCGTATACTCACAGTCACAGGCCGTGTAAAAAAAAGAAAGAAGAAGAAGGAGCTAGGGCAGAGGCGGACTGGCCTACCGGGAAATTTCCCGGTGGGCTGCGGCCCAATTTGAGTCGGCCGGGCTATGAGAGGAATGAAAGGGAAAGAAATAGAGGAAGGACAAATAGGAAAGAAATAAGAAAGACAAAAATTAAAAAAATAGAGCAATAGAGAGAAAGATGAACGACCACGTAGACCCAGCTTTATTTGATCCCAGCTAGGTCGTGTGGTCGTGTGATCTGACCAGAAAGGGGGAAAATACGGAGAGGGGGCATATACGATGACCACGTATTAATTTTGACGCATAGCTCCAGATATCCGATTTACACAGGGTGTAACAAAACTAATGTGCCAAACTTCTGGAGCATACATTCGAGGCCAAAATAAGACTTATTTTTCCCCTGTAAACATGGGTCCTGAAATGCCCCCTTTTCAAGCTACAGCCCCCCCCCCCAAGTTTTAAAAAATGTCTGGGTTTTCTGGCATAGCGACCACCATTCTGGAGTTATGGACCGAATGTTATGAAAATTGGTGTCGCACGGTAATTTTATGTGCAGAATCCATTAATGATGTCGAGAAAATCAGAAATTAAGTCTAACTGTACTTTTCAGACAATATCTTGTACCCTTAACGGCACAAATTTAATGTTACGGATTAATAATTTGAAAAATAATTACTATAATCAGATGGCGGAAACTCTTATAGAAAGGTTTTTGGTCCCTTGCATATTTTTGGTACGACACGTTTCAAGCGGGCTAATCGCCCGATACACAGTGGAAAAATTAGCGCTTTTACTCTGGCAGGCAGCCCGAAGAGGCAGCGAAATGGCGGGTTGCATACTTACTGGCCTCTCTCTCGCACTCGTGTTTGCTTACGGGAAAACCTTGGGAAGCAAACAGTATTACGTAGCCTACGAGCAAACCGAACCGCCATAAGACCCATTGAGTGCGAGTGAGAGACCTTTTTCGTAAAACGGCCTCTCTCTCGCACACATGTTCGCTTTCGGGAACAACTAGGAAAACGGACCAAACCGCCATAAGACGCAATGAGTGCGAGTGAGAGACCTTTTCGTAAAACGGTCTCTCTCTCGCACTCGTGTTCGCTTACGGGAACATTTTGGAACACGAACCGAACCGCCTTAAGACGCAATGAGTGCAAGTGAGAGACCTTTTTCGTAAAACGGCCTCTCTCTCGCACACATGTTCGCTTTCGGGAACAACTTGAAAAAAGGACCAAACTGCCATAAGACGCAATGAGTGCGAGTGAGAGACCTTTTTCGTAAAACGGCCTCTCTCTCTCTCATTCATGTTCGCTTTCGGGAACAACTTGGAAAACGGACCGACCCTTTCACAAAACGCAATGAGTGCGAGTGAGAGACCTTCTTCGTAAAACGGTCTCTCTCCCTCGCACTCATGTTCGCTTTCGGGAACAACTTGGAAAACCGACCAAACCTCCATAAGACGCAATGAGTGCGAGTGAGAGACCTTCTTCGTAAAACGGTCTCTCTCGCACTCGTGTTCGCTTACGGGAACAACTTGGAACACGGTTCGAACCGCCATAAGACGCAATGAGTGCGAGAGAGAGACCGTTTTACGAAGAAGGTCGGCCAAGAGACCGTTTTGCGAAGAAGGTCGGCCAAGAGACCGTTTTACGAAGTAGGTCTCTCTCTCGCACTCGTGTTTTCTTACGGGAACATTTTGGAAGACGAACCGAACTGCCATAAGACGCAATGAGTGCGAGTGAGAGACCTTTTTCGTGAAACGGTCTCTCTCTCGCACTCGTGTTCACTATCGGGAACAACTTGGAAAACGGACCAAACTGCCATAAGACGGAATGAGTGCGAGTGAGAGACCTTTTTCGTAAAACGGTCTCTCTCTCGCACTCGTGCTCGCTTACGGGACTATTTTGGAAGACGAACCGAACAACCTTAAGACGCAATGAGTGCGAGTGAGAGACCTTCTTCGTAAAACGGCCTCTCTCTCTCGCACTCATGTTCGCTTTCGGGAACAACTTGGAAAACGGACCAAACCGCCATAAGACGCAATGAGTGCGAGTGAGAGACCTTCTTCGTAAAATGGTCTCTCTCTTGCACTCGTGTTCGCTTACGGGAACAACTTGGAACACGGTTCGAACCGCCATAAGACGCAATGAGTGCGAGTGAGAGACCTTCTTCGTAAAACGGTCTCTCTCTCGCACTCGTGTTTTCTTACGGGAACATTTTGGAAGACGAACCGAACCGCCATAAGACGGAATGAGTGCGAGTGAGATACCTTTTTCGTAAAACCGTCTCTCTCTCGCACTCGTGTTTTCTTACGGGAACATTTTGGAAGACGGACCAAACCGCCATAAGACGCAATGAGTGCGAGTGAGAGACCTTTTTCTTAAAACGGTCTCTCTCTCGCACTCGTGTTCGCTTACGGGAACAACTTGGGAAACGGACCGAACCGCCATAACACGCAATGAGTGCGAGTGAGAGACCTTCTTCGTAAAACGGTCTCTCTCTCGCACTCGTGTTCGCTTACGGGAACAACTTGGAAAACGGACCGAACCGCCATAACACGCAATGAGTGCGAGTGAGAGACCTTCTTCGTAAAACGGCCTCTCTCTCGCACTCGTGTTCGCTTACGGGAACATTTTAGAAGACGAACCGAACTGCCTTAAGACGCAATGAGTGCGAGTGAGAGACCTTCTTCGTAAACGGCCTCTCTCTCGCACACATGTTCGCTTTCGGGAACAACTAGGAAAACGGACCAAACCGCCTTAAGACGCAATGAGTGCGAGTGAGAGACCTTTTTCGTAAAACGGCCTCTCTCTCGCACTCGTGTTCGCTTACGGGAACAACTTGGAAAACGGACCGAACCGCCATAACACGCAATGAGTGCGAGTGAGAGACCTTTTTCGTAAAACGGTCTCTCTCTCGCACTCGTGTTCGCTTACGGGAACATTTTTTTTTTTTTTTGCGGGAGCTGTAGCTCAAAAAGGGGGCATTTCCGACCTACGTTTACAAGGGGGGAAAAAGTCTTATTTTGGCCTCAAATGTATGCTCCAGAAGTTTGGCACATTAGTTTTGTTACACCCTGTATAGTGTACACCTGTACACTCCTCTCCCCGGAAGTCCCCTCGATTAGATCGTGATCGTGAAACCGTGTTTTTTTCATGCGTGCGCGTTCAATTCTGAAGGTAGACTAAAACGGTTCAGTTACGTACGAATAGTTTACTAGAGCTTGTTTCAGAAGTGTAGACGGACTAAAACCATAATCTTTGGCGAATATTCAACTATTATTCCTTCAAATCAATACTGAATTTGCCCCTGTCTTTATTCTTTTGTGTTTAAAGTTTTCCTTGTTGAAAAGTGAACTCTCAATTTCATTTTTATTCATTTTCATCGAATAATAGCAGAAATAATGTTGACAAATTCCAAAGATTATCGGTCTAGGTCCGCCTACTCTTCTGAAACGAGCTCTACTTACCGCATGCACCACACGCGGAATGGATATCCGCGATGGATGGAAACCGTGTCTTTCTTTTATGGATGCGCCTTCATTTTTTAGGGTAGACTAAAACGATACAGTCGCGTACGAATAGTTATAACTAATACTTGTCAATACACAGTTAACGCTATCTGAGTTAAACACTTCTTTTGAATACTTAGGAGTTCGACGGATGGAAACCGTGTCTCACTATTATATGAGATCAGACTAGAGTCCATGTATATCAAAGAGTCTCGCCATACGAGGTTCCGATTCTGGTTGGTTGCTGGATTTTAGGCAGTCGCGGAGTTCGAGGAGGCGTTCTGTGCTATTCACCATAAGAATACCGTTGAAACGCACCCACCGAGGAGGCGCTTACGCCCCCTGGGCGAACCCAACAATCATAGTGGCAGGGGCAGATCCAGGAAAGTCTCACAGGAGCCATTTTTGTAACGTGAGTGGGGGTCTGGGGGGCACCTCAGTCAATCTGGGGGAGACCCCTAGAAAATTGTGAAAATTTAACCTTCTCTTAAGCCAAATTGAGGCATCTTTAAACCGCTCACTCCTCATTTTTATACTACCTCGGCTCCCAGTGGCTCCCACTTTGCATTCAAATTTTAGAATGCCAGCTACCTAATTTCTTTGCATTTTCGTAGAAAATGATTGTTAAGTGGATGAGATGAATACCCCCCCCCCCCCCCCCCCCCCCCCCGTAAAACCTACAAGGGGAGTGCACGAACCCGGACCCTCGAAATTTGATCAAATTTTCAGGATCGGTAGTTCATAAGAAACTATTTTACACATGTTTGGCCTTTTTTTGTGAATAGGCCTTAGAAACGGAGAAAAAAAATTGGCTGCGCGTGTGACCTCAAATTGCTGCTACTGACCACTCCCGTCATGAACCGGCAGCGTGGCCGAAGGGACAACGTCTCTGACTTTGGGTCAAGAGGTTGGTGGTTCGAGTCTGACTCCGGCCACTAGATTTTTGCACTGCGTGTTTGCACCGACGTTTTCATTTTCTCTATGTTTGGACAATGTTGCCGTGTGCACCGAGCCACTTTTTATTTTACAAGTAAGAATTATGCAAAAATACACATTGAAACGGCACAGCACACATTCTCGCATAGATGGGAGGGGGGAGGTATCATTGCTAATATTAGAATAGGAAGAAAGTAGAAGAATCAATAAAAACAAATGATAAATACGATTTTCCTGTCTCACCAGTATGGAACTCCGGGAATTTCTACAGGACGTTTTTGGTGCCTTCAACCTCAGGCACTGGCGGATCTAGAAAATTATCTATTATATATTATATATTAGGATTAGAAAATCTAGAAAATAGAGGGGGGCTCGCCCATGAATGTTTTAAATTTGAAGCGTTGCAGGAAGAAATTGAGGGCTATTTTCTGTTGAAAAAAGGCAACATTTGAGGCTTGGGGGTGGATGGAGGGCACGTACCTTTGCCTCCTCTCCCATCCGCTACTGACTGCAGGGTTGTAGGATTTGAAATTTTGCTGTACATGGATAATGTGGAAGTACGTCAGTTAAAAAAAAAAAAAAAAAAAAAAAAAAAAAAAAAAAAAAAAAAAAGTGAGTAAATGTAAATGAATTTAAATGAGAAAACGAATAATTATAATAAATTTTTGTTTTTTTATCTCGATTCTTCTACTTTCTTCCTATTCTAATGTTGGCAATGATACCCCCCCCCCCCCTCTCATCTATGCGAGAATGTGTGCTGTGCCGTTTCAATGTTTATTTTTGCATAATTCTTACTTGTTAATAAAAAGCGGCTCGGTGCACACGGCAACATTGTCCAAACATAAAGAAAATGAATGTGTCGGTGCAAACACGCAGTGCAAAAATCTAGTGGCCGGAGTCAGACTCGAACCACCAACCTCTTGACCCAAAGTCAGAGACGTTGTCCCTTCGGCCACGCTGCCGGTTCATGACGGGAGTGGTCAGTAGCAGCAATTTGAGGTCACACGCGCAGCCAATTTTTTTTCTCCGTTTCTAAGGCCTATTCACAAAAAAAAGGCCAAACATGTGTAAAATAGTTTCTTATGAACTACCGATCCTGAAAATTTGATCAAATTTCGAGGGTCCGGGTTCGTGCACTCCCCTTGCTAGTCTAATTTACCCAAGGTTACTTAAACTCTTTTGTTTTTTCCTTTTCTTTTGCTTTGCCCCCCCTCCCCTCTCTTTCTCTTCCTCTTTCTATTTTTTTTTTTTTTTTTGGACCCGCCCATGCATATTGGACGCCTCCTGGGAAATTCTTCTTCTTCATGCTTGACGTGGCGAGATTCTTTTACATACTGTGACTCTAGATCAAACCAAAACAAACCAAATAAAACAAAAAATCTCAGGGAACCTGACAGTCATCAATAATTAATGCGGCAAAGCGGCAGTCTGAAACCTGCGAAAATGCAGAAGTTCAGGGCATAAAATAATGAAGTTCATCTTATTCGAAGAAATATGGTTAAGAACGGCACTCATGACTGTAAATCTATCACTGTATTTATGAGAATAGGTAGACTAATTTCCATTCTTCAGGTGGGGGGGGGGGTCAATATACTCCCTACATCGCGGCCGATTCAAATTCGGCCGCTGATCAAAGCTCATCAGCTGAGTTTCTGCTGAATCTTTAGCGGAGACCTTGATCCTGAATGGAGAGAAGTTCACGAGCATTAATTTTGATTCAATTTAATGAACCGTTCGAATGAACGAATCGTTCATCAGACAACCTAGCTCAACGAACCGCCATGTGGGATGCGAGAAGCTCAAACCCCATTGCTCGTTGTTACATTTCTCCGACCCCAACTTGCGTCATCGTCGTTCAACTCTCCCTCTCGGCTTGTGCTTGTACATCGTAAACCGCGTTCAGTTTTGCGTTCAGTATCTGTTCGTTACCCTCTACGTTCGCGTCGTGGCTTGGCCGTTTTCTCCCTTTCTTATCTAGTTTTCGTCAGATTTCTCAAAGTTTCTGTTTCTTTAAGTTCAATTTTCTAAATTCTGTCAAACTAAATATCTGTTCGCTTTTTGTATCGTGCGTTCATTGGCACGCTTCGAAGGACTGTGTTTTCTACTCTCGCCGGTCTCGTGGTTTTGTTTTGAACCGGTTTGTTTTCTGTTTGTGTTTTATTTACATCTGAACATAACTGGCTGCTACCTGTCTTTGATTATTTTTAGCCTCCGAGTTTTCGATGTTTAATTTTCTTAGAATGGTCGAATAACATGAATCTAGAAGTGGTATTTGAATTGACCTGACGCATAAATAATTAGTTCCATATCCATTGATTCCAAGAAAGATGAAGATGAGGCAACTTCTTTACCTATGCTACAGGAATGCTCGAAGCCCGTACCATGTGGGTTTGGTTGTTGTGTTGTGGTTTGTAATTTTGAATGAGTAGTGAGAGGTCAAAAGTTGAAAGCCATAACAACCAATATTCAGCCGGGTTGAAAGTTCTGAAAAGTATTTGGTCTCTAGTTGCGAGACGATTCTAGAATTAGCGAGAATGTTTTGGGTTATGCGGAATTTGAAGGATGTTGTTATGGTGGGAAATGTAGAATGGTTTGGGTGAGAAGGAACAATACAGGGTAGTTTGAAACTTAAGGTCCTGGGGTGCTGGTTTGTTTTGCTGCCTGTATTTGTTCAAGAGGAACGTGGACCTGTACTTGACTTGTCTTGGCCCTTCTCTTGTTTCATGGAAGAGTGCATCGTTTTCCCTCTTCTTACTGATAGGACATTTAAGGGGCATAAGAAAGGAAGAACAATTGAGAGCTAGAGGCCGAAATAGCCGTGGGTCCGGGGTACACCAGCTGTCCCGCAAATCCTGAATCAACTCCCTCTTAATGCATGAATCACATATGAATAAAAAAAAAGAGATATTTATGCAGACTGGCTTTTTCTGTTAACTGCACAATACCGTTTGTTGCCCCCCTGTGAGATGTGAAGCTCAGTCCAAAGATATATACTATATAGATACTGAATGAGGCCCTACCTTGGGCGGGGAAAATGGACCTGCTAGGGGGTACACAAATTGGAAGATTCGCCGGCCATGTAGGCAGCGTGTTTTGCGATAGGCAAACATTCTCTCTATCTCTCTCTCATGGAGAGAGAGAGAGAAAAGACTCAGGTTTGCCTATGCGCAAAACAAATTGCATACTTACAGGAATCGGGACCGTTTTACTCCGTAGCATTCGGTATCTATACAGTATATAATGTCTTTGGCTTAGTCTTGGATGGCCGAGAGTTTTTTTTTCAAAGTGAGGTGTAGTCAGTTACTGATTTGTTATTTCTTTTGTATAGGTACATTGCTCGAACGGATGTAGGTAGTGTCATTTTTGAAAACTGGTTCTCCACCGCGTAATTCTCCTTAAAGTTTTCCTGAGTTTTGATTGTATTAATAACCGACAGGTTCACTTTTCTGAACAATCGTCAGAGAATTTACTGGTTGTTTTCAAAGTGTAAAGTTTAGCAAGATAAGAGTAATACATGGTGCGCTAAGTGTTGTGAAGACGGTTGTGTTTTGAACTGTAATCAGTCAGTTCCTGTCTCATTTACGAACAGCTCTCTAATCCAACGTAAGTTGTACTTTTATTTACTCTCTTATTAATTACTTAAGCTGGAATTTTCTTTGGAGAGTTCTCAGATTGCAGTTGTCATGTGATCAGCAATTTAATATCTCTCTGTAGTGGAGACGCTTATCATGATGCATTAAAGCCGTAAACATGCCAATTGTGCTTAAGAGAAGCACTCAGTCTTCTGCCGAATCTTGAAAAAAGACCTCTGCTTGATGGGCAGAAATGTGCTTGAAAACTTCCCTTTAGTGAATTTCTTACGGACGAATCATGCTTTTGGAGCAGTACCTGTCATTAGTTGAACAAAGACTTGATCTGATCTCCGATATTAATGTAGATACCTTAGATTGACTCAAAGTGATCCCGAGTAATTTTTGCCCGAGTCCTCAGATTTGACAGGTAACTTCAATGATGTGCAACCATACTATACAAATTGATTCATGAATCAAGCTTTTATAAAGTTTTCTTACTTATCTGGCAACTCGGTGTTGACTAATTGATACGTTTCAATGCTCATCAAAATGAACTATTGAATATTGAAACTTGCTTTGTAGCAGTTCAGAGAGTGGTCTCCATTTGCAACACTAACCTCTCTCTCGTAGGGATGGAAGCTCGCCCAAGCCCTTTACGGCGTTCAGAGTAAGATGCAACCCCCTTCCTATTTCCTTTCCAATTTTCTTTGTATCATTGCTGGAAAAAGGGCTCTTAAAGCATGAGATATGCTTGTCTGTTTAGGAATCATTGTCGTATTAAAATTTAGATTTGGGAGAAAAAGCTCATTTTGTATCATTTGTGCCCTTCCTTCTTTCTTATTTCTGAAATCAGCACATATTTTGATCTTCATTTAAATTGAAATGTGAAGTTTTTGTGGGTCCAAGCCTGGTTTGTCTTCTTCTCCTCATGGAAATGTTTTAAATATTTCTCTACTAAGTATGTGCTTGTGATCTCCATCTGACATGGCTGTTGCGAAAGGAGACTGATAGTGTTACAGCCCCCCTTCCCTCTGAGGGCTGATTTTAGCATTCACAGTAGTCAGGTAGCTGACTCAGAGTCGACATCGGGTCAGATATCTGACAAGTGGCTCTCTGGCTGACACCTACCCTCATCCCTGAGTCAAACATGAACTTATTCGTGCTAAAATCGGCCCTGAATGACGCAATGAAAGAGGGAAATGAGAATGAAAGAAAAAGAGGGTGAAAGATGTACAGCCTTCCCCAAAAATTTCTTGAACTGTAGCCTCCTCTGGAGGGGATTTGGTCACGGCCATGTCTGAAAACAGTTGATTTAATTTCCTATTTTCCTTCTTGTTCCTGGGTAATTTCCTCTTTGCATCCTTATCATTTTTGGCTATCTCCATCATTTTCTCCCACCACTCATCTCTTGAGAAGTTCTGGGTATGATTCATCACAGTGGCGTCGCGTGCAATTTGGCAACAATGTATTCCATCCATTTAAACTCATGTAAAATATCGAATTCAGGGGGTGCACAGTGCACGAGGAAAATTCGATATATTTAATGAGTTTAAATGGAGCAGTTGCATTGTTGCCAGATGGCACGCGACGCCACTGGTTCATCAGACATTCTCCCAAATATCCTCTTATGCTCCTATTGTAGTGTCATTTTTGCAGTTATGAAGAGAGAGAACTACTCAGTACTCAGGGATCGATTCGACCTAAATAAATCATTTTTTGGGACTCTCTTTCGGCAGCTCTGGTTTAGGGCCCCCTATCCCTAAACCAGAGCTGCCGATTTGCGTAGATTTAATGACATTTTGAAATTCACCGAATATTCCACCGGTTGAGAAAAGATTACAGAGTTTAGCTCAGTGTATGACTGTAATGCACGAAAATACTAGCGTATTTTATCTTTTCTCAACCGGTGTATTTAAATTAATTAACGGCGTTTACACCGATTGAGAAAACATTATACAGATCAGGGTATTTTCGATGCATTACAGTCATACACTGAATTGAACTATGTAATCTTTTCTCAACCGGTGGAATCATCGGTGAATTTAAAAATGTCATTAAATCTACGCAAATCGGCAGCTCTGCCCTAAACCGAGTTTGTGTGGGCTGAAGGAAGCCCTCAGACCAGTTTTTTTGCGAACTTAAATTGATTAAATATATTTTTGGGGGGTCTGAGGTCTGTTTACAGCTTTTCCGAAAGTTTCGGGGCGCCCTAAAACAAAAAAGTTTAAATTGATCCGGATTTACGTAAAGTCGTGCATTGCGGTTTATTGATGCCTCCTCCGTCTGATCAATGAAAGAATCTACTATTGGGGCTGGAAAGGGGGAGAGTGGAGGGGAGGGGGTCGCACTGGACAGTGGACCTTAATGATTGCTATTTTTGTCCAAGTTCCAATGAATTGGTTCGAATGATCGGTAGTTCAGCCGCAGCCACCACTGAAGTCGATTACTGAGATTACTGATTGACACGCGAGACTACTTTGGTTGCCAGATTTTAGGCAGTTCCTTGTATTTGTCTATTCAATTCAAAGTATAAATCACAATTTTTTTGCGAGATTTGGCAGCAATGTTGATACGTGACTTCATCCACGTCTCTCAGAATCAGCCAGAATCTAATTAAGGGTGGAGCAGGAGCTGGACGCAAGGGACGGATGCCAGCTCTAGCGCAGGGGCAGAGTTTTCTACTCTTCTATGTATGACAGAAGTGTCGGGAGTGGGGCTGTTGGAGATATTATGCGACTGCAGTCTACACAGCAACAAAGTTAGAAAAGGGGATAGTGATAGGATTACGTAATAAACATCACTCGCATTTTTCCCAAAATAAACCGTGCTCGAGCAAGGAACTTATTACTCTCCAGTACCGCCAAATCTCTGGAAAAAAACCTCTCAAATTTTCTATTTTAGTTTTAATTAAGTAATTTAAATCATCAGAATTTTACTGTTGGTCTCCATCGAAAATGTTCATTGGCCCAAACTAGAAATTTCAGTCTGAACCAGAGCTGCGGGCCAATCGTTTTTTTTTTTTTTTTTTTTTTGTTTTTTTTCCCCGATAACATAATCGATTGCTTTTGTAAAGTAATCGAGGTGGGTCGAAGCAATAGACGGTTTTGCGAAGTCAACGGTTAGCCAACAACCACAACAATGTAAGTACTCATCGGTCGCGTAATCGGTTGTGATAAAACTCGCGTAGCGTTCCAAACTGTCTCGCTCACTCTCCCGTGGCCCCCATGTATACCCATTTCTTTCTAGTTTCGTATCACTGAGAAAAATTTCCGATTGTTTCAATGAATTTTCCGATAGGATATTCCCGCGCTTTATTTCCCGTAGAAATGATCGGAATTCCATAGAGAAAATCGGAATTCGTGTAGATTCAAGCGCGCCAACTATTGCAACGATGGGTCTTATGATTGAA
This sequence comes from Trialeurodes vaporariorum, assembly GCA_011764245.1. Lineage (NCBI taxonomy): Eukaryota > Metazoa > Arthropoda > Insecta > Hemiptera > Aleyrodidae > Trialeurodes > Trialeurodes vaporariorum. Next base: position 2,631,025 of record VMOF01000001.1, read on the forward strand.
ATAAGGCGAAACACATCTACGGTTCTATTCTTATAGTTTTAACAGCCACTTTTTATTTCTCAGTGTAATTCGTATACAGGGCCTTGTTTTACGGCATATATTGATCAAAATTGTATTAAAGTGCCACACCGAGGAATTCATTTCTGCCAAAAAAAAATTCTCTAAAGATGTCTCCCTATACTATTTTTGAAATTAGAGTGAGATGGCAGTACATATGGGGGTTACTTGAGAGCAATAGAGACACTTTGTCTTTGTTTGGGACGCTCATTACCGGATGACGTCATCACGAAAATCGTCTGTAGTCAATAATGTCTGCCGATTTCAATGAAACTGGTGTTATTTGACGAATGACAATTTATTTAATCGGAGCACTTCGGTTTCATTGTAATCGGTACTCCTACCGCTTAGATCCACCTCAAATACTTTTTAAAAGTATTAAGTATGTAATCGAAGAACGAGTAATCAAGTCCTGTTTGCCTAACCCTCTGACTTAAATATCTCTCAATGTCTCCATGTGCGCAACTACGGGACGCTCAAGAAGAAAAACTGGGCTTGAACATCAGGTGCTGGAGGAATAGAAAGAAAAAGTAAGGAAAAACTAACTTCATATCTGAGATGAGACAACATCAACACCCCCCCCCCCCCCCAACCCGGAACATTCCCTAGTTACTGAAGGTGCTTCTTCAGGTGCTTTCTTTTTTTTTTTTTTTTTTATCTATGGGCTTTTCTGAACTAAATGTTTATTGTAAATCATTGACTGAAGAAATGCAAGTTCACACGGTCTTTTTGCGTATTTATGCGGACAAAGTTTTAGAGCGGCTCCGATTGTATTTTTTAGTTGCTAAAGTTAAACATTAAAAAACAACCGATACCTACATGATTTCCTTCACCCTTATCCCGAGAAGACCTCTCCAAAATATTTCGTTAAAAATTGTGAAAACTGCGGAATGATTAAAAAATGTGATTTTCAGTAGCAACTCAACATTTTTGGAAAAATTCGTCATATTTTGTCGTCATGTGTTCATTTGAAGTATTTACTTTGCAGGGAAAAAGAGAAGACCGAGCCAAGTATTGCATTCAACCAGTGGCGGATCCAGAAACTTTGGGGGGGGACGCCCATTAATTTTTCAATTTCAATCGTTGCGGTTAGAAATGTTGGGCTATTTTCTGTTGAAAAAAAGCAAAATTTAAGGTTTTTTGGTGCCCCCCTCTCCCCGGTGGATTCGCTCGTTGCCTTCGACTATCGTTCATGCTAGGTCCTCAGTCATTGTGTTGTGAGTTGTGAAGGCGATTACGTAAAAGAACAAAAACTAACTAAAAATATGTTTGCTGTATTTGTTTTTATCGCAGAATTTGAACTAAGAATCGAACATTGATGCCATTCATTAAATTATTTCTTCCTACTGTTACAATTTTTATTTATGACCTCTGCGGATTCAGGTCAGAAACAGAAACCAGGTCCAGAGCGCCCAAGAGCACCACGCCACAGAAATGGAACGGAGGAAATTCGGTCGCTAAATTCGAAGTGTTGCTCCAAAAAGTCAAGCTTCTTCATGACATCCCCCCTCACTTCCTTCTGTGGTTGACCGGAGAGGGGAGTCAAATTACGGACCCTCTGCACCAAAGAGTAAACAAGAGTCGCAATTGAATGGAAGGCCTGCGTGGTCAACGTAGATAAGGGATCCGAACGCGGGCTGGCCTCTGATTGGCTGCAACGGGTGGAGCAAAAATGACTCGGGGTATAGGGAAAATAACACGGGATTTTCGTTCCGGGACGTTTATCTCGAAACCTAAGCAAAATAGTATCTAAACAATTTATGCGAGTCGATTCAAAAGATTTTTCCGAACAATTGCATAGGTCATAAGTGCCACTTTATTGCAAATTCGAAAAGACTGTTTCAGTTTAAAAGTACGCACAATAGTGAGTTACTCAAACACTGCTCGAACACACGCCAAGCATGTAATCACACTATTGTGCGTACTTTTAAACTGAAACAGTCTTTTCGAATTTGCAATAAAGTGGCACTTATGACCTATCAAATTGTTCGGAAAAATCTGCTGAATCGACTCGTATAAATTGTTTAGATACTATTTTGCTTAGGTTTCGAGATAAACGTCCCGGAACGAAAATCCCGTGTTATTTTCCCTATACCCCGAGTCATTTTTGCTCCACCCGTTGCAGCCAATCAGAGGCCAGCCCGCGTTCGGATCCCTTATCTACGTTGACCACGCAGGCCTTCCATTCAATTGCGACTCTTGTTTACTCTTTGCTCTGCACTCAAATAAATTGCTAGGTTAGGTTCTATAGGTCAAAGACACCGTATAAGAAGATGCATGGATCGCCGCTGTCTCACAGAATGTGGTGAAAGACAAAAATGTCGGCAGTTTTACCTTTGGCGATATGGACGAGGCCAATGTGCTTCGTGAGGGAATATTTTGAGTCAGTGGCATGGCGTAGCTAGGAAATTTCGGGGGGGGGAGTAGAGGGTCAAAATTTGATAAAATTCCTCTGAGAACGCCGCAAGAAATTACATTTTTTAGGTCAAAAATTGTTATCAAGGTGGGGGGGGGGGAGTCGAGACCCTGTGCCCTCATCAGTAGCGCACCGAGAGTTTCTTCATCTCTCTCTTTTCTCCATTAAGAAACGTATGTTAGACAAGGATGGACAAGGGGATAAAACCCCCTCCTTCTGTCCTTTTCCTACTCATACATTCAAATGGGAAATGAGAGAGATGGAAGATATCCTGGTTGCGGCAGTGGCCCTCATCCCTATTTGGCTGCACCACTGCTTTGAGTGGACAAGGGCGTGAAAGCATTGACCACCTTGATATTCATCCTAATGGAATCCTTACTTACTCTGTCTCTTAGGTAAGGTTAACACTTTTCCGGTTGTAGCATATCCACCGTAAGCCCTTAAAGACCACGCTATCCTCCTGTCTCAGTTCGGGTTAAAGATTTTTCAGGTCAGCAAGTTCAGTGAAGTGGTGAGGTTTTCAATTCGATAAGTCTATACATTTAACGAACTCTGGCTTGAGAAATCTTGCACTCGAGACTACATTTTCTCCAGCTTGCTTCATCTCCAGCGCGCAGTGCTTCTGAACTGACCTCATGACCTGCTGCGTATGGACCTTGAATTTTGCAGACAGTTGTTGATCGGTGTCGTGGCGGGCGGGTGACGGATCGACAATCGAAGTGACGGAGCACTGGATCGGAAAAATGGAATGAATCGCAATGTAGCTCTTGCAAACTTTTGCTGGAAGCAAATGAATAGTCTAATCAGAGGGCCGATCATTTACTTCATCGCTAAACCGATCGATAAAACTGTATACGAGTGATGTTATTGGTCGAAAATTTTAAAACTTGGCTGTTGCTATGGTAACCATCGTTAAGAGTCTCGTTTTATAAAGGCTATTCATGAGTAACCTTTAAAAAACGGACACTACAACGATGGTTACCATAGCAACAGCCAATTTTTACAATATTCGACCAATAGCATCACTCGTAGACAGTTTTATCGATCGGTTTAACGATAAAGTAAATGATCGGCCATCAGATGTAGAAAGCAGCGAAAATCACGAAAATCACTCTGAGAAAGTCTAAAATTCAGTAATAAACTCACATAACTGCTATAACGGCTAGATCGTAATGGCGGTTCAACGCAGATATCATGGGAGATTCCTGTCTAATCTGTCAGGAATCTCCCATGATACCTGCGTCTCTCCGCCTTTAAGCCAGATTTTGAGAGTGAATTTTGTTATTTTTTTAAATGCACTCATCGTCATTTTTACAGGTTTTTGATCAAGAATCAACTCCTCAATCCCCTGTATAGTAAAAGTTTGCGAGAGCCCCATTCGTTTATGAATGAGTCGCAATTTGTGACATTTGAGCCTGTATGAGTGTAACAGTGGCGGCTCGTGCAATCTGGCAACCGTGCACTTTTACCATTTAAACGTATTCAAAAAGGTCGATACTAGGTGAGGCGCTACGCCTCACCAAGTAATCGATTATTTTACACAGTTTTAAATGGAGGAAATCCATTGTTGCCACATTGCACGAGCCGCTGCTGGAGTGTAACTATATAACTTCGCTTGCTTAAAGCTGCAACTGCAACGAATCGTTGCTTTAAAGCGGAGTTGCAAGATTTCTTCATTGAAAATGGTATAGGCTCTGATGCAATTTTTTGAAGTTAATTTCAGGGTCATTCCAGCTTAACTGTCCCACCCGCAACATTTAAAATCGGAATCCATTGTTTTGATTCTCTAACATCAAGTTTTTTTTTGTTTTTTTTTTTGTTTTGTTTTTGTTTTATTTTTTTTAGAGATTGGATGAGAAAAAGGTCACTCAATTATACTACCCTTTTGATTACAAAAAAATTTAAAATTCAAAAATATAGAATGAAAAAAAAGTTTTAAATGTTGCGGGTGGGACAGTTAAGCTGAAATGACCCTTAAACGTAGTACGGTCATTGGCGGATCCAGCCGTCGTGAACGGGGGGGGGGGGGCGAACTTGGGATTTTTGCCCCTCGGAGACCCATTTTTCCTTTTTTCTCTCTTCCTTTCCCCTTTTCCTTCTCTCTTTTCCCCCTCTTTCCTACCTTTGGGGGGCGATCGCTCCCTTCGCCCCCCCGTATCCGCCAATGAGTACGGTGCGTGGATTTAAAGACGTAACCCCCCCCCCCCCCTTCACGTGTATATTTGGGAATATTGGCCTGTTGCAAACTTTTGCCACAGCGTTATAGAGGGTTGATTTCTATGTAAAATCATTTACAGAAAACTACTGTCAAGAGAATCAGAAAGTCCACAGAGAAAACTGCAAGTTGATCCGGGACTCCCTCCATTGTCCCTTGGACCCTTGCTCATTCGACCGCCATCTTGTAATTTCGTTCAACGCCAGTGGCGCCATTTGGGGGAGGGCAGGGGGGCAATTGCCCCCCCCAAGGATTTTCAATGTGCCCAAAAAATCAAGTCAGAGGGATTTTTTGAAGATGCGCGGCAAAAGAAAAAGAAGAGGTCATCCAAATTTATTGAGGCCCCCCCCCCATTCAAGTCAGAGAGATAGAGAGATTTTTTCAAGAGATGCGCGGCCAAAAAAAAAAAAAAAAAAAAAAAAAAAAAAAAAAGGTCATCCAAATTTTTGTAGGGCTTTGCCCCCCCCCCCCCCCCCAAGGAAAATCTGAAATGGCGCCCCTGTTCAACGCATTCATTGAGTTTGTGAGTGAGTTTTTAAACTTTTTGGTGCTCTTAACGTTATTTTTAAGGGCTTTTACGTATCAATTCAGGGGTGCAAAATGTTCCAAAACTTTGGAGGTTTCACGCGATCCATGACTTATTTCCTCACAGGATTTTAAAAAATTTCCTCAAAAAAATTTGAAAGTGATGACTTTTTTTTTGCTTATTTTAACATTGCAACACCGTATGTTCGCAAAATGACCGATATTTTTCCATTTTTTACACTTTTTTCCTGGAAAATCCTACAATGCCATTATTTAAAAAAAAAAAAAAAAAAAAAAAAAAAAAAAAAATTAGGACAAATTTCCTCACTTTCCCAGAAATTTCCTCACTTTCACGCGATCCGCGGATCGCTAGATCGGGCACATTTTGCACCCCTGTATCAATTTTCCCTCCGTAACGCTGTCACAATTGTTTTTTCAACAGACCCTTTGACGGAGACGCGCGCGTGGACAATCTGTGCACGATCGACACGATCTAAAAACTTATGAATCGATATTGTATTTTATTTCGACCCGATTTGTCGTTTTTGAAGCTCATCTGAGTGATGAATGGTGCGCTTTGTGGCAGAGGTTGAGGCTTACCTGTCCCCCGAACGTGAAGTGTGGTTCAGATGAGCCAGATGCTTGCTGGTGTCCAATAATTCCATCAGGTCAGGAATTACACATCAGATCATTTGCAAAAATACGCTTGGATAGCAGTATCTTCTTCCGAAATCCATCGGTGAGTGTTGGGTTATAGCAACGAATCGAAACTCTTTACTACTCACAGATGTGTTTTTGTGCGTTTCGAAAATTGGACCCCAGAGTCCCCAGACACTACTACTTGTCAGAACCCGATACCCAAAATGCGTGAGCTAAGTATATCGTTGTTTAAAGGATGTCTAATAATGGCAAACTTTACGACTCTTATGGAAATGTGGCAACATCCTCTTGATGATGCTTTCCAAGTTCAAGGATCCGCGGCGCGGCGCCAGAGATACAGAGCGCACTCTCCTCTCCCCCTCCTCTCCAACCACCCCTCCGCAGCCGCGGTCGTCCGTCTCCCGCGCTCGCGACTCCGATCAATTCCCAGCTGATTATCATCCTCCCCGCCATTTCCCCCGCCGCTTCTCCTCTCTCTTCACCTGTTCAGTGCTCCCTCTCGTCGCGTTTCTTGACCCGCATAATTTGCTTTTCTCTTTAGCAACCTGCGATAGGTCAGCTTTTGAACCCCACCCCGAGTGCCACTCCTTGACTCCTCGCTCTTCAAGCCTTCAAATATGTCATGAGCTGTCTATAGCCTTCAAAATGGGGCTGTTGCACACTTTTGCTTTAAGCGATTCAATAGTCTATTCTGGTGTAAAAACCTCCAAAAATAACGATGGCAGCAATAAAAACTTCCGAAATCCACTCCTAAACTCGATAAACGCTTTTACTTGCGCGGGCGTGTAATGATGGCTGAGGTTAGTAACAATGGGAGATTCCTATCTAATAATACTGTGACTCCATCAAGAAGTGACCAATAAGAGAAGACTTTCATTTGACACCGGTGTCACTAGATGTTGTAACAAGGTTAGTAACAATGGGAGATTCCTATCTAATAATACTGTGACTCCATCAAGAAGTGACCAATAAGAGAAGACTTTCATTTGACACCGGTGTCACTAGATGTTGCGGTACCATTCTTCGGATGTGGATCATCACTCTGATGACTAATTTCTCTATGAATCATCCTTGTCATCATAGAAAGAGTGACGAAATTAAGATAGGAGTCTCCCATTTTTACTGCCCTCGGCCACCATTACGCCCGCGCAAATAAAAGCATTTATTGAGTTTAAGAGAGGATTTCGGAAGCTTTTAGTGCTGCCATTGTTATTTTCCGAGGTTTTTACACCAGAATCGACTGTTAAATCGCTTACAGCAAAAGTGTGCAAGAGCCCCATTGTAATCTCCGGTGGCTGCGCCGCCGAATATCACGCGCAGGCTGCGCGTGATATTTGGTGTGTCGAAGTCTCCTTGCGGGTGTCCGACAGCAATAGGGAAAGCCTAGAAAACCTGGAATCGTCACGCAGTTTAGAATCAAATTTGTACTCGTTCCTCAACTATAGAAATATTTCAGGGGAATGTAAGTACCTTGGCGAAGTGCCACTAATCCTCGCGCATTTTTGGCGGAAAGTTCGAGGAAAAGAGGGACTTTCTACCATTTAATAGCAAGTCACGACAACAGGAGCTCTGTTCTGGTGTGGAGCTCAATAAATTGATTTTTCGCAAGTTTTGCAGAGTTTTCGTATGGTATTCCATGAGGATTCTTTCATTTTGACCTTTCACATCTTACGAAGAATGCTCCGACCAGCCCTGAAGAAATTTGCAATCAAAACCGTGTAAAATCTCGTTTCCTCGAAATATCTTCCAAAAATGCGCGAGGAGTAGCACTTGTTTCAATTCTGCCCTTAAAGCAAATTTCGTCAGGGAATTTGACTCCGAAAGTTTAGAACCTAATTAGTGCATATATTTTCTTCAAAATGCCCAACTTGATGATGTTGAGTCCTCACATATGTTCAAATTTTTACAGTGGATACGATTTCATGACATCGTGGGTAAATTGCAAAGTATCATGGAAAACCAGGAAAGAATCGGGGAATTTGAAAGTTTAAAATTGCTCGACTGATATACCCTGCCTTACTGAAGCTTAATTGTTTTCGAAAATATTGGACTTGACTCAAGCATTTTAAGCACATTTTATTTTAATCCGAATCTAACGTGCGTCGACAGTGTATCGCGTGCACGCATGTATGTACTTACAATGTAGGTACTAGCGGGGACAAAGATACTTGGCCAGAATATGCAACACGCAACACACCTAATACACGTGTTGAATGGGATGCTGTGTATTGCTTATTGCATACCCTGGCTAGGTATCTTTGTCTCCCCTAGTACGTTGAGCTTTCCGCAATCCAACAGAGAACAGTTTCATAGTCCGTACAATCAAACGCAAAAGTTTTGGCAGTCAAGAAAGCGAGATTAGTGACAGGGTCGGACTGGCTCTCTAAATGTTGGGCCGCTCGGTCAATTTGGGGGCCCCTCCCTCCATTTTGGGCCCCCCTCAAGACCATTTTTGAAAAATTAACTTAAAACGAAGCAGTTTTTACGCTATTTTTTCAACTGATAATTAAAGTTCTCTGTTTCTTATTTTTTGGTTATTACGTAGACTTATTAAAAGATCCAGATCGCAGTGGGCTTCTCTTGGTCCTTTTTAAACCCACCCAAATATCAGCTACAGCATATGCTCGGCTGCGGCTTCTAGCCCAGGATAAAGTAACTTATTATCTTCAGGGGTGGAGTTAGATATTCATTCTTGGGGGGGGGGGGGGGTAAAGTGACGCCATCTGTTTTCACGTGTCTCACTTACCGGGGGGTCTGGGGGGTATGGAATACCCCCCAGGTGTTGACGGGGGGTCCGGGGGCCCACCCCGAGAAATTTTGAAAATTTTACGTCCTAAAAACCCAATTTTAATGAGTTTTTTAGGGTTTCATTTGTGCGAGAACCAAGTAATTATTTATGAGATGGAGATAACATTTTAGCAAGTTTTGATTTTGAAAAGAAGGAAAAGAGGAAAACTTGTTTTTAAAAAATATAAGACATAATGGTAGACTCCTAAGACTCGCCTCTCGCTTGCAATTACACGAATTGTCATTTTTTCGTTTTTCTTGCCAGTATTTATTATTTTCTTCCCAGTTTATTCTTTCGATACTTTTTGGGGGACTAAGGGGCCCCATTTTGACCCGACCGGGGGCCCCGTTTTTCATCCGATTGGGGCCCCGTTTTAATCCATTCGAAGGCTCCTTTTTTAAACGTTCGGGGGCCCCAGATTTTCCAAACGTCGGTCCGCATCTTAGACTAGAGTGGACTTGGCCAGTCTCGATGCATTTTCAATCCTTATATTAAGCAATCTTAATTAGCTTACAATGGTTTTCCTTTAGAGTAATCTATTTACTGTCTTCTTTGATACATTATTCTTTTTTCATTCCTAAATTCTTCCATTTTATCCATTCGGGGGCCCCATCGAAGGCCCCTGCGGGGCCCCCTTGGGCCTCAAAAAGCGAAACTTTAGGCCGCGATCGTGGCCTAGCGGCCCTGGCCAGTCCAACCCTGATTAGTGAACCTTCTGCGCTCCGCGTACATTCTCGACTGTCAAAACTTTGTGCGTTTGCTCGTACACTAAGTTTTCAAGGTTATTCGTCCCGTTTGGTAGTCATAATTCATTCTTCAGTCCTCTTTACAGTACATCACCCGTTACCTACTTCCTACATAATATGGGAAACCATTTGACTCTTTATACTTTTTGCGAATCATCGTGTCCGAATCATTTTCGTGGATAGCTCTTTAGCACGCAAAAAACAAATTCGTCTCAAAAAAACTCGGTTCAAGTTTCCAGGGACATTTTATCAAATAAGTTCGCCTATTGATGGATTATTGTGGAGCCAAGAGCTTTCTCCGTCGAGAAAACTCAGGTGGATCATCGTATATCCCACTGCTCATATCCACTTAAGGTGATTCCAGGGTCGATTAGTTCCAACTGTGGACACCACGTCGTGCTGCTCAAAAAGTCAACAGTTTTTTGCTTAATTTGACGATTTCACGCTAAAAACATAAATTTGAGGAACGCGTCAGCACCTGCGAGCATACTTCAGGAAGATGCCCTGAAAGTTTCAGACTGAAACACTCAAAAATAAAGCCGGAAATTATGAAATTCGAAACTTCCCGTAAGCCGCAATGAGTGCGAGTGAGGCAGATACACTGTTAAAAATATCGGATCGAGAGGCACGCTTCGTCCGCCGTTATAATCGAAGCATTCACTCCGAGTGAGAATTCAAGGAGTGAGAATAAACGGAGTTAGAATCGACGGAGTTAGAATTGACGGAGTCAGAATGGACGGAGTGGGAATGAAAGGAGTGAGAATCGGCGGATTGAGCGTCACTCCAAGCCGGGGTGAGAGTTGATCCCTTCTGGGGTTTAAAAAAGGATTGCTTCTCACTCCCGGTCGGGCTGAAAGTTGTCCTCCTGGGATTTAAAAAAAAGGATTTCCTCTCACTCCCAATGGGAGTTAAAATGTAAGGCGTGGCAGTTCCCTTCAGTAGAGAGTCTCATACCGTAAGGATTGCCTGCTGCTTTCTCTGAGAGCTAGGGTTTTTTTTTCTTAGGTGCTCCACGAAAGCTCCGGACCGGATTATTTGCGAAGTTTGCAAACAAAGTCCAGAGGCGTAGCATGCAATTTGGCAACACTTACTTCCTCCATTTAAACCCAATAAAAATATCGTAATTTTAAGTGTTCGATAACACCCTTGAGTTCGACCGTTTATATGGGCTTTAATAGACAAAATACAACGTTGCAAAATTGCACGCTACGTCCCTGGCGAAGTCACGAACACCTCAGTCGTTCACACAATCGATTGATTAATGGCAGAAAGGTAAGAATACGTTGATCTTTAACTGATAATTATATCATTGAGCCCTCGAAATTATAAACGCAACTTAAATCGATCGGGGCCGATTGGGAAAAGAACAGAAATTAAAACGGTGAAACTGAAAATAGATGTCTCTCCAGATTCGTAACATCTATCACTTCAATTGACGATTTTAACATTTAACTTTTAATTCATCTTAAAGATCTTAGATTTCCGATTGCGAGACCGAGGACTCAACGGTTTCATTATTTGGACTGCAATGGGACTCTTGCGAAGTTTTGCTACAAGGGATTGAAGTGCTGATTCTTGCATAAAAACCTGTAAAACTGACGATAAGTACACTAAAAATTCACGAAATTCACTCTCAGAATCGAGCTTAATGGCGGTTTGACGGAGGTATCATGGGAGATTCCTAACTAAATTGAGACATACCTCTGTTTTTCCAAAGAGAAAGTGACATATTAAATAGGAATCTCCCATGATACCTGCTTCGAACCGCCATTACGATCTTGCCATTTATGTAGTTATGTAAGTTTAGTACTAAATTTTAAACTTTCTCGGTATGATTTTCGTGATTTTTGCTGATTTTTACATCAGAATAGACTATTCATTTGCTCGCAGCAAAAGTTTGCAAGAGCCCCATTAAACTTAAAAAAGCAGAATTTGAAAACAGTGTGGCTTCCGCCACTTATTATCAACACATCCACATTCTCTAGCCAAGAATCGTTTAGTTCTGATCGTCATGGTTGAACGGTGAAGAATCGCGCTAAACCACTAGAAACTATACACTTTGATAATAATTATAATAATTGGAATTGGGGGGGGACTTAGAATGATGAAGGTACACGTACAAGACGCAAGCACGCCGGCGGCACAACCTCGCTCCGCTAGAATAATTCGAGACTGATTTGTAACGGTCATTGGCGGGGCGGGTGAGAGGGGAAGAGCAGACAACTGTCTCCTACGCGAATGGAGCCTCATCTCGTCCGGACGCAGACTTTCGTCCGCGAGGGATGGAACACAGTCGTTTGGTGGCACAGAGCCACCCTGCGTCCGCGTACGGACGATTCGCAGTTTCTTTCGAGCTGGTTTTCACTCTGATACAGAGAGAGATTCAACCTTACGCGGAACTAAGTTTTTTTCGGCTGTCTGGATGTGACTGTCACTCGCTCTCGGGACAGGTTTCAGCCCTTTTTGGAGTCATCTCGTCTTTTTAAGAATAACAACAACCTTTCACGGATTATAACTCATCTCACCGATTATAAAACTCCGAACTTCTATCTTCTCACTCCGTTATTTTTAACAGTGTAGACTTATCGCGCTCACTCTCACTCACTAAGCTTATGGCGTAACGAATTTCATAATTTACGGCTTTAATTTTAAACCAATTTTGCTCATTTTGGGCTCAAAAAATCCATAAAAAAATTTTGCAGGTGCTGACGTTGTTGGATTTTGCGTTTTATCTATGGTTTCAGTTTAAAACGCCAAAAACACGACTTTTCCAGAAAGCGACTAGTGGCGCTATCCATCGGATTGAAATCTGGAAAAGTTTCGCCTGGAATCACCTTAAATCGATTCTCGTTTGGTATTGGGAGCGTACATGGAGAGCTTCCTCTGACCCCCTTCTCAAGGAGAGGGGGTCGGAGAAAGATACCACCATTTGCGTGGATCGAAAGAGGGATGGGGTTGAAAGTAGATTTTGCGATGATGCTCGGAAAGTGCTTTTCGTAAACATCGTCGTTTTGGGTGTGGTTCGTATTTACATCCTTTGGTTCCTCACCCTTTTCAGAACACACGTTGTCAAATGCCGAGGATAAACTTGCTTGTAAGTGTCGCGTCGCCAAATTTCAGGGACATGCGCCTAAAGCTAAAAGCTACTTTAAAATCAATTGACCTTTGTCCTACACCTCTAAAGCTGTGGTCGAGGCTCGTCAATCGCGGTTCGATATTTTTACCACACTGAAAAAAAAAACTTCTGGCTCTACCGAATACATGCTTCGGGAACCTGAAGGAGGCATATCCGAAGCAAAGTTCTGTGACTAGCGGGCTTTCCGTCGGTAGTAGCGAGCCACATGCTCTAGTAGTCCCGAACCTCTTGCTTCGGCATTGCGACGTAGGCGGGCAACACGTGCAATGACATACAATTAGCAGGACCTGTCGCCATCTTTTCTCTGTTAAGTATCAGAGTAGAACGGGTTCACTCTTGAAATCAATTCACTCTGAGAATTTGTCATCGGCGATCTCTGAAAGAACGCTACGTTACAATTTAGGAGCATATTCACAGAGTTTGCTCACTTAACTAAGCGCGTCGTAAAGAGTGTGCGCCTCGGAGCGCTACCCTTATATACGCAGCAATCAGGCCCCGTATTCCACACGCACTGAGCACCGCAGTGGTAACGCACTGGACCCCGGAATGATACATCCCCGGTTCGATCCTGGGTAGCAGCACGCTATTTTTTCACTCTTCTTTATATACGTTCCCGAAGCACGTGCTTATGTACTACCGAGCTTTGCTCCGCGAAGCTATCTGAATCAGCACGTGCTTCGGCTCTACCGGAGCAATAGGTGTACTACCGGAGCACAGTTCTTTCAGTGCATATGGTCTATAGCCAAAGAGTATACAGCGTGTTCAAAAAGTCCGTCCCCCCCTATCTAACTTTTGAACGGCTGCAGATAAAAAAACGAAATTCGGGGGATGTTTATAACCTAATGGGAACTACTTTTTGGCGTATCCAAAATTTCCGGGGGGCGCTCCTAAGGGGGGGTTTCGCCCCCTAACTCAACATTTTCAAATGGCAACCCCTATCTTGTGATACCTCGTTTTAAAGGGCATAAAATTCTAAGACTTTTGGCGCAAACCGGAGGTCGATATCGTTTTTCGTCATCGATATATCGATAGTCAAAGTTTGATTTCGACACATTTTCAAAAAAATCAGAACTCCCATTTGAAATGTCGGAATTTAGAAAAATAGGAGTCAAAAATACTCTGAAAATCAAGTACTTTCCAGAAAAAAATACGGTTTTGACAGTAATCTAGTCTTAAAGCTCCCCAAAATTATTTAAAAAAATGACCCCTCAGGGGGGCTATCTCAAAAATTCCGAGGCACGACTCCTATCGAGTGATACATCGCTTGAAAGAACACACAAAACTGAGCATTTTGGCACAAACCGCAGGTCGATATCGTTTTTGGTTTTCGATATATCGACATTTGACGACGGGTAAAAATCCAACTTTGTCATTCGATATATCGAAAACCAAAAACGATATCGACCTGCGGTTTGTGCCAAAATGCTCAGTTTTGTGTGTTCTTTCAAGCGATGTATCACTCGATAGGAGTCGTGCCTCGGAATTTTTGAGATAGCCCCCCTGAGGGGTCATTTTTTTAAATAATTTTGGGGAGCTTTAAGACTAGATTACTGTCAAAACCGTATTTTTTTCTGGAAAGTGCTTGATTTTTAGAGTATTTTTGACTCCTATTTTTCTAAATTCCGACATTTCAAATGGGAGTTCTGATTTTTTTGAAAATGTGTCGAAATCAAACTTTGACTATCGATATATCGATGACGAAAAATGATATCGACCTCCGGTTTGCGCCAAAAGTCTTAGAATTTAATGCCCTTTAAAACGAGGTATCACAAGATAGGGGTTGCCATTTGAAAATTTTGAGTTAGGGGGCGAAACCCCCCCTTAGGAGCGCCCCCCGGAAATTTTGGATACGCCGAAAAGTAGTTCTTATTAAGTTATAAACATCCCCCGAGTTTCGTTTTTTTATCTGCAGCCGTTCAAAAGTTAGGTAGGGGGGGACGGACTTTTTGAACACGCTGTATAAACAAGCGTCGCCATGGGGCTCTGGCTCTTGCAGACGTTTGCCAATAGCAAAATTATCTAATAGTTAAATTTGATGTAAAAACCAGCGAAAATCACGAAATCTAAAAAAAAAAAAAAAAATATAAAATTTAGTAACAAACTCATGATACAGCTGTAACGGCAAAATCGCAGGGTATCATGGGGGATTCTTGATGTCTAATTTGTCACTTTCTTTATGGAAATACAGTGATTATTTGTCTCAAATTAGATAGGAATCTCCCATATGAAACCATCGTATCTCCGCCATTAAGCCCGATTCTAAGAGTGGCGAATGGGGCAGTTGCAAAGGTCTGAAATGGTGTGTTTTTTCTAAAGAAAATGAAAGTGCTTGATGAGCTGAGAATATGGTGCCTTTGGTTTTTTCCTAAATGCCCCGGTTTAGGAAATGAACACGTGTAAAGTTGTAAAAAATAGTGTGCGTAGTGACGTCACCACGCGGAATGCCTATTTAAAAGAATGTATTTTGGGTCAAAATCTCATCTCCGGAACAGTGGGACTTAAATAGAAACTAAAGGCATCTTTGTTCTCAGCTCATCTAGTATTTTCATTTCCTTTATAAAAAAAACAATTGATTCAGACCCTTGCAACTGCCCCATTTGTGGATTTTTTAGTGTACTCCGTCATTTTAACAGGTTTTTATGCAAAAATCAACTCTTCAATCACCTTGTATTAAAAGTTTGCAAGAACCCCATTCGATGGACAGCCGGGGGGGGGCTGTTTAATAGTAAACGAATATGTTACTATAATCTAGTACATAAAAGGTTAACAAACAGCCGTAATGGCGGAATCGCGCCCGTTATCATGAAGTATAAAACCAAAGAGTAAACAAAAGTCGCAATTGAATGGAAGGCCTGCGTGGTCAACGTAGATAAGGGATCCGAACGCGGGCTGGCCTCTGATTGGCTGCAACGGGTGGAGCAAAAATGACTCGGGGTAGGGAAAATAACACGGGATTTTCGTTCTGGGGCGTTTATCTCGAAACCTAAGCAAAATATTATCAAAACAATTTATACGAGTCGATTCAGCAGATTTTTCCGAACAATTTGATAGGTCATAAGTGCCACTTTATTGCAAATTCGAAAAGACTGTTTCAGTTTAAAAGTACGCACAATAGTGAGTTACTCAAACACTGCTCGAACACACGCCAAGCATGTAAAATCACACTATTGTGCGTACTTTTAAACTGAAACAGTCTTTTCGAATTTGCAATAAAGTGGCACTTATGACCTATCAAATTGTTTGGAAAAATCTGCTGAATCGACTCGTATAAATTGTTTGATAATATTTTGCTTAGGTTTCGAGATAAACGCCCCGGAACGAAAATCCCGTGTTATTTTCCCTATACCCCGAGTCATTTTTGCTCCACCCGTTGCAGCCAATCAGAGGCCAGCCCGCGTTCGGATCCCTTATCTACGTTGACCACGCAGGCCTTCCATTCAATTGCGACTCTTGTTTACTCTTTGTATAAAACCCTATTTTTACTTCGTCACCCCATCTATCAGAGATCCATATGGATTAAAAATTCCGTTTATTAAGACTTCCATTGTGTATAGTGTTTACTTTTCTAACCCTATAAGTATCAAACCAGAATCTATTCGTTCACTTTCACCTGTTTCTCATTGTTTCATTTCCTTTAATCGAAAATTAAAGAATAATGAATAATGGATTTTTCTATCCTCGCATACTCCTTTGAGCGCCTTCAATTATTGATGTAGGTAATAACAAGTACAGCGGAGTAGGAATATTTATCTACTCGCTTGCTTTGAATGAGCATGCGTTGATTGACTGATCGAGCATTTGACTTGACTTATTGCTTGGCACTGGAAGGATTAACGAACATCTCTCTTTTAGAGTGTGTGATTTGGAATTTTTCAAAGTTCCCGTCCTTTTTTCTGTAGCATAAGTCTGTTGCAAATGTTTGCTACTTCGTTATAAAGGGTCGAATCACAGTGGCGTACGCAGGGGGGGGGGGGCTAAGGGGGCTAAAGCCCCCCCCCCAGACCTTCGATTTTTGGTGGTGGAGGGGAAGGGGGGGAACAATTTTGAGTCAAACGCTCATCAGTGCGAGCCCCTCCCAAGAAAAATCCTGCGTACGCCACTGATCCTATGTATACGCGCGAAAATTGTATTAAAAGTATCAGAAAAGTTTCAAAATCCTTTTGAACTCATTAATTACGGCACAGAATAATACAATCAGAAGGGAAACTCCCATAAGAGCCAATGGAAACAAGATTTGGAATTTACCAGCACAAACTGGCAACTGCGTGCCTACTCACTTCTCAAGATGGCGGACATGCTTTTTCAGGCTATACAACCAATCACAATTCGGCCAGTTGCCGAAGATCTGCCGAAGATCTGCCGAAGATTGCCGAAGATACTCACTTTCGAACATGGCGGCCCGAAGTAAAGAATGTTTCAAAATGAATTAGAGTTTCCCTTCTGATTGTATTATTCTGTGATTACGGTTAGCAAAATTTAAAGTTGATGGCCGTCAAATGAGCAGGTAACAATTGGATAGTCCCATCTAATGTATTGAGCTTTTAATAGGCTGAGAAAAGTGATTTATTTTAAAGAAAACTGCAATTAGATGGGAATCCCCCATTGTGACCTGCTCATTCGACCACCATCTTTGAATTTTTTTTTTTTTAGAAATTCTTCCTCATTTCTTGTGGTTATGGGTGAATTTTGAGACTTTTCGATGCTTTCAACGTGGTTTTCATGCTCTCTTACCTAGCACGTATCGACCCTTCGCAACGCTGTGGAAAAACGCTGTAAAATCTTGCAAAAGTTTGCGACCGACTCACTATCGGAAAGCTAGTTTATTACCTTAAATTGATCGACTGATTAAGTGACTCTTTTCTTAATTAGGTCATGGATTATCATAATCGTGTCTTATGACGCCTTAAATGCGGGACGTGAACACACAAAGTATCCGTGAAGTTATATCCTAAGCTTTCGACGATAAAAATGGGGTCTGTGACTCTATGCGAACTTTGCTTGGTTCCCTTTAAATTTTCTTCTTCGGATATTTCGCGCTTCGCACGCCACTAACCGATTATCCGATTTAGAACTTGAAACCGTAGCGCGTCTGTTCGCAACTGTTTGTTCTAGATGGGGTCTCTCGGATGCGCTGAATCCTTTATCGCTTCAACGCAAGATTGAGCCAAGTTTTAGTTTCCGCCGATACCGAATACCCCCCCCCCCCCCCGCGATCCGAATTGGACCCCACAGTCAGTCAGTCACTCTCGTGGTTCCCGAATTATCGTCGCCTTTCTTGTTTACAAGTGCAAGTGCAAACCCGAAACGAGAGAGGAAGGCGGGACACTTTAGGGGAAGGCAAGAAATTATCGAGTTGCAGTGGCGTTGACAAAGGGGGTGGGGGTCCAGGGTCCACCAAAATTTGCCCCTAAAAACGGTAATTTCTTGCGTTTTCAGAGAAATTTTCCCAAAGTTTTTACCTTCATCCCCCCGACAATTTTTGGACCCCGGACATCCCCCCTCCCCCCCTCAAAAAGTTTCTGGCTAAGCCAGTGTCGACTAGACTTTCCTATTTTTAAGCATGCTTGATTCTCGCAGGCTCCAGTGCAAATCCAAGGTTTGAAACTTTCCGAGGAGCAATAAACAACAAACATTTCTGACCAGTCAGAACGCATCGGTGAGTTCTTATAGTTTCACCGTTGGGAATAACTCCGTAAACTTACACCTATGCATTCTGATAGGTCAGAAATATTCAATGTCTGTTGTGCTACGGGAAAGTTTCGCGAATCTCGAGTTTGCACCCGAGCCTGAGTCTGATGATAGAATGTGTTTACAATTATAGTGTACAAACTTCTACCCCATCCAGAGGCATATACCCAATACCGTTCTAAGGCCGTATATTAACATATGCTCATTTGGTGGCCCTGCTTTTGCTGAGTTGCTGTGGAACGAAGATTGTTGCAGGGCTACGCTCATTTTTCTCTGGAACTTCCTCCATTCCATTATGCTTGCTCGCAGCTTTTCCTGCTTCCTACATAACAGGGATAGTTGGCAAACTGTCACATCTCGGTGATCTTTTGTGTAACCCTTTCAGACCTGGTGTACATTTCAATGTACTATGACTTTCAAAAGAAAGTATTCTGATAGAAATTCGCATTATTTCATTTTGACAGACCCATTATCGGTGGATTTTTTTTTCAGTACATCAAAACTTGTTTGGTGTTTCCGTATTTTTTTGGTTTTTGGTATTTATCGCGTTACCGAATACCAACCTACTTCCAATAATTTAAATTTATGATAGGCCGCAGCATCAGATTTTTGATATACTGCTCAACTCACAATCATTGACATTACTGCGTACACGCAGTCAGGATACGTTTGGAGTTGGGCTCTGACAAACTTTTGCTACGGGTAATTAAAGAGTTGATTCTTGCATAAAAACCTGTAAAAATGACGATGAATATACTGGAAAAATCACGAAATTCACTCTCAGAATCGGGCTTAAAGGCGGAGAAACGCAGGTATCATGGGAGATTCCTATCTAATTTGAGACATATCTCTGTGTTTCCGTAGAGAAAGTGACAGATTAGACAGGAATCTCCCATGATACCTGCGTTGAACCGCCGTCACGAACTTGCCGTTTATAGCAGTTTTGTGAGTTTATCACTAAATGTTGGACTTTTTTAGTGATTTGATATTCGCGATTTTCGCTGGTTTTACATCAGATTTAATCCTCTATGGCATGGCTTTACCTGTAGGTAACATGGAGTATTTTAATTTCTAAAAAAATAAAAAAAATTCGGTGCTATTCATTCTGCATTTTGTTACGTACAGGTAACAATATGATCGATGTGGGGGCCAAAAAAAAAAAAAAATTATGATCTAGTGGTGCCAATCTGAAAAAAAATCCCGGTTTCCCCCCTCAAAATCGATGGGGGGAAAAATTAATTCATGCCATAGAGGCAGAGGGCTGTCCCTTTAAGGGCCAAGCCCGAGTATACTCGTTTTTCTTCTCTAGACTACTTCACATTGTTTCAGTCTTCATTCCGGATAAACGCGATTATTGATGAAAACATGTTTAACACAGAGACAATATACAGGGTGTTGATTAAAATATGTACCATCTCGAATTTCTCGCGAACGGCTTCGAATTTCATAAAACGCCGAAACACGTCTAAAATATTTTCGAGGAGGACATCTTTTTTGGGGGTCGCCGATTTTGTGGGCCCCCCTAAGGGGCCCCCAGGGGGGGCCCCACGACCCTAAATCCCATACTTCAAATGGGGACCCCCAATTTTTATTTAATATTTGGAAAGAAAATAAAATTCTAAGACTTTTGGTGCAAACCGGAAGTCAATATCGTTTTTTGTTTTCGATATATCGAAGGTCAAAGTTCGATATGGACCCATCTTCAAAAATCCGTAACTCCCCTTTGAATGGTCCAAATTGAAAAAACTTTGGGT
Source organism: Trialeurodes vaporariorum (assembly GCA_011764245.1). Taxonomy (NCBI): domain Eukaryota; kingdom Metazoa; phylum Arthropoda; class Insecta; order Hemiptera; family Aleyrodidae; genus Trialeurodes; species Trialeurodes vaporariorum. The sequence continues at coordinate 2,651,010 of VMOF01000001.1, forward strand.
CTAAATTGCTCTACAGAGCAAGGTCTTTTCTAATAAAACCACGCATTTTCCAAAAAAATTATTTTAAGGGGGGTTTTGGGCCCCTAAATTTTTTTGAAAATTTGAAAATTTAAAGAGGCTATAAAAAAGAAAGGACTTCAATTTTCAAAAAACGCTGAAACACGGGTCCCTTTATTTCAAAGGATACCCCTTTTCTTGGGGTCGGCGATTTTCAGACCCTACAGGGGAGGCGGGGGTGGGGGTCACATTCCTCAAAATTTGAAAATTTTAAATGATAACGACACAGACCCCTGCTTTGTGATATATCGTTAAAAAGACCGTTACAAGCCGAACATTTTGGTGCAAACCGCGGTTCGATATCTTTTTTCGTTCTCGATTAATCGAAGGTCAAAGTTTCATATCGACCAAATGTATGATATGAACGATTTGAAACTTTGACCTTCGATTAATCGAGAACAAAAAAAGATATCGAACCGCGGTTTGCACCAAAATGTTCGGCTTGTAACGGTCTTTTTAACGATATATCACAAAGCAGGGGTCTGTGTCGTTATCATTTAAAATTTTCAAATTTTGAGGAATGTGACCCCCACCCCCGCCTCCCCTGTAGGGTCTGAAAATCGCCGACCCCAAGAAAAGGGGTATCCTTTGAAATAAAGGGACCCGTGTTTCAGCGTTTTTTGAAAATTGAAGTCCTTTCTTTTTTATAGCCTCTTTAAATTTTCAAATTTTCAAAAAAATTTAGGGGCCCAAAACCCCCCTTAAAATAATTTTTTTGGAAAATGCGTGGTTTTATTAGAAAAGACCTTGCTCTGTAGAGCAATTTAGACCCAAAGTTTTTTCAATTTGGACCATTCAAAGGGGAGTTACGGATTTTTGAAGATGGGTCCATATCGAACTTTGACCTTCGATATATCGAAAACAAAAAACGATATTGACTTCCGGTTTGCACCAAAAGTCTTAGAATTTTATTTTCTTTCCAAATATTAAATAAAAATTGGGGGTCCCCATTTGAAGTATGGGATTTAGGGTCGTGGGGCCCCCCCTGGGGGCCCCTTAGGGGGGCCCACAAAATCGGCGACCCCCAAAAAAGATGTCCCCCTCGAAAATATTTTAGACGTGTTTCGGCGTTTTATGAAATTCGAAGCCGTTCGCGAGAAATTCGAGATGGTACATATTTTAATCAACACCCTGTATAATAGAGACCACGCACTAGCCGTGCGCGCGGTGGCTGACTTATTTTTCGGGACTCAACAGGAATTAACACAGGGAGCATGAGAGAGCACCATCCAACACGGTCCATATGTTGACTGATGCAATTTCGGTGCTTCTGGCTTCACTAGGCAAAAATCTCAACGATGTTTCTCATCAGTCAACGTATGGACCATGTTAGCGGTGTTCTGTTGAGACCGCGAAAAAAAAAGTTGCCACCGCGCGCAAACATGGGCAAGATAGATAGTGCGTGGTCTCTATTATATATTGTCTCTGGTTTAACATAAGATGCCCTCGGGCGCCCTCAATGTATCGTATAGGCAATTTCAACTCCCCCGAGTACGAACAGTTAACTACCTTTCCTTTATAAACGGAAGAGTGGCGTCCTTTTGAAATAACCTGGCCCTTAGAGCTTAGAGGGTACTATTCATTTGCTTTTGGCAAAAGTTTGCAAACTCAGACTCTCGATCTTATATTTGCTAAATAGACGTAACTGATTAGAATGTGGCAAAAGGGAATAAGGAGAAGGAAAGCAATAATAACAAACACGCAGGCAGGTGTGAGTGACTGTGACTGTTGCGCGTGCGGAGACTATCTGAAATAACTCCGGGCATAGCATGACAGGAATGTAGACAGTCAGACAAATCACCTACTCAGTTCCCCATTCCTATTCCTTTCTATTTTAATTCTGATTCCCTCTCTCGCAGTCAATCTCGTCGCAATAACCTCAACGTTTAATTTTTTGCGACTGTGATCGCTCGCTCCCTTCGCAGCGCAGCAGTGCAAAATGTATGGAAGTAGGTTTGGGTACTTCCTTCCAATCACGGGACGGTACAATTACATATATAGTTTTTTGGCTTAGGAGAGTTTGTTTAAGTATACTTACATGAATGTTTTGCACAAAGATTAGTTTTATTAGCATATAGGAATTCTCTGATTTCCCATTTAAAACAATCGCAACCATCAGTACACCGAGTACCACTCCGTGTAATTTTACGTAAGCGAAAACAGCCGAGTGTTGAAACCCACCTTTCACGACCCCATAGATTTCCGAATGCGAAGATTATACCCCGCCTGTTTTTTGTTTGGTTTTTGTTTTGTTTTTTGTTTTAACTTTTTATTTTTGATTTTATACGTACATAGATGGCATAGTGTACACTTTTTTATAAGTAGGTATTTACATGAGCACGGAGATAATATATGAACAAGATCATCCAGGAGTAATTTTAATCCGCAGGGCTAAATTTTGCTTTTATAACTAAACGTGCCTACCAAACTAATTAAAAAATTAAGAAGACAATTATGAACCGTGACGAAATTTTGATGAGCGGCAAAGTAGAATGGGATTTAGAAATTTTGAAAAATAAATTTTGGATGTTTAAAAATGTGGAAATTTAAAGACAGTTTTTAAATTTTTAAATTTTGGAAAACTGTAAATGTAAGTAATCTGGAAATCTTGAAGTGGAAAGTAAACGCACCTGTTTCCATACATATTGGCATTCTTGGCAGCAGTGCCCCGTCTGCGTCTACGGGATCGGGATGTCATACACCTCACCGTGTCGCACCGCACCGCGACGGACGCGACATCATTCCTGCCTCACCTGTCCGTCTCCAATAAGTGCGAATGATGCGAGTGAACTTCATTTATTAGCACATTTCTCGCCACGTTGCCATATGAGTTCATTTTTACCAGTTTCTCAAGTTTCATGTAAAGGAGATGGAAGCCATGTATAAAAACAAAAAAAGTACAAATCGACAAAAGTTTTTGAGAAGAGACCCCAGAAACAATTTCGAAAAAACCGTATTCACCAGCCGATCGCGCAGTGGCTACCTTTTTCCTTCTTCTTCTTATTTCAAGGACTCAACAAAATAACTTATGTTAGGGTCCTTTGGGAGCAACATCCAACTGGACCCTACGGTGGCTGATGACCAACGACGAAACTCTGATGCTTTGCTCTCTTCGACTACTATGCGACCTCAGCATCTTTGCGCATCACTAGACGTAGGCCGGTCCAGCTGGGGGTTGTTTTTTTTTGTTGTTGTTGTTTTTTTTTGTTTTTTTGTTTTTTTTTTTTGCAACACCCCCCACCCAATGCCTCTTTATTTTAACACGAAAAAGATTTTCTCTGAGGAAAGTCCAAGGCTATCGTATATGAAGCCCTCCGTACACGTTCAAAAGTGTGTGATCAAACATCAGAGGCATAGAGATACCAATTTGACGTGTACAAAGTGCCAACAAAAACTTGACTAAAGCCGTTATTTGATGACTGTTGCGTTGGTGCGACGGGTCTGATGAATACGATCGATCGGTGACCTTATTTTAAGGGATTTATTTGATGGCTCGCATCAAGTAGATCTATATCAAACAGATTTTTTTGGACGAACACCGAAGCAGGCTATTACATGCGACTGTTGGAAATTGACGTTTATTGGTTTTCGGTTCATTGACGGCCCTATTTTTTGATGAAACTATTTTATCGTGTGCGGAGGCTTGAATACAGCTAGTAGGCCAGAGAAAGAGGCAGTGGTAGTTTGTTATGGGGCGGGGTCCTGACAACTCAAGTAAAGGGTTCACGCAACTAAAGATAAGATGTTCGAAAAAGAAAAGTCCCTCTTATGCTTCGCGGGCCTCTAAATCTCTTTGGGTGGCTATGTGAAAACAAAGCCAATCATTTTGCGAGGTTGCACCCAAACGGTGGCGTTCATTATGATGTTTTAGTCCAAATCGATCCATCGATTGTTGCCAGTGATTGTGAGCTTCGCTCTAAATGGCATCAATTATCCAGCCAAACGGCAAAAAATCAGAATAACATTTTCTATGATCTGCGAGCTACGTCGGTTTCAGTCAGACAATGCTGCATTTAAATCAACGAAAACAATCGATTTGAACAAGTACACTGTACATTTCTATGAGTTCGACCTTTTTTTATGAATTTAGATCGACAAAACGCAGTGTTGCTAGATTGCACGCGATACCAGGTGGATTTATTACGGTAATAAATTCTTTACATGCCAGTGGCGCAAGATTTTCTTAAAAGATATTTGGCAACTATAATATCACTTCGCGGCTCAATTTCCCTCTCGACGAACTCGTGACATTCGTATGATGTATTATGTTGCCCCAGGCTCACACTGGTCATTCGCCCCCCCCCCCCGCCTTTCTGGTTTCATACCCCTTTCCACTCGTTTTTCTTGTAGACAGGGGGAATGAAGTGCGTTGTTTGTGACGTCATGATTTGTCCGTATAGAATAAATAGTATTCTACCTTTAATCTCAAGCGCCACCCTATAAAAAATAGCTCATCCAAAGAATGTAAGTACGTATGTAAATCAAGGGTCATTCCATCGTAAGTGTGCCACCCACAACATTTTAAAGCAGCATTTTTCCTTCTGTGTATACATATAAAATTATAAAAATTGATTTTTAAATTTTTTAGCCATGGGAAGGGTATAAAATGTCCTGTTTGTCTTATATCCATCTCATCTCTTTAAAGTTAAAAATTCGAAATTCTATTCCGAAAAATGCAGTTTTCAAATATTGCAGATGGAACAGTTATGATGGAATGACCATATATGCACCGTAAATCATCAAACATTCACTCGCGCTTCCATTGGCGTAAATAGGGGGGGGGGGGGCTTCCCGCGTTCGTCAGAAAATTTTCCTCTCGAGGTTCATGGCGCGCGCTCACAAAATTTTCTACCGCCTGGTGCGTATATGCTCGCAATTTTATCCGTTTTTATTCAACTTTAAAAATACTTTCTCTCTCGGAGGGTGTGAAGGGGGGGGGGGGAGAGAGAGAGAGAAAGTATAAAGCACGTGCTTCAGGGACTTGGAATAATTTTCATTAATGAGTCGACTTATTTTTAAACCATTTAAATGATAATGAGTTACCAGCTCTCATAGTCTCTCATATAGTTAAATTCAACTTATTTTCTGTCTCTCGTCAACAACTGACGCACAGCTAGTTTCTTGCTCAAATTATCGTTTTATTTACGACGTATAGACTAGCTGTTTTGGTGAAAGGCGGGTGCCTCAAATCTACAAATCAGATCATTCTATTTGCTGGAGTTTAGTAATTGGCTGGTACGAATGAATAAGGGTAATCACAGATCCAGGATGCAGGTTCCAGTAAGTAGTGCTGAAAAGGCGGGGATGAAGGAAGTCTGTGTTGCTCATTTTGAAAAATTAATTAAAAAAAAAAAAAAAAAAGCCTGAGTGCCACTGAGTGGTTCTCATCCTTTCTATTGACTGACATGCGTATCTACTAAAATCAATTTTGATACGTTAGTGCTTGAACCCCATCCACATTTTGCTGGAGTCATTATGGTCAACAGATTGATTTTTTCGGGTCCTTCCGTCCTTCAGAGATTTTATGGGAGCCATTAGAATTCCACCAGTAGTTTATCATTGTTATACAAAAAGGTGAGATGAGTACGAAAAGAAGAAGGGGGATGACAAATTGATCCTTCCTGAGGTGCCAACTTTGGCCGGGGCTTTCCATGAGAACTCTGTATCTAATTTTTGTGTATACAGTAGTCCCTCGATTATCCGAACCTCGATTATCCGATCCCCCTATTATCCGAACATCCGGAAATCGGGTGAAAACGAATCTTTTTACCTGGGGTTTCCCGCGCACTGTCCTATTTGCCTCTTTTTCTTTGGGGTTTCCTGCCACATGTTTGTCTATTGGTCTAATTGCGCTTTTTGTATTTTATTGTATCTTTTGACCTGGGTTTTCCCACCTTTTGTCTGATGGAAGAAAGGGGTGAAAGTCCCCAGTCAATTAAGCAGGTGTGTGTGCTCAGTTTTCTGCATTCGTCCGTTCAGTTGTTCAAGTTTGTTGAATAGTGACGGTTGAATTCGTACCCAGTGAAGTGTCTAAAAGCTCCCTCGATTATCCGAATTTTTCGTTATCCGAACAACCCACCGCCACATTAGATCGGATAATCGTGGGACTACTGTATATATATTAAAATTGACTCACTTGTAACCTTTGTACTAAGGATACTTTGATTGTTTGGTCTTGTAATCATTGGTATAGTCAAGGAATCGCAAGGATTCATAAATTTGATTCACGTAAACCCCCCCCCCCCTTGAGAGTTTCCACGAGGATGATAAATAAATAAGTTTCTGCAAATAAGAGCTTTGAAAACGAGATTAAGATTGCCCGTTTTTATTAAGGTTCAAATTGTCTTCGTGTAAATTAATAACATGAATTGAAGCCAAGCACAAATACCTACGTCCTACGTGCCAAAACAATGTGTAGCGTACTTAAAGGATTTCCTCAAATTTACCGTTTCGCGGATGGCGGATGCGAGGATTTGATTTTGCTTCCTCCGTCTATGAAGTATAAAGAGGAAAATTACGAGAATTTTTTTTTTTTTTTTTGAACCTGCGCTTTTTAAAATAGGTTATCTATTTTAAGTTATTGCGGTCATTCACAGAACTGGAAAGCCTTGTTTAGTGCCACCAGTTCAGTTCGCTTTCATTTTCAACCGCGCGAGCATATCTAAAGATAGAGCAATACGCGCCCCTCTCCCTCCCATGTTGCCAACTTCACTCATCTTCTTACCGTACTTTTAGCCTCTCCTTAAGGTGCTTCCTCACTGTATTTTTAATGAGATTTGATCCGCTTGTGTAGCACAGTAGCAAACCGGAAAATTTGGAGCCTCTGGCCTCACAACGAACCTTGAGCTAGGGGGCCCGGGCCCCTATATACAATTCACACAATAAGGTGAACGCACCGGTAACATACACTTTTCAACAAGAAATCAGAGCTCAATTTGCTTGTGTTGTTATTTTTAGTGCTATTTAGATATTGTACAGTGTACAGAGTGCTTTAATCGCTACGTTTTGTGAATTTGGTGCTCTCGATGGAAAGAGATTGAAGGATTACAATAGGCACCTTATGGAAAAAATAATTTCCAGCTGTCTAACGTTTACCTACACTTAAGAGACACTTCCACATTTCTAAGCTTCCAGGTCTAGGGAACCTATATTATGTCTCAAAGCAGTCTTTTAAGCCAGAAAGAAAAGAAAATTCAGACAATCTACAGGAGGTGTATGTAACTAAAACAAGAAAGTCCTTACTGGTACATAGCTATGTTGGGGTGTCTGTGGTGGCGTACGCAGGATTTTTTTTGGGAGGGGCTGGCACTGATGATCGTACTTGACTGAAAATTGTTCCCCCCTTCCCCTCCACCCCTTAAAATCAGAGGTCTGCAGAGGGGGGGGGCTTTAGCCTCCCTAAGCCCCCCCCCCCCCCCCCCCGCGTACGCCATGCCACTGGGTGTCTGTCACTGGGACTTCTGTTTTTCTTTTCATTTTGGTTTTTCATGAGCGTGTAATAACGTTGAAAGTATGATGTGATCATAAAACTTTAATTTTAGCCCAAAATATTTGAAATCTGTTGAATTTATCGAAAGTTATGAACCAAATCCTATGAAAGTTCCCGTAAGGGTGTCTGATACTGGTGCATTCAGCATTCACCTTAAATGAGGAGTCAATTAAGGAGTGTACCTGTACCACCTTCCATCGTGCCCCGTACGGCGTACCCTCTGCAGGGAGGTTCGGGGTCCTCCCCTGATTTTTTTTTTGAAAATTGAGCGTCCTCAGGACTCGTTTTCGTGCAGTTTTAGCTCTAAAATTTCGTTTTGTTACCACAAAAGGGAATATCAAAATTTCTTTTTTTGGCCGCTTTGTTATCGCGAGTATCTTCGTTTCTGTGAATAGATCTGCCTCTCACACACACAATGTCTGTATTTTTTTCAATTCAAGCTAAATGCGACTTCAGTTTGTTAATATTTAAAAAATAATGTTTCCTCGAGCGCCTTCAATTCATTGTGTTTGTAAAATCAGCACTATTTTTGGTCTCAGAAAATAATTGGAGGCCATCAAAGTCGACATCTGTAAACGAGGCTGGCAGCGCACTTGCAGTCTAGTAGTTTAAAATCTCACCATAGTTGCATCAGTTACGCGCATAATATAATGTAAATTGTCATCAAAATATACTTTAAGTCGAAAGTAGTGTAAAACATCTGAAGGTGCAGACAGTACTGGTTGTGAGAATTTATGTCAGTGGACATCCAAACGGAAGTGCGAACACGCGCAGTTCGATGACGTCCCATTTTGCGGGATCACTTTTGCCCTTCAAAAAATGTTATTATACGATGTTCTCGAATTATCGAATTCCAGTTGTTGCTTGCATTTTGTTTTTTTAAGCAGGAATTTTCATTCAGAACATCTTATATATCTACTGGAAATGCGTTTCCAACAATCTTAAAATCAATGTTCGTGCTCTGTTTTTGTTTATACCTTCGAACAATTAATTACTTACCCCATGTGTATAATACCCATTATTATCTGTTAATTGGTCTATTTAGTCCTCTGCGTGGCATATGTTTTGACCGGAAGGAGCTCACATTTTCTTTCTGCGCCTCTTGTCTTATATAAAAAGTCCTGCCTCTATAGAATTTTCCGTTATCAAGAAAAGAAAAATTTCTAGTTGTTGCGTAACCGTATATGGGTAATTTTTGTTGTCACTCGGGATTGCGTGATGCCGCACATCAATTATTTTTTCCGATGTTTTCATGGGTTCGTTTCAAAAAAATTGCTCTGTGAGACGAAGGCGGATACATCTTAGTATTTGTCTGTCTCTCTCCCTCCCCATTTGAACACGTAGGAAAGGATAACTTAGAGGGGGCTATCACGGAAGCCTACTCAGACCGCTGTCCTTTCCCGCCGTTCAGTGGATTGAAACCAAAGACATTATAGAAGAAGACTGGCCCCTGCTATCTCTTTGCACGGAGGAAAAGTGAAGCCGGTCTTGGCACGGGCTGATGGGCAGGGACTTCCCCGCGCGGGGGTATGAACCAATTTAACATTAGCTCTTATGGAGCTTCGCTCTTCAAACCTATTTTAGTCAATTATTTCAGCGAATAACAATGTCGAGTCTCACATATGTTGTATAGTGTAGTATAACAAAGATTTAAACCGAAAATTTGGATCAATTTAAAGCGTTCGTTCTTTAATAATCGAAGTTAACGATCAGTCGGTCATTGTTTACTTTAGCACCCGTAACCTCTCTGCCGTACTTTCAATCGTAAATATCTAGTGGATAAATTGACCGAAACTTTCGTTTAAGTTCGTCAATCTCAACTTTGGCATAAGCTGCATATCATATCTGCGTACTTTTGAAAACTAACTGTAATTAACATTCTTTTGAAACAGTTTTATGTCTCGGCTCCATAAGCCGCAATGTTAATTTGGTTCATACCCCCAAGCGGGGAAGCCCTGCCTATGACAGTAACCGGCTTCAAATCTCGCCGCTAGGGGCCAGTCTTCTTCTATAATGTCTTTGATTGAAACACGGAATTTTCTAGTTGTAATTTTACGAATCAAAATCAAGACTGTATGAACGATAAATAGCAAGATAACTTGAAAATGTGTCAAGTCATTCATGTTAGAGCTTACTAGAAGTCATAACTAGCAAGGTTTTTGCAAGAAAATATTAACAATTAATGGGGCATGTTGCACACTTTTGCTATAGGCGATTTAACAGTCGATTCTGGTGTAAAAACCTCGACAAATAACAATGGCAGCACTAAAAGCTTCCGAAATCCTCTCTTAAACTCAATAAATGCTCTTATTTGTGATGGCGTAATGGTGGCCGAGGGCAGTAAAAATGGGTGACTCCTATCTTAATTTCGTCACTCTTTCTATATGCTGACAAGCATGATTCACAGAGTAATTAGTCATCAGAGTGATGATCAACATCCGATGAATGGTACCGCAACACCTAGTGACATCGGTGTCAAATGAAAGTCGTCTCTTATTGGTCACTTCTGGATGGAGTTACAGTATTGAAAGATGGGAATCTCCCATTGTTACTACCCTCAGTCACCATTACGCCCGCGCAAATAAAAGCGTTTATCGAGTTTAGGAGTGGATTTCGGAAGTTTTTAGTGCTGCCATCGTCATTTTGGAGGTTTTTACTCCTGAATCGACTATTAAATCGTTTATAAAGAAACTACAAACTTTGCATGTCCGGAAGAAAGCCGCGTGTCGATCCAATGTGCGCTGTCAGATCAATATTTTTAGAATAACTTTATGAACAACTATCGTAACTAAATTTTTATCTTAAGATTTTCATTGGGAATTTAATTTTATTCTCTTATCATTCATTCAGGGTGAGGGGGCATCATTGAACATTATTATGAGATGAGATTCTATTCTTTACGCGTGATATACATAATTTTAATATTTTAAGTCAATTCTGTTTTTTTCTTGATTTTAGGTTGGGTGATGAATAATTGGTCTTTCCCGCCAAACGATGGTCTGTACGACTCGTCGCTTGAGAAAGAGGCATGCGGTGTTGGATTCATCGTTGCCATCGATGGCCGCCGATCTCACAAGGTAAGAGCAAAGAACAGTTTTTTTTTTTTTTTTTTTTTTTTTTTTTTTTTTTTTTTTTTTTGTAAAGAGAGCGCAGGATTTGAATTTCTGTGGCGAAGCGTGCAATCTAGCAGGTTTGCATTTTACCCATTTAAGCACATGGAAATTATTGAATTCCGGGGTGTTCACCTCTCACACGATCGTTCGATATTTTTCATGCTGTTAGATGGACGAACTGCAACGTTGCACGCTTCGGCGCTGGACTTACCATTGATGATAGCAAGAACAATCTCGCTCTCACCGCACTATAACATCTCCCGCCGAGACATTTTTTGTGATATTTTTTCGTTATTTTGTTATTTGGGGGGGGGGGATTACATAGATAGGTCGGAGCGCTTGATGACCGTTGGTGGCTAATATTGTTGACTTTTGTGACGTCGTCGCACTAAAACTGTCTATTAGATAAGACTGCTGCGTTGATCTCCTATATACTTCTGATCAAATCATGCGTCAGTGAATTGATTTATGATGTATCTTATCTGTTCAAATTGGTGAAAACAATTTAAATTTGTGTACGTAGTACAATATGCGTGCGCTATGTATGACATGATATGTAATAACTTGTCTCAAATTCACGACTCAGTCTTTATCAGGTTTGACCTAGAACCATGAATATACCTCAATGTGATAAGAAAATGCATCGGAAAATTAATCCTCTCCAATCAATTTTGAATGTCTGTGTGTTCTTAGATTTGTCGTGTAAAAAGTATTCTTGAAACTGTGATAACTGCACTTGAAAACCCATTTATCCTTGATTTTTTCGTGAAAATGCTGCTATATTTACATTGATTGAGGAAGAAACGAATTGATAGTAACTCTCATGAGTACAATCGGAAATTGGTGGAAGTGCAGTGGCGGCTCGTGAAATGCGATATATCGATGTCCTCTCCATTTAAAGCTATAGAAAAGTATCGATTTCTCGGGGGTTCAATTGCACCCCCTGACGATCGATACTTTTCTATAGTTTTAAATGGAGTAGCAATCGATATATCGCATTTCACGAGCCGCCACTGTGGAAGTGCTTCGATGGATCGCCGGACAATCCGTGCACTCTCCAAGGAATTCCCTATCGATCGGCGAGGTTGGAAAAGAAACTCATATTTCTTATTTGCGTTGATCGATTTTCTTTTTCCGATCGCCCATACTTATTTGCGATGGTGTTTCAAATGAAATTGCACCGTAGATAATTTTTTTTTTTTTTTTTTTTTTTTTTTTTTTTTTTTTAATTTTTTTTTATTTACGTATGCAAATTTTCAAACTCATGGCCGTGCAATTTTCAATTACTGTCATCACCACAAACCACGAAGGCGCCTCGCTAGCAAATATAATTAGCGTGTTTAACTCGCGGTTTGACACTTGACAGCGTTGTCACTCCGATGTCACGCCACGGAACGCCTTTTGTTTGAAGTTGAACAGTTGCTATAGTTATTTAAACTGTGGATATACCTTATCTTTTGTTTTGAATCCGCCGGTTTTCTTGAGTGTGTACAATGTATACATTCTCCATAATGGGGCTCTTGCAAACTTTTGCTACAAGCAAATAAATAGTCCAATCTGATGTTAAGACCAGCGGAAATCACGAAAATCGCACTAAGAAAGTCTAAAATTTAGTAATAAACTCACGTAACTGCTATAAAGACAAGATCGTAATGGCGGTTCAACGCAGGTATCATGGGAGATTCCTGTCTATTACGTCACTTTCTCTGCGGAAACACGGAGATATGTCTCAATTTAGATATAGGAATCTCCCATGATACCTGAGTCTTTTCGGTGCGATTCTTTCATCTGGTTTATCTGCTGAGAACAGGAGGAGGAGCTGTTGCAAACTTTCGCCACAGCTGTATAGGTAGCGGTAGGGTCTAATCCGCGGTATGAAACAGCTTGAACATATTTTTGGGAGCATCAGAAAGTTTCCAAAATTGACTCACAAACTCAATAACATTTAAACAAAATTCCAAGATAGCTGTCATGATTGTGCGGCCAATTTTCTATATGCTTGAAAAAAGTGATTCGTCGTATAGAAAGCTGCAAGCATATGGCACTTCTGACTCCCCCGTTGTGATCAGCTTATTTGACCGCCATCTTGGATTTATCTGTAAACGCCTGTTGTGGGTTTCTGAGTGGGTTTTGAGATTTTTTTATGCGTTCTATAGAATTTTCTCGTAATTTAACGAAGAAATCGACCTTCCGCAACTCTTGAGCAAAAGCTTACAACAGATCCATCAGCGTAATCGAGATGGAAGAAGAAGCCCCTCGCAAAGAACCACGGGGCCACGTCTATAACGTCCTGAGGCTGAGCTGTAACCTTTTTATACTACCAGATTCAGTTAATTCATGAGAAACCAAAGCTACACCTCGCTCTTTGAAGTGTATAGTTCAATCCAGTGGCGGCTCGCCAGGTGAGGCAAGTGAGGCGACAGGTAGCCATCGCCTCACATTTTTTTAAGTTGGAGAAAGAAAAAAAATTAAAAAAGTAACATATAAAAGTTGAAATGGTTATTATTCCATCATCTTTTGTTTCAATAGTCCAAAAAGTATGAATGGAACATAAAATTTTCAAAAAAGTTTATGTGAAGAGCGTTTCAAAAAAAATCCTGTGCTCTCATTTTCGTCGCCTCACCTCCACGAGCCGCCAGTGGTTCAATCTCCCTACTCCGCTGTCTTAATTTTGCCTATCCCATCAATTGAAGGAGCGCGATGAAAAATTGTGCAAGTGTAACTGTGTAAACAATTTGGAGCAGCTTTTACTGCGTCAATCAGAGATCAAGTTACAGAAACGAATAACTCGGGTGTGTTACTAAGAGGGCCAAGTATTTTTTCGAAAAATTTGCAAAAAAATCTGAAACGTGGTTCTGCGAAATTTCTAAAAGATGAAAAAAAAGTTGTTCAAAAAAATTTAAAGCACTATTCTTTTCCGGAGGATCAGGCGCGGTGTTCGGCTCGGCGATTCCGAATTTCGTTCGCTTTTCCACAAAATCGTTGGAAATTCGCCGTTCGCGCGAGTTCGGAGCCGCGTGGGGTGGTCGATGCTCGATGGTGATGGTCGATGTCGGCAGAATACGAAACTGGGGCAATGGCGGGCGGGAGCGGCAGTCGAATCGCGCGGGAAATCGGAACCTTGCCAAAATGGAGAGTTCTAGAGAATGTGTGTGAGCGAGAGAGACAGAGAGAGAGAAAAAAAGGGAAATTCGGCGGCCGTTTCGTACGTCTCCCGCGCGTCGCGTCTTGCCGAGCGATCCTCCCCTAACCCCTCTTTCCCTAGCTTTCAGCCCCCGATTTGACGTCACGCGTATCCACTGCGCCGGTTTCCGCGCTTACAAAGTGTTCCGCATCCATTTGCTTCCTCGTGTTATACCTACACAACCCCTCATACCCTTCATCCAACACTACCACACTTACGACCCCCTCGCAAAACCCCGCGTCCCCTCTTCCCCCATTACGCTTACGACCCCTTCTCGGTCCCCCGCAAGTCTCCACCCGCCCCCATCCAATGTTCCGTTTTGTGTCGGCGGCGCGGCGCGGCGGTGGTCGATTTTTTTTGTCGAGCGACGAAAATGGCTGAAAATGACTCGTTTACCCCCCCCCCCCCCCCGCGCTTCCGCTCCTCGAACACCATGATGGTAGGCCGCCCCGCGAGCCCTTCCCGTTTAATTAATATCATACCGTTGCCAGGCCTTCTCTTCAAGCTGACTACGACTTAATGAGTTATCACCGGGACTTTGTTTGTTTTCAACCCCCCCCCCCCCCCTTCCTCCACCCCTCAGCCTAATTCCTGCCTACCTGGTCGGTTTCCATGTCACCCTGTTAACCTCCCCCCTCTCGAAACTGGCTCGTTGAACTTCTGACGTAACGTGTGTTCTAGAAATGATTCTCTCAACGGTTTTAACTCACCGACGGCGATTGCCCGCCATTTTAGTTGTATCGATCGATTGATGATTGCGAATAATGACAATTTTACGATTGTTTTGAAAAATATAGATGCCTATAGGTACACTGCCTGTTTAATTGACTTATTTTCTCATAAAAAGAATATGAATTGATTTACTTTAGAAAATATATTTTACTATAGACTTACCGAAAAGAAACGTTTACTAAAAATATTTCATAATAAGTAGATAAATCTTACTAAATTATACCGCTCGATATCAAGTATAGTTGCTTTCTTCCACCTTTCACGATTAATAATTTTTCCTTTCTTCTTCTTCGTCACCGTAGAAACCATTCTTTTAACACTGCCCTTCGAAACAACTGCAAGATGAAAACTAAGGGGTTAAGGTATTTTACTTCTATGGTTTGCGATAGACTGCTCTATGTATCATATAGAGAGGAGAGCAGGGCTGCCGTTGTGCGTATAATCAATGCTATTTTTCAATTCACCGATGATTCCACCGGTTGAGAAAAGATTACACAGTTCAGTTCAGTTTATGACTGTAATAAACTAAAATACTCGCATCTATAATCTTTTCTCAACCGGTGGAGTCGTCGATGACTTTGAAAAACTTGCGGATATTTTAATTAATCAACGGAGTTTCCACCGATTAAGGAAAGATTACAGATCAGAGTATTTTTGTGCATTACAGTCATACACTGAACTGAACTGCGTAATCTTTTCTCAACCGGTGGAATCATCGGTGAATTGAAAAATAGCATTGATTATAAGCAAAACGGCAGCCCTGGAGGAGAGAAATGTATTCCAACTCGGGTTTTTTTGTTTTGTTTTTGTTTTTGTTTTTTTTCCCCCCTTCCGAATTTTGGACGCATAGGTATTATTGTTGGTTCCCGTTGGGGTTTCTCTTCAAGATTCATTTCAGTGCTAATGTTTGCAGACAGTGGAACTTGGACTAACAGTATAGGCGAGAAAGATGGCTTAATGGATTTATTTTTGGAAGTAGAAAAACGCATAAGAACGACGTTATTATTGCGAAATCTAGGCAAATAAAAACTGAATTCATAATTGAATTCGAGTTTCAAGTTAAATATACTCTCAGAGAACTTCGAAATTGGGAACTTCTCGTTAACGTGTGCCTTTGTGTGTTTACTCTTTATTGGCTGCTAGATGCTGCGTGGCAAACCAACTTCGCTGAACAACAAAATGGGGCTATTGCACACTTTTGCTATATGCGATTTAATAGTCGATTCTGGCGTAAAAACCTCAAAAAATAACGATGGCGGCACTAAAAACTACCAAAATCCACTCCTAAACTCAATAAACGCAGTTATTTGCGCGAGCGTAATGGTGGCCGAAGGCACTAACAATGGGAGATTCCTATCTTAATTTCGTCACTCTTTCTATGCTGACAAGGATGATTCACAGAGTAATTAGTCATCAGAGTGATGATCCACATCCGATGAATGGTACCGCAACACCAAGTGACACCGGTGTCAAATGAAAGTAGTCTCTTATTGGTCACTTCTTGATGGAGTTTCAGAATTGTTAGATGGGAATCTCCCATTGTTAGTGCCTTCGGCCACCATTACGCTCGCGCAAAT
This sequence comes from Trialeurodes vaporariorum, assembly GCA_011764245.1. NCBI lineage: Eukaryota > Metazoa > Arthropoda > Insecta > Hemiptera > Aleyrodidae > Trialeurodes > Trialeurodes vaporariorum. Next base: position 2,667,162 of record VMOF01000001.1, read on the forward strand.
AACTGCGTTTATTGAGTTTAGGAGTGGATTTTGGAAGTTTTTAATGCCGCCATCGTTATTTTTGGAGGTTTTTACGCCATAATCGACTATTAAATCGCTTATAGCAAAAGTGTGCAATAGCCCCATTGTGCTTTGAACCCGGAAAAAAAGAACTTAAAATTTTGAAAGAGTAGAGTCAGAAACAACCTCTTGTTCAATGATTAATGTTTTTTTGCGAATAAGTATATGCTTGAGAAGAAGTTTGCTTTTGAATGAACAATCAAGAATTGGGTCACGTTGAGGCTTCCAAATAAATTATAGCCCAACAGTGGATCCATGAATTATTCCCCCCCCTCTCTCCCTCTCCCTCTCCCTCTCTCTCTCCCTTGTCATTTATTTGAACGCGTGCTGTAAAAATACAGAAATAGTTCTGGCGGGTAGGAACCCATCTCATCCCCTATCTTCGTCTTGCTCTAACGTGATACATTCATACGGGTGGACTGTGGAAAGAGGGAGAGAGACAAATTCCTATGGATCCACCCCTGTTACACTTACGTTGACACACGCAGATACTGCGTACAGCTGTCAATTCAAGTAATATTCATATGGACTCATTATGCATTTGGAGTAAACAACAATTTATTCATACTTTACATGAAACACAGAATACATGTATTAGATATTATACGTATTTGATTGAAATAGGTTTTCAAAATTAAACGCACCATTTTATTAGTAAATGCAGAACGCAAAACGGGGACTCATATGTAGTGTGGAAGAAGTTTGAAGGAGTTCATTGCCGTGTGCTCATCATTCATCATTCATGATGGGTGTTCTTTGATCTCTCATTCATTTTTGATCTATGTCGAACGATGAGCGCAAGTATCGCTGAAGCTTTCATTATGCTCGCGACCCATTCTTTGAGAAAAATTTCCTGTTCCCGTGACAAGACGTCGAAACTTTTGCCACAGCTATAGAGATGGTCGATTATGTTATTACTTATTTGAGTATAACGTTGGGAGCGTCAGTAAGTTCCAAAATTGATTCACAAACTTAATAAATTACTTTTATAAACAGAATTCCAAGATATCGGTCGTCAGATGAGTGGGTCTCTATGCACTGAGAGAATTCTTTTTTTTAATCCAAGGTGTATTTCGTTTGTGTTAAAGAAACTGCACAGTGAAATATTGACTCAGGGGGAATTCCTTTAACCCAAGGAAAATGTCTGCTGCTACAAGTTAAAGAGGTAGACGGACTATTGGGCGAGAAGGGGTAAAAACCGACCCTTTTGGGCGAGGAACATGAGGTCTTTTGGGCGAGCTAACAAATAGGGGTTTGGAGGGGATCCAGCGAAAACAAGGGGCTTTTTGGGCGAGTTAAAAATGCACAAAAATACGATTTTCATAGTTACACACCATGATGCCAGATAGTCGAGTGTAAGAGGTAGGTCCGAAGAATTGGAAATCACTTAAACTTGTTATCACAGAAAAATAATAAAATATTGGAAAAAGCAATTAAACCTATTACTCAAAACAGCCACAGCCAAAAATCACAGCTGATCGTAATTGAGGAGGAATTTTAAAAATTATATGTAGAAAAAAACACTTAAACCTATTATCACAGCTGATCGTAATTGAGTAAAAAATGGAAAATTTTAAATTTTTTTGCCCTGATATAAATAACGAAGTTCTTTCACGTATCGAAGGCGACTTTTAGATGTTTTTGAACCTGCCTTGAACTGATTTCATGATGTTTCAGTCGCAGCCATCCGATCAGCACAACTGCTTTCCGTGGTTCATTCTCATTGTTGCGCCGGATGGAGTAAACTTTTGTAAAATTCACCTCGTAATCTTCGATATTATGCGTCTGATAAAGATTGTAGTCGCATTGCGGAGAAATGCGAGGTTGCCAAGCCTACAAATTGACCTCGCCCAAAAGACCCGTGGCATCTACCTTCATCTGTCTGTTCCCCCACATTTTCCTCGCCCGAAAGACCTCCCTTTTTTTTACCTGATTTTACCCCTTCGCCCAAAAGGGTTGCGCCCGTTAAAGATTCCTTGATGTGACAGTGATTCTCCTTCATGCGATCAGAACTTTACTTCGCGCAAGGAAAGCTGCTACAAGTAAACATGTTTCCTTGTTTTTAAAGAAATGATTTTTCTCAGTGTGGGGGACTCCAATCTAAACGCAACTTACTATGCTGATAAAAATGATTCATCATGTAGAGACAGTGTCGTAGCCGGGGGGGGGGAGGTCCAGCAGGCTGATTCTGCCCATTTGGACGAGACGAGACGAGATAGCAAGTAACGATGAATCCCATTGGTTTGAACGGCGTCACGTGACAGACTAGGAGCTTGGTCCGAGTATTTTTCTCTGGTTACGAGTCATGAATTTCAAAATCATGACTCGGAGCTTGCGCCAATCCCGCTCCAATGACTTCAAATCTGTCACGTGACGCCCTTTAAACCAATGGGATTCATCGTTACTTCCTATCTCGTCTCGTCTCGTCCAAATAGGCAGAATCAGCCTGCAGGGGGTCTGGACCTCCCCCTTGACACCAACATTTGTCCTAAAGAAAGGTCATTTTTTGCGTTTTCAGACAAATCTTACCAAATTAGTATCTTTGCCCCCCCCCCCCCCCTAGAAAAATTCCTGGCTACGCCACTGTGTAGAGAAAGCTGTAATTTAGACGGGACTCCTCTGTTAATTGTGGCTCGCTCCTTTGACATCCATCTTGGAATTTGGTTTAGACGCATATATTGAAATTATTGTGCGTCGGTTTGGAAACTTCCTGATACTTCCAACATTATTATCAAGTGATTACACATCAGAATCAACCAGGGACCAATGAATGTTCGGTACCGACGGTCCTGCTCGCAGATGATTGGCGAATGGTGAGCACGCGCGACCATTTAAAACCACGCATAAACGCTCACCATCCAACGTCTTTCGGGGACCGTCCGTCCAGAACATTATTATGGGATAGCTATAGCAAAAGTTTCTAGCATACCCATACGTTTTATCACTTTCCTTATCAGGATTCCGGTGAATGTAACAGGAATTCTGGTTACATTTGTTGGTATTCTAATCAGTATAGTACGAAATAAAAGTCTCGCTATGGTACAACCACGCATTTTTTCCGTTGTTTAAGTGCTCGCGCTGCTCACCTTTTCCTTTTCATCCTTTTTTGCGGACTTATGTAAAAAATAATATGTATTGACAAATTGATTTGCCTTCTGTTGTTTGTTGTATGTGAAACTGTGGCTACAGAAAGTTCTGTCTGTAAACCTTTTCCGTCATGAGGAGTGAGAAAATAAAAAAAATAAAAAAATCAGAATCAATTCACTAAGGAGGTTTTGTGATATACTTCAGTAAAAATGATCTGTACCAGTGATTGGCAAGAATCATTTATTGAATAACCATGAATAATTAACTAAAATTATTCGTATTATTCTCATGTTATTCCTATGTTATAGTAAATCAAAGTTTTAACAATACCACAGTCGTTTAACTTATGACCGATGAATTTGCTGGTTGTCAAAACTTCGTTTTACTAATAGGAATAACATGAATATAGTGCGAATAATTTTAGTTAACTATTCATGGTTATTCAAAAAATTATTTTTGCTCATCACTGTCACTGATCTGTACCCCTTTTAAAAGTGGACGACTGGAATAAAAAAAAAAAAAAAAAAAAAAAGCTTGCCTGAGAAAATGTGGTTCTTTGGGTTCAATGACCTGACCGAAACACGCGCGTTTCTAGACGACTTCGTTGCAACGTAAACACGTTTTTTGCATTTTTTTGATTCCATGGTGTCCGAGATACTCTGATCAATTAAATGCTGACACCAAGCTAGCTCGCCATTATACTGTCCCGACCAGTAGCGCACCGAGAGTTTCTTCATCTCTCTCTTTTCTCCATTAAGAAACGTATGTTAGACAAGGATGGACAAGGGGATAAAACCCCCTCCTTCTGTCCTTTTCCTACTCATACATTCAAATGGGAAATGAGAGAGATGGAAGATATCCTGGTTGCGCCAGTGGTCCCGACTGTGCATTCTTTTATTCCAGACACGTTTAAGCTTCTTCGTCTACGTCTCGTTTTCATATAGTTTTGACAGGTCAGATACATATGTACATACAATACATTTGAAAGCTTGATTTGAAAAGGGGCACTGTAACATGCTCGTGCACGTTTTCTTATGCTGAGAAACCTTTTTTTTTAAAAAAAACAACGGTTCATTTACTGACGTGAAAACTATTTCCATAATCCTGTAATATTTGAAACGTTTGTCACGTACTCAACTTTGTGATTCATTCAACTTGTTTGATTCTGAAATGTCGAAATAATTATTTTTCACGCGGTCCTTGAAGCTGGCAACTCTTCTGAACGAACATTGAAATGGAAACCATAATTGACGCCATCTCCAAAAACTGGGCCCATGAAACAACGGGCGTACTCTCTCCGAGAAATCAGATTTTTTAGTGAGTGGACAGTTTTGATTAAATAGCACGTTTGATGTTTTATGGATACATTTCTCGGAGATGTTGTGTTTGCGGCAAACTTGAGGTGTCGATTAGAAATTTATCCTTTTTTGGTGCGGTTGCGAATCTATTAAACCGTGATGCAAGTCAGTATGCCTCCGTGAGTTCGTGCATGTTCTAATACTTTTGCGGTCAAATAGAACTATCATGACTGCTTCGTGCATTATTGAAGCCAAAAATATGCCATCGATTTATTTATCAAACATCAGTTCCACCCTAAACATCAGATAAAAAGAAACGACTTTTGCAGTCTTTCTTTTTGAATGCTGAAAGTGTCTTGTTACATTGCCTGCCTGTTTGATAAAAATGTATAAGCGTGTATGGATCGGAAGCAGAGACAGCTACGAGCCCAACAAATGTTCGGAACGGATGGACAGTCTCGCTCACAGATGATTGGTGAGCAATTACGACCTTTTAAAACCCCGCGTAAGTGCTCACCATCCAACTTCTTTGAGGGACCGTCCATCCCGAACATTTTTTGGGCCCTGAAAACGCTTTTCTAAATTCTCAGGCGGGAAAACAAGGGTCCCAAAACGTGACTAGTTTCTGGTATTGCACAAAGTTCGGAATGAGCGCCTTCAATTTTCAAGGAACGCAACACGACATCGGCAATGTAGGAATAGTTATCGCATCAGTCAGGTACGGTTTAATGGGGCTGTTGCAAGTGTCTGAAATGTTGTGTTTTTTATAAAGAAAATGAAAGTACTAGATGAGCTGAGAACAAAGATGCCTTTGGTTTCTAAATAAGTCTCATTGTTCCGGAGATGAGAATTTGGCCCAAAATACATTGTTTTAAATGGGAACTCCGAGTAGTGACGTTACTACGCACACGATTTTTTACAACTTTACACGTATGTATCTCCAAAACCGGGATACTTAGGAAAAAACCAAAGCACTATTGTTCTCAGCTCATTAAGTAGTGTCATTTTCTCTACACAAAACACACAATTTCAGACTCTTGCAACTGCCCCATTAAACTGAATATAATATCGTGCTATCGCTATGTTCGGAGCGCCTTCAATTTACAAGGAACGCAACACGACATCGGCAATGCAGGAACAGTTATCGCACGGTGTAGATCGTCACTAGGACACTAGCTGCCAGCTGGCTGCAGCTGCGGCGCACTGTGTGTTATTTCACTAAAAAGTTGGACATAGGCCTGTCCACCCTTCCAAACCAGGAAAAACTTGACATGAAAGGGGTTTCCTAGGGTAATTTTTTACGAAGAATTCAAAAACGGCTCCAGATTTTTATTTAGATGCTTGGTTTAACAGCAAAAACCAATTTCAGATGGCCGCCAACATGGCAGCCATCTTGGATTTGAAAATTTTGAAAAACTATTGCCATAAATGAACTAAGCGACCCAAAAAACCCCCATTTACCAAGTTTCAATGAATTACATGAATTATTGGTCGAGCAACTAATGTTTTCGGAAAATTAAAAGTCGGCAAAACCAATTTGACACAATTTGAAACTTTGAGCGGCCATAACTCTAAAACTTAAAGTTTCCTAGTATCGCGGTTTGCGCTACCTGAAAGCTTATAAAATTTGCTCCTTTTTTTTAAAGTATTTCTTTGAGATATCTATAGTGCACACATTTTTTAAACTCATAACCCCGTTTTTGGAAATTTCAAAAATCAAAAAAATGGCGAAACCCGTCTCAGAACTTTTTTTACGGAAAATAGTACTACATCAATGATAAGATCTTTGAAAGACGCATCTTTTGGCCGGTGCAAAGTTGACGTCAATAACTCTTTTCGTTCAAAAGTTATAGAGCATTGAAGGTTTTGACTTTGACCCCCTGCCCCCCTCTACTTCCAGTTGACCAAATTAATAAAGTGTCCATTTTCTGATGTCTCAAACATAGTTCTATCATTCCTGAAAGTTTTATCCATTTCTATGAATACTATATACACTCCGTAATTCCTTATGGTAGCTGAATGGGCTCTCCTTCACGGGTATGAAAACATGATGATATTTTTGGAGGTCAAATGTGTTTTTCTCGAGAACTTGCAAAAACTTGCAAAAAGTGTTGCTTTTCCCTTATTCCCTGGGGTATTGTCGACAAGATTTCAGCATTAAATCCGTGGGATCTAGCGAGCAAAAAATTTGCGGCTCTTCTCAAATAAAAAAAATCGTCGTTTTAAACCCTATTTTTTTAAAAAATATATTAAAATAAAAATATTCCTAAAAAAATAAATCTCACATTGATTTCATCGAAAAAAGTGTGGTGAATCCGGCTATGAAGTCAGTTTTTAAGTCGAGCAACTTCCTGACACTCGGCAAGCTTTCTAATATCGCGCTTTATTACAGGTAAAAAAAGCATTTAACCTCAAGTGGTGCAAAACAAGCGTTTGGCAACCCTGTAATTGACCAGAATTTCAAAAAAAACCCTTTTAACCCTCCTAAAACATCCCTAGGTTATGAATTCTGGCCATAGAAAGCTACAAATTCATTCTTCAATTTTGGGCCCTATGTCCAACTATCCGGTGAAATAACACACAGTGCGGCGCGGCGCGCGGCAGCCGGGCCGCGTGTTATAAATAATAATTAATATAATAATGCCGGCAATACAAGTTCAAAAAGCTTTGCTAATGCATTGAAAGCGCTTTCTATTGAAAAGCAAATGCTACCTATATCCTGTAGTTCGACTTCCTAAAAAAAATGTGGAGTACTTTCGAAATGTTAAATTTAAAATGTTGGGAATTTAGACATTTTTTGGCTCTTATAAATGTAGACCCCCACAAAATATAGCTCTCTCTCAGTCATAAACATCCTCTAAGTTCGTTTTTTTTATATTCAGCCATTCAAAAGTTATTACCGTACTTTTAATACTGTGTGTTCTGTATAGTATTTATGTATGAGTATACCCGGTCGGATGTCGGAACATCGCGAAACATCGCATATGGCGGTCAGTGACCATATATCTCCCGCCACATGATTTTTTAAGCTCTTTTATATTGGATTATTGAATTGCTATTTGCCGCACAATCAATTGCTTTTTAATCAAGCGAATGTAATTAGCTCCCCCTTGCCCCCTCATGCCACTTTATTCGCTGTCTCCTTCCACACTTCATCTTACGATTACGGTCTGCGCGTATAGATGACCAATAAGTCTCGTCGAACGAATATAAACTCCCTTACACGTATACTTGAAACAGACTATCTTTATAGAAGCTGTTTAATAAAAGTGAAGCGACGGCACCGAACGATGTTTACGTTTGGTTTAAGGGATGTTTTCATGAAAGTATCTGTACTTTTTCATTATTTGGTTCATTTTCGCCTTGTTTTATTTCTCTCAATGGGTGTTGCTACAGGTAAATGAAAATAGATGATGACGTAAAATTCAGTAAAAATAACAATGCGCACATTAAAACTTTCAAAATTTACTCATGAACACAGGAAATCCCTTCCATTTTGAGCAACCCGCGCTACACTGTACACTTTCTTTTACCGACATATTCTACTGCAGTGGCTCCCAAACTTTGGTCTGCTGAGCCCGCGTTTTAACCCTTTTAACGATCCGGTTACGAAGGCAAATGTTCGCTCGCTCAAATTAAGAGGGTAGTTAAATATTCCTACACCGCACCATGGTGAATATTTTCGGATTTTGCATACACAGTTGATTGAAGGCACGTAATGAAGAAGTAATTTTCAAAAAATAACAATTTTGATCCTCAATTATTGTGCATGAAATCTGAAATTGTGTGAGGCAGATCTAGTCACGGAACGAATATAATCGGGCGTGGTACTAAAAAGCTTCACTTAATTTTGAAACTGCAGAAGGAAAGCAACGCCGCATCACATTGGCAGGCAATAAATGTTAGCTGTTTCTAGAGTTTTAAATCTTTTAAATTGATTTTTTTTTTTTTTTAATAACTCGCCGAATTTCAATTTACAACCTTTGAAAACTCTCATAGGAGTATCAGAGTTGGTGCAAAACTTATACTTCGAAAGTTTTGCTGTGTTTACCGTTTATTATCGTATATGATTATGAAAGTGCGTGACTTAATTTCAGACGTCATATATACCTGCTTTAGTGTACCGATACCGCATTGATTACACGTTAGTTCTGACGTACCTACAGTTGTTACATATGAAGTTTAGATAATGATTTTCATTAAAAATAGGTAGTCTCATTTGCCTCTTGGACGTAAACAAATGAAAAGTCCGAGGGACTGGCGATAAACGTCACCAAAAACCCACTTTCGTTTTATAAGCTAAAGGAGCGAAAGCAAATGAGGTCAAAAGGTTATTTTTTCTTGTTAGAACCAATATATATTCTCACTCCAAAAATATCTACCTCATGTCTGTCAATAGATCTCCAATTAATCCGTTCTTTCGTATCTATGCCCTGTTCTGATGGATGAACATGAAAACTTCAATGTCGATTTTTGTGACATTATTTATAATTTTTCTCCTGGGACTCCACCTCGTCAACTTTTGTTGTTGTTCTTATTATTATTAACCAAAAGTGATTCATTACCGCACTTATAAAGTATTTAAAATCTTATTTCTAACAGGACTTTTGTATTTGATACAAATAAACAGGTTTTTTTTTTTTTTTTTTTTTTTTTTTTTTTTTTTTAAACGATCGAAGCATGTTTTTAATTTTCAAATTAAAATTTTCCAAAGTCATCACAAGGGAGGTCTTGGGTGCAGGGGCTGAAGCGTGCGGTAATATGGTACGACGGAAACCCCCACACTCATACTTTGGAAAACCACTGGCTTGTAGCCTGTAGGTCCAGCGGCTTCCTTCTCCTCAAGCGTCTAGTGATTGCTGATGTATCCAACAACTGAACCGCTTCAGTGTTTGGATGCATCAGCAATCTTGCTTCGTATCGAGATGCAACTTTTGTAATATACTTACTTACCATCTCGATACCCAATTCGTCATCTTCTAAGTATTGAAAAAAATAACCATCCCCAATTTTCCCTTGATTGCTCTAAAAAGTCATAATTTATCAAATAATTTCTTGAAATTCTATTCATTTAATTAGTTCTTTGTGAATCGAAGACGAAGTATACCCGGTATAACCGAGGCTAACCCTTTCAGTGCCGAATTATGACAAAGTATTCACACAAATCATAGACCTTTACTATAGTGAATCGAATGACTTTTTCTCTTATAAAATCTTGTGTATGTCAATTTTTTTTATTTTTTTTTAAATTTCATAAGAATCCATGTTAACATTGTTAACAGAATGGGGAACAAAAGGATGGGAGGATAGGGGCGTGATTGATTAATGTGCAGAATGTTGCAGCTCAGCAACAATAGTATATTATTTATCAAACAATAATAAATGAGCTGTTCAGCCAAAATAAAACAAATAAAAAGGGGAAAATTAAATCATAATACTGAAATGATCCGACCTTTAATTGCGATGTTTTTTTTATTTTTTTAACGTTTCGATGTCCATACGCCTTCCTCAGAAATATAATATGCATAGCCAAAAACAAAGGAACATATTAAAAAATAAACAAAATAACATAATTGCACATCATTGTTTATTTCTTAGTTTGTTCCTTTGTTTTTGGCTTTGCGTATTATATTTCTAAGGAAGGCGTATATGGACGTCGAAACGTTAAAAAAATAAAAAAACATCACAATTAGAGGTCAGATCATTTTATTATTATGATTTAATTTTCCCCTTTTTATTTGTTTTATTTTGACTGAACAGCTCATTTATTATTGTTTCATAATTATTTTCACCCATTTTTATCGTTTTACGTATTATTTATCTATATGTCATTTAAGTTGTCCGAATGATTTTCACGCTTTAACTTACACAATTATAATTTATTTATTTAGTTAACTGAAAACACATATTTCTAATACAGAATACGAGCTTATGGAACTTGAACTTATATACATTCGTGGCTCTTGCGATTCCTGCGAATGAAAGGGCCTTGAGAATTATTTTTCATGTATGAGACCCAGTGGCGCACCGAAGGGGGTGGATTTAGGGTCAAAACCCCCCCTAAGCATCAAGATTTTACCCTAATAAAGGTCATCTTCAGCCAAAATTGCTTTCAAAACCCCCCTAAGGCCTCAGAAAATGGAAAATTTGCTGTGAAACCCCCACCAAACTAAAGTTCTCGGTGCGCCACTGATGAGACCCCATCTGTCCCATAGATCTTCAATACAGATTAAAGTTGTATCAATACGGAACAAAATCTACAAATGAGACAAGATTGATATTCATAGGATTCTGTAAATTAAGCCTAAAATGGCTTCATCGGTTCATCAGCAGAGCGTTTTCCCTGTACCTCCGCGAAATCAATAAGGCCTCACATACAAAAACAACCAAATTATAAGCCGCGAAGTAACATTGCATTCTCTACAAACCTCCTGCTCACAGCTTATCAATCATTTGATTACAGCTAATTGTTTCGATTCACCCTGAAATTAATTTATTTTCTCTTTGAGAGTATAACAAGTATGATCGATTATAATCGGTCATCAGTGGACATTTGATATCAAACCACGTTTCACCTGATCGGGTGATTGCCACGCATTTGTGGAAGTTTTGAAGATCAGATTGCAACTGTTCTTGAACTTGTAACACAAAGTGATTTTGATTCATCTGGGTGGACAAAAAACTTCAGTTTTTACATTTTGTGTGAGGTAAAGCACTTCACGAAAGTATCAAACATTCCTTCGTGGACAGTAAAATTTAGGTAAAAGTGGAGGTGGACGAAGTTAACTACACGAAGAAAATGTACATTGGACCGCCACAAAAAGATGACATTTTTTGAAGCAGGAGCCGGTCCAGTGTGGCCCACGCTGAACAGCAGTCCTATTGTGAATGGATACAAAAAATTACTACAGAGGCGGATCCGGAAGATCACGGAAGAAAGTCCCCCTCCCCAAGAAGTCTCGAATTTTGCTTATTCCAATAGAAAGAGACCAAAATTGCTTCCTGACACACTTCAAATTTCAAATTACTTAGGCACTCCAGAAAAAAAAAAAAAAACAAAAAACAAAAAAAAAAAAAAAACAAAAAACCAAAAAACAAAAAACTTTCCGAATCCTCTGATGAATCAAAATATAGCTGTTTGAATTCATTCGCAGGTGACGATTCGATCGTAGGGAAGTATGCTTTCACTGAACACATTTAAAGAGTCCGGGGGGGGGAGGGGGTTATTCCATTCCCATGATGTATTAATTTTCCAACTTAACCCTTTCGCTCCATATTCATAAATAGAGGACGTTGCAGCCTATCTACAAGTTTTCAATGTTTGTGATGAAGTTAAAATAAAATATTGATCGAAGTAATAAAAATGATCTCACAAAAAGGTATTACTGAAGAAATAGGTACTGTAATTGGTATCGGACAAGCGTATATTTCTTAAATGCATTGTAATTCAATACAATCTATTTAATGAAAGAATTCCTTGAAGATCACCTTCACAGAAAAAACACTTTGGTAGCGCTGACAAAACCTTTGGTAGAAAAATGACCCAGCAAAAGACTTTAGTGGGGCCAACCAAATTTTTTATTCACCCAACAAAATCTATTAGTTAAGCGTTAAGAACCTTTGATTGGCTCAACTAAAGTCTTTTGCTGGGTCATTTTTCTACCAAAGGTTTTGTCAGCGCTACCAAAGTGTTTTTTTCTGTTTTTTCTGTGTTCTCCGTGATATCTTTAGCCGTGGCGTATAATGGGTGGGGGGGGGGGGAGATCTACACCAAAACTCGCCCTAAAAAAGGAAATTTTTTGCGTTTGTTGAGAAATGTTACCAAATTATTATCTTTGGACCCCCCCCCTTTTGAAAATTTTCAGACCCCCCACCAGCCCCACCACTCGAAAAATTCCTGGCTATACCACTGATCTTTATAAATTTAATTATGATAGTAACAACGAAGATTTGTATTTTAATGGGGGATTTTACACACTTTGTTTTCTTTTTCCAATCTTAATGCCACGTATAGATTTGACTTCTAATTGGCACAAAAATATGCTAACATAAAAGAATCAGGGAAGAATGGGCTCCTCCAGACATGATTATCGGAGAAAGTACCGTTTTCGGGACGTAAAAGCGCTACCGAGTATCGCCTCTTTCTTATAGGCTCAATGGGTCTGTTGCAAACTTTTGCTACAGCGCTATAGAGTGTTCAATCCCATGTAAAATCGCGTGAAAAGTCCATTGATGGCATCAGAAAGTCATAAAATGCAGTATGAAACTCACGAGAGACGTTTAATGAAATCCAACATGCGGCGGTAAAATATCGAGCAACCTGTATTCATGCACCACGAACATCCAAGGATAGCCAACCTCACAATATCGATCACACCCAATCACAACGTAAATAAACACATAACCTCTGAGGCTGTGAGGTTGTCAACGTTGGCAATCCTTGGATGTTAAAGGTGCATGCATACAGATTGCTCGATATTTTACTGCCATCTTGGAATTCATTAAACGTCTCTTGCGAGTTTACTATCGCATTTCATGACTTTCTGATGCGGGCGATTTTACATAAGGTGAAATACTCTTTATCGTTGTAGCAAAAGTTTGCAACAGACCCATTAGGTTCTTTGCCTTCTTTCATTTGGAACATAATGGAATAGCATCCTTGACCAAATAGCCTCTATGTAATCTGAAAATACGAACTTTTTGTAAACAAAATATCCTTTCCCATTGCAACTTTCTCCGATTTCTAAAGGAATGTCCCGAAAGGTGCCAAAGATTACAGATCAATCTGACCATCACATCGGAAACGAGCTGCAACGTCGGAAGTTTTGTCAAGTCTTTTGAAATCTTTGCGGCGCAACGCTCTTGCGACCCGCCTACCGTATCATCAAGTAGAGCGCGTATAGCTAAACACGAAAGGAAGGGGGAGGGGGGCATTTAGGCCGTTTGCGTTGTCGATTTTCTCCCCATTTTGTCCCGCAAACCCGCTCTCTATTTCTTCAAGACGAGATGCTATTATTTTATCATGCAAAATTTAGCCTTGATCGTCTGCACCCGACACGTATTGCCCGGCATACATCCCCACTCATCCACCCCAAGACTGATCTGTAGAAAGCGTGTATACGAGCGCCCTCTACAGCAGCTGGAACTGAGTTTCGCATAGCGACGTTCAATATTCTAAACACATTTTTTATTAGTTATATTGTGCAGCGTCTTGCCAACCCGTTCCATGTAAATTTGTCACAGTGGCGTCGCGTCGCGTGCAATCTGGAAACGCATCAGTATTCTGTTCATTTAAATGCATGAAGAAGTTTGAGTTATTAGAGGTGCACAGTGCGCCCCCTCAAATCGATATTTTCATGGGTTTAAATGGGAAAATTGTGACGTTGCCAGATTGCACGCGACACCAGTGGTTTGTTCCCACTCCTATACGTACCTAATGAATTGAATGTGGATTATTCAACAGCAATCTTAAGGGTTGGTCTTTTTGAAGTAGGTATTGTGTATCAATTATGGATCCTCAAAAACAGACCGTTTTGGTGCTATTAATAGTATTAATTAAAGCTATTTGTCGTAGCAATTATTTGAAAAGAGTCATAATTAGTTACTTAACCTCATGCAAGTGTTTCACTTCCCTTGTCATTACATGTTAACGAATGCACAAACACTGTTGTCCAGCTCCTACAACCATACAGAGTCTGATATTTTTAGAATATTGGCATGAAAAAAAAAAAAAAAAAAAAATCGACCCACAGCAACCAATATTAGAGAACATTTTGTAAACACTGTTGAATATCGTTTGTTTTTACCTTTCAAATCACTTGACCCGGCGCGGCGTACCTGTGTGAGCTAATTGATAAACCGTCAAAGTTGTCGTTTATTTCAATGTTGCCGCGAGGAACTTGGTGTGGTACCCACAAAATAGTTCTAGTAAAAATTGTGCAGTAAGCGAGAGAAACAGCTCTTAATTAAATGTACTGATGCGTCATTCTCACTAGGTCTAATGAACATAACGTCATCGGTACATTGAATTAAGAGCTGTTTTTTCTCGTTCACCACTCAATTTGGACATTTTTTTCTTGGGATCAAGGTTTTTCTCACGATAAAATCTGTAAAAATCAAAACCCTCAAATTCACTGTTAGAAAACTAAATGCGAATGCGTCGATCTTGTTATTCCAATTCAGAGGTTATGATGTCTCTTGTCTGAGGGCGGCCTGAAAAGTTTTAATTATGTTCTGTATCCATCAATTTGAGCCAAGTTTTCTCTGTGAGCTGTGAATCATACACATTTTTTTAATAGTTTCTTTCTTATTTTCGTAGGACTTTACATTAGAATCAGTAAAAATAGTCCATTTGCCTACAGAAAAACCGTGCGGAAGTTCCATCTAATCTTTGGTTATATGAAAGTACACATAGTACGCTATACATAGACAAAGATGGGCATTAAAAAGACATAATCTTATCACAACATAGACATAATCTGTCGTAATGTGTCTATCGTAGACATGATCTTTGATTGTTAGATGGTTCGTCAGATAATGGGGAAAGATACGGGTTCATTAATTTCACTGCAAGTATGACTCTTTCTTGGAGGGAGAAACGCGATGAGCAAAATTCAGAACTGAAGTCCCTATATACGCAGAAGAAAAACAGAGAAAACAAGAAACATTTTTGTATGGTGCTGACAAAACCTTTGGTAGAAAAATGCCCCAGCAAGTTGAGCCAACCAAATCTTTGGTTCACCCAGCAAAACCTCTTTAGTAATTAGGCGTTCAAAACCAAGGTTATGGATTAAAGAGGTATGCTCATATCTGACTTCGCACCACAAATTCAGTGGCGCGCAATTCAAAATCATTGAAGGCAAGATGGCCGACAAAAGCAGAAAACGTATACTCTTTGCAGAAAAAATCAGGCTGCCCTCTGCAGGAAAGCAGAAAACAACCCAATGTTTTCGGCAAAGAGTATACGTTTTCTGCTTTTGTCGGCCATCTTGCCTACGGTGATTTTGAACTGCGCGCCACTGAATTTGTGGTGCGAAGTCAGATGAGCATGCCTCTTTAATCCATAACCTTGGTTCAAAACCTTCGGTTAGCTCTACTAAAGTCTTTTGTTGGTTCATTTTTCTACCTAAGTTTTTATCAGCGCTACCGAAGCGTTTTTCCGTTTTTTCCCCCTCTGTGTACGTGTGTGCGTAAAATAAGCTGGTGCGGAAAATGAATGAAACTTTCTGCCTTATGCATCTCGCTTCTTGGGGCCTCCGTGAGAACCTAAATCTGAGAGCCAATCAGAGATGGATTCCAACATGGCACGAGTCTCGCAGTCAAAGAGTAAACAAGAGTCGCAATTGAATGGAAGGCCTGCGTGGTCAACGTAGATAAGGGATCGGAACGCGGACTGGCCTCTGATTGGCTGCAACGCGTGGAGCAAAAATGACTCGGGGTATAGGGAAAATAACACGGGATTTTCGTTCCGGGGCGTTTATCTCGAAACCTAAGCAAAATAGTATCCACACAATTTATACGAGTCGATTTAGCAGATTTTTCCGAACAATTTGATAGGTCATAAGTCCCACTTTATTGCAAATTCGAAAAGACTGTTTCAGTTTAAAAGTACGCACAATAGTGTGATTACATGCTTGGCGTGTGTTTGAGCAGTGTTTGAGTAACTCACTTTTGTGAGTACTTTTCAACTGAAACAGTCTTTTCGAATTTGTAATAAAGTGGCACTTATGACCTATCAAATTGTTCGAAAAAATCTGCTGAATCGACTCGTATAAATTGTGTACATACTATTTTGCTTAGGTTTCGAGATAAACGCCCGGGAACGAAAATCCCGTGTTATTTTCCCTATACCCCGAGTCCTTTTTGCTCCACCCGGCGTTGCAGCCAATCAGAGGCCAGCCCGCGTTCCGATCCCTTATCTACGTTGACCACGCAGGCCTTCCATTCAATTGCGACTCTTGTTTACTCTTTGCTCGCAGTATTGAGGGACTGCAGCGTCAGCCAGAGCACTCTACAGGATACAAGTGACAACCCTGCACTGGAGAGAAGGCGTATGACCGTGGAGATGGAATGGGACGACAGCCTTTTGCATATGAAATGCTTTCCTGTCATTTTCACTCATTCTGAGCGCCTCGTCTTTCACCGCAAACACCCTCCCTCCCCCCGATACGTTCCAGAGATTCAATATTTTATCAGCTCCCGACGAGCATGATGAAAAGAGCAATTAGCCTTTCGCACCAAAGACTTCTAATACTATCTAGACCTGACAAAAGGCTCATACTAGGGCGGGGAACCTAGGGCTGAGTAGAGGGACAATAGTTCCTGGTTGGCCGCAACCCGTCAGTCAGATTGGTGCACCGCGACCGAGATTTACATTGAAGCAAATGGGAAAATCACGATTTTAAAAAATTCATAAAAAATAGCAAAAAAAAAATTAAATATATTAAATAGGATACCGTTTGAAAGCTTATGTTCTGCAGATTGGGTGCCTTCTTTTAAATTTTTGAATTTTTACTCCAGAGCTTTTCTACCGAGGCTTAAAGTTTACTTGAAATCCGCGTGTGTGTACATGGGGTAGTGCGAGTGTGTGAGTGAGTACGGTTCGACCCTTCGCCCATTGTTTCCCCAGCCGACCCCGTCAACAATGACCGTGCGAAACAAAGCGCCGACCGGAGCCGCACCAGACACACACCCACACATACGCACATTTACCTGTCTTTACTAAACCACATGCAAAACTCATCCCTCTCCAACCTACCCGAGCTGCTACAGTATAAAAGGAAAAAAAACGAAAAGGTCCGCTCGCTCCCTCATTCTTACTCACACACTCGCACTGCCTTACGTACACACACGCGGATTTCCGGTAAGCTTTAAGCCTCTGTAGAAAAGTTCTGGAGAAAAAATTGAAAAAACTAAAAAAAGGCGCCCAATCTACGGAGCATAAGCTTTCGAACGGTACCCTATTTAATAGGTTTACATTTTTTTTACTATTTTTTATGATTTTTTAAAAATCGTTATTTTCCCATTTACTTCAATGTAAATCTCGGCCGCGGTGCACCAATCTGACCAACGGGTTGCATACCCAATCTGCCCTAAGGAGCTGGCCATGTGTCAGGTCTAGATAGTATTAGAAGTCTTTGTTTCGCACCCGCGCTTCCTTCGCCTGCGATGGTCGGGACTCAGGAGACACTAGATAGGTGATATGATATGAGCTTCATCAGAAAAGAAATGACGAAACACGCAATTCATTATGGACGTGCACGCGCTTGCGGCTTGTGCTTGTACTATCGACGAATCAAAGATCGTCGCGAGATTTTCACAATATAGTAAGTTTCGCCTTCAAGGTTTCGGACTTTTCATACACTCCTCACACTTTGCAGAGTGCGGTTGAGGAGCCAAATCCGTTGCAGATTAGTCCCATACTCACACCCATAACAAAAAATGTGTGAAAATCTCGCGACAATCTTTTAATTCGTCGATAGTACAGTGTTGTGCACCTTCCATATAGAATCCCTTGTTGGATAAGTAAGTAAAGATTGCAGACGCGCGAGCTCTTCGAGTTCTGATTGGTTGTTGGTTTTAGACTTTCTTGAAGGTTAAAGGAGTTGAAGACTATGTGAAGACTCCGCACGAAGGAATCGATAAGAGGAAAGAGGAGAAGAAGAACATAGGAACGGGCCAGGGAACTCTGGTTCTGCTCTTTTAGACGAAACGAGATAGCGAAAGCCGAAAATCGATTAATCCCATTAGTTTAAACGGCGTCACGTGACAGATTTGATGTCGTTCGAGTCGTGCTGGAACGTCTCAAACTAATTTAAATTTGTCACGTGACGCCGTTTAAACCAATGGGATTAATCGATTCCCGCTGTCGCGTCTCGTCCAAAAAAAGCGAAATCAGCCTGCCGGATGCCGGGAAATCTACTCGTCCGCCGTTTTTCTGCACCATCGAAGTTAACCTTCGAATATTCATGTTCATGTCGCCGACTCCTTCCATTGGCGGCTCGTGCGATTTGGCAACAATGGATTCTCTCCATTTAAAACTGTGTAAAATTATCGATTCTTTGGTGAGGTGTTGTGCCTCACCTAGTATCGATCTTTTTGCATTGATTTAAATGGCAAAAGAGCACAGTTGCCAGATTGTACGAGCCGCCGCTGACTCCTTCCGAATACATAAAGCTTCGTGTTTGCACTCCCTATACGAATACCCCAAGGAACTGAATAATTCTAAAATACTTTGAAGCTTGAAGGATAGCTACAGAGCTTGTTTCAAAAGAGGCTTCATCAACCAATCATCTGCGGCGAATTTGCAATTTTTGGTGATGTCGAGTAGCAAAGCACCTTATGCTGTCGTCTGTCGTCGCTGTATATTTGTGACGCTCGGCGCTCGTTTCGTTTGCATAGGCAAAAAAGTGACAGCAAATATCATTCGATTTTCACGAAACTTTACAGGAACTTTTATCACTGCCTTTACAGGTGAACTTCCGAAATTTGAAAGCATTTGGTCCAGAAATTTTAAAGTTATCGAGGTTTTATTTTTTCACACTTCATTATGTTTTTGAATCAAAACGAAACTTGCACGAGTTACAGCGCTCTTTAATGCGAAGAGCTACTTTTTGTTACATTCATTTTTATCAAAGCCTATCATACGCGACCTAAGAAAAAATGTTGTCCAAACGGTGACCTTCTCGTAAAAACAAAGTTCCTTTAAACACCATATTGCTGTTCAAAATTGTCATCATTTTCATCGTATAATCTCGACAGTGGCGCACCGAGAAATTTGCCTTGGGGGGGGGGGGGGTTTGGTACGACTCAAACTCTGGGGGGTCTGGGGGGTATGGAATACCCCTCAGTACAAGCGGGGGGTCCGGGGTCCTCCCCCGGAAAATTTTTTCAATTTTCCTGACCTTCAGATTGGATTTTACGGTACTTTCACGTACAGTAAGATTGAAATGCTCAAATATATTATCGATTTTGCTGCATGAAATCTTTGCTCTCGACTCTTAATTGGAGGGAGGAGACTCAAGTGGAATGTGGTTGAAAGAGCCGTGGAATATTCACCGAGAGGTTCACCGGGAGGGGGGGGGTCAGGGGGCCCTCCCCCGGAAATTTTTTTTAATTTTGCTGACCTTCAGATTGAATTTTTCGGTACTTTCATTACAGGAAAATTGAAATGTACATATTTTCGATTCTGCCACCACGAAATCGTTGCTCTAGAGTCTAGACTCATGGTAAATGGAGGGAGAAGAGTCGAAAGGAATGTGGATGAAAGAGCCATGGAATATTCACGGAGAGGGTTCACCGAGGGGTTAGATTTTATCCCCCCCCCCTCGCCATAGTGAATAACTCTTAAGCAAATGCGGATAATATGGAATTTATTCACCGTGAACCCCCTTTCCTAGCTGATTACGATTTTTTTTTCTTTCTCTTTCTTCTATTTGTGAAGGAACCACATCCCCCCCCCCTCTCTCTCTCTCTCTCTCTCTCTCTCTCTCTCTCCTCCTTCCCCCCTTTTTTTAAGGCGGGGGGGGGGGGGGGGGTTAACGCTAACCCCCCCCCCCCCCCCCTTCGGTGCGCCAGTGAATCTCGAAATTTCCAAGGGTTTTTTCTCTAATTTACTAAAGAAGACGTCGCATAATTTAATTGCAGATAAGATTTCCGTGTTTTAAACTTCTTATTGCATCCCCTGACCCAGTGGCGTCGCGTGCCATCTGGCAACAATGTGCCTCCTCCATTTAAAAGCATTCAATATATCGAATTTACCCATGTGCACTGTGCACCGTCTGAATTCGACCTTTTACATGAGTTTAAATGGGTAGAATACAGTGTTGCCAAACTGCACGCGACGCCACTGCCCTGACCCCCTCCTTATTTTTTTGAATTGAGGAAGGCACATATGCCCGACGCACGGACGTCGATGGTGATGCCTGTATGGCTGTATAGTGTATAGTGTATAAGCCTGTGTAATCACGCGACATTCCCAGTTGTAGTAATTACTATTTATGACTCCGTCAGTTTCTTTTCGCTGTGAAATTGTTTTCGATCGTTTTCACCGTTATCAACGCGGGAATTTAGTTAATTACTCAAGTTCATTCCAAGTACATTTTTCGTTCACTCCGCAAGCTTAGGCCACCGTCTTTCAAATCTGATCAACCGCCAACCTCCCTCTAACCCCCCCCCCCTTCCCAACCATTTGCATCTTTTCTCATTTCATTTGCACAATCATATAAATTTTACTTTTTTCAGCTCTTTAAATTTTTGTATTCTTTTTTACGATTCTCTTTATCTTATCGAAAAGATGGAATTTTGATAAAACTATATCTAGTCAGAGTTGCAATAATTTGTGCTTTTCCTCCTCGTCCCCGTTCCCGCCCACTCAGAGTTGGCATGCCATGATAGGAAACGCGCTCGCCTTTTCCTCTTATTCATCATGCGTGACACGTAAAACAGGATAATTTTTCGCTCCTGCATGGTAGTGAAGCGTGCAATCCGGCAACGTTTCATTTTATCTATTTAAACTTATAAAAAAGTTGAATCCCAGAATGTTCACCAAAGAGTAAACAAGAGTCGCAATTGAATGGAAGCCCTGCGTGGTCAACGTAGATAAGGGATCCGAACGCGGGCTGGCCTCTGATTGGCTGCAACGGGTGGAGCAAAAATGACTCGGGGTATAGGGAAAATAACACGGGATTTTCGTTCCGGGGCGTTTATCTCGAAACCTAAGCAAAATAGTATCCACACAATTTATACGAGTCGATTTAGCAGATTTTTCCGAACAATTTGATAGGTCATAAGTCCCACTTTATTGCAAATTCGAAAAGACTGTTTCAGTTTAAAAGTACGCACAATAGTGAGTTACTCAAACACTGCTCGAACACACGCCAAGCATGTAATCACACTATTGTGCGTACTTTTAAACTGAAACAGTCTTTTCGAATTTGCAATAAAGTGGCACTTATGACCTATCAAATTGTTTGGAAAAATCTGCTGAATCGACTCGTATAAATTGTTTAGATACTATTTTGCTTAGGTTTCGAGATAAACGCCCCGGAACGAAAATCCCGTGTTATTTTCCCTATACCCCGAGTCATTTTTGCTCCACCCGTTGCAGCCAATCAGAGGCCAGCCCGCGTTCGGATCCCTTATCTACGTTGACCACGCAGGCCTTCCATTCAATTGCGACTCTTGTTTACTCTTTGATGTTCACCGTCGCCGCACGTCCTAGAGTTCGATATTTTCCATGTGTTCAAACTGAAGACGGTAACGTTGCCAAATGGAGCTGTTGCACACTTTTGCTATAAGCGCTTCGCTATAGTCGATTCTGGGGGCCGATCAGTTACTTCATCGTTAAACCGATCGTTAAGACTGTGTATGAGTGATTCTATTGGTCGAATATTGTAAAACTTAGCCGTTGCTAAATGCTATGGTAACCATCGTTATAGTGTCCATTTTTTAAAGGTTACTCATGAATAGCCTTTATAAAACGAAACTCTTAACGATGGTTACCAATATAGCAACGGCCAAGTTTTGCAATTTTCGACCAAAAGCATCACTCGTAGACAGTTTTAACTATCGCTTTAACGATGAAGTAAATGATCGGCCCCCTGGTGTAACAAACCTCCGAAACTAACGATGGCAGCCAGCGGCGGCTCGTGCAATGTGGCAACAATGGATTTCCTCCATTTAAAACTGTGTAAAATAATCGATTACTTGGTGAGGCGTAGCGCCTCACCTAGTATCGATCTTTTTGCATACGTTTAAATGGCAAAAGTGCACGGTTGCCAGATTGCACGAGCCGCCACTGATGGCAGCACTACACACTGCCGAAATCCACTCCTTAACTTAATAAAGCAGTCGTAATTTGGAGTAGATTCCCATCTTAATTTCGTCACTTTTTCTTTGTTGATGGGAATTAAGATTCGCCGAGTAATTATAGACACCATAGTAATGATCCGCATCCGATTAATGGTGACACTCAGGTGTCAAAGGAAAGTCGTCTCTTATTGGTCACTTTTCGATGAAGTTACAGTATTATTAGATGGGAATCTCCCATTTATTACTGCCCTAAACCACCATTACGCTCTCGCAAATAAAAGCGTTGATTGATTGTAGGAGTGTATTTTTGAAGTTTTTAGTGCTGATACCGTTATTTTTGGAGGTTTTTACACCAGAATCGACTGCTCAATCGCTTAGATTAAAAGCGTGCTACAGCCGCTTGTGTGAATGTGGGAATGGCGTCATCACCAGTGCATTTTCTCTCTTATTTCACAACTTAGAGTATGTTAATATTGTTGTTCGCAATGGGGCTATTGCACACTTTTTCTATAAGCGATTTAATAGTCGATTATGGCGTAAAAACCTCAAAAAATAACGATGGCGGTACTAAAAACTTCCAAAATCCACTCCTAAACTCAATAAACGCAGTTATTTGCGCGAGCGTAATGGTGGCCGAAGGCACTAACAATGGGAGATTCCTATCTTAATTTCGTCACTCTTTCTATGTTGACAAGGATGATTCACAGAGTAATTAGTCATAAGAGTGATGATCCACATCCGATGAATGGTGCCGCAACATCTAGTGACACCGGTGTCAAATGAAAGTAGTCTCTTATTGGTCACTTCTTGATGGAGTTTCAGAATTGTTAAATGGGAATCTCCCATTGTTAGTGCCTTTGGCCACCATTACGCTCGCGCAAATAACTGCGTTTATTGAGTTTAGGAGTGGATTTTGGAAGTTTTTAGTACCGCCATCGTTATTTTTTGAGGTTTTTACGCCATAATCGACTATTAAATCGCTTATAGAAAAAGTGTGCAATAGCTCCATTAGAAAGACCGAAACTCTAACATTCTGTGCTGGTGAATATCCTAAAGTATGCGAAATGTTCTCACTCCTCTTGGTGTCTTTCCGGTCTTATAAATGGCCTATCGCAATTCCGCAGTGCGTGCATTCTGAATTTACCGGTCGATGTTTTTTATGAGTCAAAGCATAACAGGCTTCCTTTTTTTCACTTTCCTTTCGTCTTCGATGAAGTTCAGAGGTCATAAATAATAATAGACCGTAAATTATAGTCTGAAATACTCGGTGAACCGGAAGTTTCGTGAAAAGTCACCGTTAGGGCACACTCGATCCTCATCGCACGTGCAAATATTCAGAACCTCTATCGATTGAACTGCAATCGTGCAAACCAAATTTCATCATAATGCATGTGTTAACGTGTGTTGTGCTGTCGCGTAGCCAATTTAGCGCATGCAACTTGCAAATCCATAGCGCAGTTTTTGGTATTTTTTCCAGAGATTACTAAGCCTAAGAGATATGGCATAACGATTCAAAAGTGTTATTCGACTCCTACGAAGTATGCAATGTGGCGTACGCTGGTGACCGTAAACATTGTTACTACTGTTGTTTTTTGAATGAGATTTGACAGCAACGCCACTAACTAAATTAATAAGATTAATAAAGTGTTTGGGAAGTTTAATGAGCTCTGAGTATATTTTGTACGTGAATCTGAAAATGTAAGCCACTTTAATCATCCCATCGGCCATCATATGACAAACATTTAGATGCTGCAGAGAATCTAACCTCATTTCCAACAATATGAATAACAACAATGTTTACAGTCACCAGCGGACTGTACGTTGTATCACGGCCATTCTGCAGGCGTTTTTTACGGAGCCCGGCCAACGGTTTTTTAACACGGCGGAGATAGGAAGTGCCATATCTCCTAGGCTTAGTAATCTCTGATTTTTTCCAACCCCCATAGACCCACAGTTTTTTTTGTTTTTGTTTTTGTTTTTTTTTTGTTTTTGTTTTTTTGTTTTTTGTTTTTTTTTTTTTTTTTTGCGAAGATAAGTAAGTTTTTAGAGGACACACCCTGTCCCTCATTCCCTAGAGTTTAAGTTCGGGCATTTTTTAGATCTGTTTGCGCCACGCAATGATGGCATGATCCATAATTGTCTAAAAGAGTAATTTTTACTATCTTAACACTCCTATACCTGTCCTATACCCGCGAAGGGCCCTGTTTTTTCTTTTAATTTATTAAGTTTCGACTGGAAAAACTCATTTGCAGAAAAAAGATATAAAAACCGCTATTTATAATGAAAGTTTAAAGATGGCATGCGCTGGACACAGTGGACAGTAAACAGAGAAAATACTTTTCTAAAGATGGAGAGTTAAGCTCCGAACATGAGTTTGCTGTATAAATGCGATACTCAGAGGCCGGAGAATGTCGGTCCGAAATGATCAAACTACATTGGTGGATGGTGAGGATTTGAGTTTGCTAGTCAGTGGCGTACCGGAGGCCCTCGCTGCCCCCGCGGCGCGGGGGGCCCCCGACCTATGGGGCCCCCAATTAGGGCCCCATGATTACATCTGACCCGTGTATTTGACAAAATATAACATTTGGAAGAAGGAAGACAAAGATGGAGGAGGAAATTAAATAAGAGTAATATTGAAGTGAAAAGAGCTGCTTTGTTCCTCCGTTGAATATGGTAAATTGGTCATGCATTTTGCGTGGTATATTAAATGGATATTATAAGGCTGTCAGAAATAGAAATTCAGCTCTTTTCTTTCTTGGGAGACAAACGGAATTTTACTCCTGAAACTGCGTGAAAAAACGTCTCGAGAGCACTCAATTTCCAAAAAAGTTCAGGGGAGGATCCCCGAGCCCCCTCTTGATGGAGGGGGTGTCCTTATAGATCCTCCATTCACTGTGTAAAAATGAAATGTAGGGGGCCCCCGACTGAAGGTTCGCGGGGGGGGGGGCAAAGTTTCCGGTACGCCACTGATGCTAGTAGATAATTTACGGCCTCACCATGCATCTTATCATGTACTTTTTCGGACCAACATTTTTCGGCCCCTGGCAAGTTTGCCGGGGCAATGGGAGGAGTCTGGCGTGACATATAATTATGACTAAAAATGCAAATTTAAACGGTTTTACTGTAAAAAAACAAACTATACTGAATTATTCCGGTAGGAAATTTTACAATAAAACCAATGAAACCACTTTCAAACATCTACGTTGCGTATGAACAAAGATATAAGCATTTAAAGTAGCCACGCCATATCCGGCCTCTCCTACGGACTCGCTTCACTGTGCGACGCGACGATTCATCATCGCGCGCCTTCAATTAAAGGAATAGGCAATAACAAGTATATGATGCAGGAATATTTAACTACCTGCCTAATTTGAGTGAGCGATAGCGATGCCAATTTAATAACCGAGAGTTAAATGGGTTTGAAAGCGTAATACTCCCTGGCGCCGAATGGAATCACATAATAAGCGTCTTGTAATAATTAATTACCATTGACGGTACCCGACGTTTTCAAGACGGTTTCAAGATTCATTCGGTGTAGGAAAACGGTAGTTTTGAAGGGGCTTCTCGCACGTAGCAGCGCGTGTCGCGTCGGTGGTTTTAAGTACCGCCGATTTCTTTTGGTTCTGCTTTTTTTTTTTTTTTTTTTTTTAGAAAGAAAAAGGAGTTAAAACGTTTTAATTCAACTGAGCCATTATTTTAATTAGTGTATCCGTTACGCAATTTTCCGAAACATTAAATTCTATGAAGTCTACGCTGCCTTTTGTAAGATTGAGGAATTGTGAAAACGTACACAAAAATGAAGGGTGTTGAAAACCTTTCCCCGCTTTTGATGTCTGCTTGAAAAATGTTCTTATTATTTCAGCATTCTTTAAGAAACTGTCTTGCTACTGACGTTAACCGTTTTAACCCCCAATTTTTAAATTCTAAAGGCTGTTGCAGTCACTCACTTTTGCTACAAGCGAATTTTTGCGATTTTGCACAAAAGGCATGCAAAGGCATTTTTTACATGCTGAGAGCCGTTGGTCTAAGGCAAAGATTGCAGTGGTGTAGAGTTTCTTTTACGGTGTAATCTTTCACTGCCTTTGTCGATCATTGGCGGATACGGGGGGGGCGATCGCCCCCCCCCCCGTTCGGCCCAAAGAGTGTGAAAAGAGGGTAGAAGAAGGGGCAAAGCGAGAACGAAAACAAGAAAAGGGGGTCATTTAGGGGCAAAGTCCCATTTTCGCCCCCCCCCCGTTCGCAAAGGCTGGATCCGCCACTGTTGTCGATCAACATCTATTTACGCTTTGAAAAATTCTTTTGGGCATTATGGATATTTTTGAGATGCATTATGATCAAAATTTTTCAGCTTCATCGACAAGTTTTTCTTTTATCCGTAAAACACTGTGGACTGTGGGACCCCTGCACTGAAAAAAAGAATTCCTAAATTATATTAATATTACCATAGAAGCACAACGATATGTGAGATTGTGAACGACAGAAAGGTCAGAAAGTCTAGTACTTTGACCAGAAAATTCTGTAGTTAATACCAAAATATATATGGTCGTAGAACTAGAATTTCCTCAAAATTTTCAAGAACTATGGTACAAACAATAGAAATCTGGTTGTAATGTACCATCCTTTGAATCGGTTCACTTATCATCTTGCTTTTGGTAAAATCCCCCCCCCCCCCCCCCCAGTGTGGTGAGAACTGAGAATGTAAACAAATGTGTAAATTGCATCCAATTGCGGCTCCCACGTTGGGCCATAAACAGTGCACGGGTGTAACGTGTTTGGGGCTGGGGGAGAGGAGGCTCAGTTTTTTCCAAGCCCCAACAGCCTCCCACTTTTCTTTTACGTGAAAAACAGTTGCGGGAACAGTGGCGTTCAATTAAAAGAGCCTATTCAAGCATTTAAGAATTTTCTCTCTGTTTATAAATAAAAATTCTATAACCTGTATTTTCGTTATATTGCGTCTGTCTAAGTCCGTAAGATTGCAACGAACAAACAAAAAAAAGAGGTCATTACTTATCAAAAAGCCCCCTCACTTTTGACACCCTAGCTACGCTTATGAAACAGTAGGTTTCTATACAATCTTGTCTTAACTCTCTACGTTCAGAGACTGTACGGGAGTGTACTTACGGTCAACGAACTTTTCCACCAGATTTCACGAAAACGGTCTACAGTTTAAATTAAGATTATAGCAGATCCGCATATTTTCACGAAAATAAAAATTCAACCGAAGGAGTTAATTTTGTCTGCCAGCAATGGCAATGCGTGCAATCCGCAGTTGCATTGGATTTAAATAGTTTTGAACAAATGAAAAGATCGAGCTATCGAGCATTGAACACCCTCGAATTCGATATTCAACATTGGTTCTATAGAACGAAATTAAATGTTGCCAAATTTAACGCCGCATACGATACTTTTAGTAGCTATAGTGCGCAGCGCCGCGCCGCACAGTGTGAGAAATGGGGGGTCTACTGCGACAAAAGTCTTTGACAACCGAATTTTCATCTGGTTTCAGGGGTTAGGGGGTTTTTTGGGTCGCTGATCACGAATATGAAGTCAGTTTTTCGATATTTTTATAGTGTTGCCAAATTGCACACTATTAAGCTCGTTTATTCTATTTAACGAAATATAAAGTTACCTTATTGTTTATTAAAGAAGCGTGAAGGGGGTTTTCAGGTCGCAGATTACGAATATGAAGTCAGATTTTTGAAATTTTTACAGTGTTGCCAAATTGCACCCTATTAAGCACGTTTATTCTATTTAACTGAATATAAAATTTCCTTATTGTTCATTAAAGAAACGTGCGTAAGGGGGTTTTTCAGGTGTCTGATTACGAATATGAAGTCAGTTTTTCGATGATTTTTACATTGTTGCCAAATTGTGCATCATTATATCTACACGTTTCTTCTATACAACTGAATATAAAATGACCTTATATTGTTTCATAAATCTACGGCCAGGGCTTTTTTAGGTCGCAGATTACGAACGTGAAATAAGTTAATCAATACTTTTTTACAGTGCTGTTATTTTGATCATACTTCATCGTAAAATATTTGCTAGCTGCTACTTACACAGAGATTAAATAAATACTTTATACGGTTGAATACTGGCAAGTGATAGTATTATTAGTGATTAGTAGTTATTATTAGATTAATCGACGTTTATGATTCATAAATAATCGCTTACTTTTTGTATTTTACCTCGTTTATTTATCAATGATTAATTAATTTTATTTTTATATTTTACTAGTCACTTATTTTATTTTAATCGTCAAAAATTAGTTTCCTATAGTTCAATCTGACAACGCTGTATACAGTTCATTCTAACCCTTTGGAAAGGTCGAATGTGATAGTTGAGATGGCTTAGTTTCCATTAATGGTCTTATGGGCTCAAAAGAACAAAATCCGGCGTGTTTGGGTGTAAAGTGACTCGTTTCAAAAAATGAAGAATTAAAAACTATTTATAAAAAAGTTCCAAAGTTCTGGCACATGTGGGATTTGAACCCGCACTGTTCGCCACGAGTGTCCAGTTTGTTGACCACTAGAGCAGTGGACTCTATCAGTAGGCACCTAGCTGCTCGAAGTAATAAGTATTAGAGTGCGAGAGCGGAAACGAGCGAGTGAGTGGCACTCGAGTAAGCGTGGCGAAGTCACTATTAACAGCAAAACTACGTCTTTTCAAACTTAAATATTTCAAAAAGTCGCAAAAAGTCGCAGGATCCAATTAAAGGGTTTTGTTCTCCAGAAAATGGGCTTTCTCATGGTGTTAAGCTCGTTTTGGCGTTCTCTGGTCTTCACCCTTTTTTGGTCCAATGAAAATCATAAAATTGACGAATTTCGAGTGTTCGTTACACGTTACTTTAAGCTAAAAAAAACATACAAAATATTGCTCAAATAAAGTTTTCTATACATGCAAAATGATCTACGTTCCTTCCTCTTTCTAGTCCATTCTTTATTTGTTGGAAAAACTGGCTCCTAATGGTTCTAAAATGCGATGAAAGAAACGTCACCGGTACATGGTTTCAACAATCAAAACAAACATCTGAAAAACGGTCGCATTCAACCTCACCATACTTACGTAATACCATGATAATAGGTACTATAGGCATATTTCTGTGATCAGCATACTATCAGGAACAAATTCAGCCCATTAAACATTCGTTTTGACGATATGACTTTTGTCGCACCATTCTCACACTGTGCGCCGCGGTTGGGAGACGATCGATTTTCCGAGAAATAAAGTTACGCGACAAGAGAGTAAAAACATTTCTTCTTAAGTGTGTGGGAGCGTATATAGCAATCGTGAATGTGAGTGTGTGTGTGTCACGTTCGTGTTTTATAAGTTTGCATGCTCTTCCCGGGGGGTCTTTAGGCAATGGAAAGTAGGATGAGAATGTACGGAGAGTCGCAGAGCCAAAAGGTCACAAGATTTCGTTTTATCTCTTTTCCCGATATCGCATCGCGCCGGCCTCTTATTTGTATTTATCATTGTATAAGAACTAATATTAGCATTACGTAGCAGTTTCCACATTGTTATATTGTTCTCGCAAAATTCGTTATGCCCGATGTCAGAAAACATCTCATAAGTTCGCACGATTAATACGATTGCATGCGTATATTGTATATCACGAATGAATGCCGAAAACCCCAATTTATTTTGTATTATACATATATTTTTTGACATTCGGCACCAGTCCACCAGATTGCGTCTTTTTTTCTTTCTCTCTTTATATTCCTTTTATTTTTAGACTTGATCTTCTGATCGATGAGAGAGAGAGAGAGAGAGAGAGAGAGAGAAGAGAGAGAGAGAGAGAGAGAGAGAGAGAGAGAGAGAGAGAGAGAGAGAGAGAGAGAGAGAGAGAGAGAGAGAGAGAGAAGAGAGAGAGAGAGAGAGAAAGAGAGAGAGAGAAGAGAGAGAGAGGGGAGAGAGAGAGAGAGAGAGAGGAGAGAGAGAGAGAGGGGAGAGAGAAGAGAGAGAGGAGAGAGAGAGAGAGAGGGGAGAGAGAGAGAGGAAAAGAGAGAAGAGAGAGAGAGGAGAGAGAGAGAGAGAGAGAGACGGAGTAGGTTCACAGTGGGGACCTAGCGCAGTCTACAGACCGCGTTGTGGGGGAAAAACCGCGTTGTGGGGACCTTACCGCGGCCCCACGATGACAAATTTGGGTATAACGTGGAGAAAATCCCGATTTTTTACATACTGTAAATTTTCACCGTGCGCTATGCAGTTCTTTTTTTTGAAACCTTAAGGGAGTTTTTGACGAGTGTCATTACGCTGTAATCTCTTGTTTAAAGTTTGCCCCACAATGATGGTGTCAAGACTGCCGTCTCTCTTACCTGCCTGTAATCATAGTGGGGACCTCAAAACTCTATGATAAACGCGCCCCCTGCTGGAGATCGGAATTAATTGCGACGTTGTCTGACAGTGTGTTTTAGATACAAAATAAAATATGCTTAGTTCCCTCACGTATAACATCCTCAGCTGCTTGAATTGAGACCGTGTACGGTTTCGGTGAGTAGGCTAGAGGTTTCGCGTGTCACTTTTTGGTTGATCGCTCCAGGGCCCTATAGGATAGTCTTATTCCTAAGGGAATTTTTTTTTTCCCTTCCT